>CAXKVI010000005.1:32442842-32990275 GCA_964058755.1 Campiglossa producta | reverse complement strand
AAGACTGATGTGTTCGCCTAGATGGTGGTAGGTTATGTCGCGATATTGATCTCCGTTGCAGTCCTGAAGCCGGCGGAATTCGTTCACTATTAGATGAGTGTACTTCCGTCGGCGTTGAGGGCTGCACAACTCGACAGCAAGGCGCGACAAACACATCAGTCCAAAGATTTCTGTTTGCGAGCCCAGAACATATGCGTAGGTGACACAGGCCTAGGCAGGAGTTGCACTTGACCGATGCCACAGACGCATATATCCTGTGCCGACATACAGTGCACGAAGAGTGAGGGACGAGAAGTTGATGGACTTGACTTTCATTCGTGCTAGTGCCGGAAGAAGTTATTAAAGAGTTTAGAGACGGGGGCTGAAGCTCAGTAGTGCTACAAGCATCAACCGATGTGCTACGAAGAAAGTAGCCATGAGTGGGTGCTTGTGCTGTTGATGCACTAGGAAGTAAGCTACAGCCGGGAACACATATATTCTGCTGGGCAATATAATTATTGCAGGTCGTGGAGACTTGATTATTATTAGAGGGCGATAAAGCAACATATGAGCGTCGCTTGCCTCGGACGTCCTACGACGTGAACAGCAGGGCGCCACAAAATTTTTATAGAAACTAGTGGGCCGATGTGCTTTCGGATCTAGTCCGGAGCAACTAGATTTGTGCAACCAACCTTTGCATGATGCACACTGTACTGAGTGTGATCGTCTTGTATATATTTTCTTCCGACAAACGCAGCAGAACCATTCTCTTGGGCCAGGATTTGGCTCAATGCCAGCCCGGATCAAGAGAATAAGGAGCAGCCGTGCTGCAAGGGGCTGTTCCGGGGATGACAATAGGTGAGGGAATCGTGACGCGTTAGACAGGGTCACTTCGAAATGTATTGCTCTTGGCCGAGTCATTATAAAAAAAAAACAACCCGGGTCGTTTCGGTACGAAGGGTATTGTACAGGTACAAATACCGTTCTCGCAGAACCGGCAATACGTGATCCGGGCTGGCATTGAGCAAAATCCTGGCCCAAGAGAATGGTTCTGCTGCGTTTGTCGGAAGAAAATATATACAAGACGATCACACTCAGTACAGTGTGCATCATGCAAAGGTTGGTTGCACAAATCTAGTTGCTCCGGACTAGATCCAAAAACACATCGGCCCATTAGTTTCTATAAAAATTTTGTGGCGCCCTGCTGTTCACGCCCAAGGACGTCCCGAGGCAAGCGACGCTCATATGTTGCTTTATCGCCCTCTAATAATAATCAAGTCTCCACGACATGTAATAATTATATTGCCCAGCAGAATATATGTGTTCCCGGCTGTAGCTTACTTCCTAGTGCATCAACAGCACAAGCACCCACTCATGGCTACTTTCTTCGTAGCACATCAGTTGATGCTTGTAGCACTACTGAGCTTCAGCCCCCGTCTCTAAACTCTTTAATAACTTCTTCCGGCACTAGCACGAATGAAAGTCAAGTCCATCAACTTCTGGTCCCTCACTCTTCGTGCACTGTATGTCGGCACAGGATATATGCGTCTGTGGCATCGGTCAAGTGCAACTCCTGCCTAGGCCTGTGTCACCTTCGCATATGTTCTGGACTCGCAAACAGAAATCTCTGGACTGATGTGTTTGTCGCGCCTTGCTGTCGAGTTGTGCAGCCCTTAACGCCGACGGTTGTACACTCATCTAATGGTGAACGAATTCCGCCGGCTTCAGGACTGCAACGGAGATCAATATCGCGACATAACCTACCACCATCTGGGCGAACACATCAGTCTTTAACTCCCAGAGTGGCCATTGCCTCTCCTTCGCAATTTAAATTGTTGCAATTTAACTGCAACGGCTTGGCCGGCAAGATAGCGGAGATAACCACATTTATGCAGCTACATAAAATCAAAATTGCTGCAATCCAGGAGACAAAACTTGGCCCCCACTCGAATCTCCGAGCGAGTGGAGGCTACCACGTACTCCGGCATGATCGTACGGACGGCGGAGGTGGTCTCGCGTTCCTTGTACACCATACGGTGCAGTATAGGGAATTTGATATCAACACTGACCAAAGTGACTTACCTTTAGAGTGTCAAGGTATAGTTATACAAGCTGGTGGCGTTGATCTCGAGCTAATCAATATATACATTCCTCCCGTCACCTGCTGCCCCAGAAGTTATCGTCCTGACCTTAGGGCGTTTCTTTGTGGCGATAACCGTATCATCATGGGCGATTTTAATGCCCATCATGATATGTGGCATTCACACCTTTCTGTGGACGGCAGAGGACGGGAATTAGCCGAGCAAATTGATAACTCCTCTTTCTGTACTGTGAACGGAGACACCTCAACTAGGATGGCTGTTAACTGCAGTAGCTCCCCGGACCTAACTATTGTTAGCCCGGGGTTAATTAACAGCATCAACTGGCAACCTATGGTGGCCCTGTCATCCGACCACCTGCCTATCATCCTGTCTGTCGATCGTGCCACGGATTTTATCACGTCGGAGAAAAGAACTTACGTGAATTTCAAAAAGGCCAATTGGGTCGGCTTTTTGGAATTCACGGAGAGCTCCTTTGGTGATCTTCCCATTCCCACTGACGTACACGTTGGCGAGCGTAACATACGTGAGGTCATTAAAAAGGCTACAGCCCGTTTTATACCAGCTGGTAGGATAAAAGATATTAGGCCTAACTTCCCAGCTGAGGCCGCAGCCTTGGCCAACGAACGTGACCTCATACGCAACATCGATCCATCTGACCCACAGATCGGTGATCTCAACGTGGAAATCAGAAGGCTGGTTAACGAACACAAACAAACCAAATGGGAGGAGCACCTCAGGTCTTGTAACCTCTCTACCGGTGTTGGGAAATTATGGTCCACCGTCAAGTCCTTGTCGAATCCTTCGGGTCCACCAAAAAATGTCGACATTACCTTTGGTGACAAGACAATAAATGACCCTAGGAAATGTGCACAGGCTTTTTGTCGACAATATGTCCCACACCCTGCGCAAGACAGGGCTAGACGTGGAATCTTCAGGCGTGCGCATAAACATAAAAACTATGCCCCCGTTCCCATCACCGCTACAGAGGTTCAAGAGGCCATCCGGAAGGCCAAAAACTCCAAAGCCATCGGCCCTGATGGCATAGCCATGGTGCATCTAAAACACATCGGCCTAGCGGGAGTCAAATATTTAACGGCCGTCTTCAATTTGTCTCTGATCACAGCTGTCATACCCGACAAATGGAAGCAGGCAACTGTGATCCCACTACTAAAGCCTGGCAAGCCAGCTAACGTTGGGGAGTCATATCGCCCGATATCACTCCTCTGGCCAGTAGTAAAGACACTTGAGGCGGTCCTACTCCCGCTCTACACATCACACTTGATGTTAGCCGAGCACCAACATGGCTTCAGGAAAGGTAGGAGCACAACATCTGCTCTAAATGTCATAAACACTCAGATAACTGACGGTCTTAATCAAAATAGGCCTAATGACAGGACGGTTCTAGTTGCACTTGATTTGAGTCAAGCTTTTGACACAGTAAATCATGGGCAACTTGTAGCTGATTTGGAAGACTCGTCACTCCCCCCCTGTCTAAAGCGTTGGACCGCCAATTATCTCAGTGGTCGTCGGTCGTCTGTTGTATTTAGAAACAAAAAATCTAAAGCCAGGAAGATAAAACAAGGGGTACCACAGGGTGGTGTCCTCTCCCCGTTATTGTTTAACTTCTATATTTCGAAGCTTCCTCCTCCACCAGAAGAAGTTACGATTGTTTCTTACGCAGACGATTGCACGATATTGGCAACTGGTACTTCCGTTGATGAGCTGTGCTCCAAAATAAATGGTTATCTCCCCTCTCTAGTCGAGTTCTTCACTGCCCGAACCTTGACATTGTCTCCAACAAAGTCTTCGGCGACCTTATTCACGACGTGGACGGCGCAGGTTGGCATGGAATTAGAAATCTATGTAGGTGATCATAAAATACCTACGGTCGCTCACCCAAAAATTTTAGGAGTGACTTTTGACACCATGCACACTTTCGCTGCCCATTCAGCTGCAATTGTCTCAAAATTACAGAGCCGCAACAAAATCCTCAAGTCACTAGCCGGCAGTACTTGGGGTAAAGACAAAGAAACGTTGTTGGTAACGTACAAGGCAATTGGTCGGCCGATCCTGAACTATGCGTCGCCGATATGGTCGCCGGGGCTTGCAGACGTTCACTGGAGTCAGCTTCAGGCCTGTCAAAACACCGCGCTCAGAACCGCTACGGGGTGCGTCCTTATGTCACCTATATCTCATATACATAATGAGGTGGAAATGCTTCCAGTTAGGGAGCATAATGAAATGCTAAACAAGCAGTACCTACTGAACTGCTGTAAACCACAGCATCCCGGTAGACAACTGCTTGAACTCATTCCGCCTCCTAGGACCATAAGGTCGCATCTACGTAAACATTTTGATGAGATCCGTCACTATATAACAACGCCGTTTGATCTACAGGTGCACAAACAGGCTTTGGGGCATATCCATACAACGTCTGTTGGCCATTACTCTGCGCTCTGTCCGCTAAACAATGTCTTACATGCCGCAACACCTGGCATTTCTGAAGAGGAGCGTCATCTTCCTCGAGAGACAAGGGTCACTCTGGCTCAATTACGCTCTGGATATTGTAGTAGGTTAAATTCCTACATATCTAGACTGAACCCTGATGTGCCGAATGTATGTCCGGCATGCGGCTCGTCCCCCCACAATACCAATCATTTATTTTCTTGCTCATTTGAGCCCACTCTTCTAACACCCATGTTGTTGTTGTTGTTGTTAACAATGCATTGCCCTGTCTAGAGTGTATGATCATTCCGAAGATCTTCATCAAGCTCTTCTAAGGGGAGTCCAAGGAAACGTGCAGTTTCAACAGGGTTTGTCCAGAGGGACAGAGGGGTTAGAAGAGTAGGTTCAAATGAACAATTGAAGAGATGTAGAGTATCATGGGGGGTCCTACCACATGCAGGGCATGTGTTTGAGATTGTGTCATTAAGTCTGGACAAGTAGGAGTTTAACCTTACACTATATCCAGACCTAAGCTGTGCCAGGGTAACTCTTGTCTCCCTTGGTAAGGTGCGTTCTTCTTCAGCAATATCCGGTGGAGGACTGTTCAGAACGGGGTTCACAGGTAGAGATCCGACAAAAGTATCTACCGACTCGGTGTGGATGTCGGTTAGAGCCCGCTTATGATTCTGCAGATCAAACGGCAAGGTAATATGATGCCGGATCTCATCATAATGTTTACGGAGATGTTTCCTTATGTCTCTCGGGGGCGGATCTATGTCCAAAAGATGACGGTTTGGATGTGCTGGCTTGTGGCAGTTCAGAAGGAATTGCTTGCTCAGCATTTCCGCATGCTCTTTTACATTGAGCAGTTTTGCCTCCTGATGGAGGTGAGACTCGGAAGACATGAGGAGACATCCCGTAGCAGTTCTGATGGCAGTATTTTGGCAGACTTGTAACTTCGTCCAGTTGGTGTTATGTACATTAGGCGACCATATGGGTGCAGCATAGTCAAAGACTGGTCGGCCAATGGCCTTATATGTAGTCAACAACGTTTCTTTGTCTTTTCCCCAAGTACTGCCGGCAAGTGACTTGAGGATCTTGTTGCGACCACGTACCTTTGAGACCATTGCAGACACATGACCAGAAAATGAGAAAGTATTATCCAATGTCATCCCTAATAACTTTGGGTGGCTGACAGTTGGTAGCTTAGTGCCGTCAACGAAAATGTCTAATTCATTTCTCACCTGGTGCGTCCACGTCGTAAAAAGCGTCGCCGTTGATTTAGTCGGAGATATCGTTAGATCTCGCTCTGTGAAAAACCTGGAAAGGTCGCAGAGGTAACCGTTGATTTTATTACAGAGTTCATCAGTATAGGGGCCCTTCCCCGTCGCCATTATTGTACAGTCGTCAGCATAAGAAACGACGGAGACACCCTCTGGTGGTGGGGGCATCTTCGATAGATAGAAATTAAACAGTGTCGGGGATAGGGCACCACCCTGTGGCACCCCCTGTCTAATTCGTCTTGGTTTTGATGTTGCGTTTCTAAAGTTGACCGACGCCTGCCGCCCATTCAAGTAATTAGCGGTCCATCTCTTTAACCCATCAGGTATTTGTGTTTCTAATAGATCTTGTATGAGAGTGGCATGGTTGACTGTGTCAAAAGCTTTCGACAAGTCAAGTGCCACTAACACAGTCCTGTGATTTGGTTGGTTTTGATTTAGACCGCTATTTATTTGCGTTGTAATGGCATTGAGTGCGGTGGTGGTGCTGTGCAGCTTACGGAAGCCATGTTGATGGTTAGCCAGGTGCAGATTTGCGGTGTAATACAGGAGCAAAATGGACTCTAGCGTCTTCACTACCGGCGACAAAAGTGATATAGGGCGATATGAATCGCCTATGTTTGCCGGCTTTCTAGGTTTTAATAATGGAACCACTCTCGCCTTTTTCCATATTTCAGGAATGACGAAAGTGTTCAGTGAAAGATTGAATAGAGCCGCTAAGTATTTGTGTCCCTCCTGGCCTAGATGTTTCAGCATCTTCATGGCAATGCCGTCGGGGCCGATGGATTTTGAGGGCTTAGCCTGTCTGATGGCTTCCTTGACCTCTGAGGCAGTGATGACAATGGGCGTGTTTTGGTTTTTGTATTTACGCGCCTGTCGCATGGTTCTACGTTTAGCTCTATCGGGTGGGGAATGTAGTACAAATTGTCTACAGAAGGAGTTCGCACATCCCCTAGGGTCCTTCTTCACCCTGTCACCGAAAGTAATATCAACTTTATCCTTGTGTTGTGTTGGATTAGATAGAGCTTTGACCGTAGTCCATAATTTGCCAACACCGTCAGAGAGGTTGCATTGCTCTAGGTGTTGTTTCCATTTGGCCAGTTTGTGTTTATCGACCAACCTACGAATTTCCGCGTTGAGATCCCTTATACGGGGGTCTGCGGGATTGAGACTTCGCACTTCATCTCTTTCTCTAGCCATGGCCGCTGCCTCCGCGGGGAAATTTGGTCTTATGGTAATTTGGTAAAGTTGATGTATGTACCATGCTCAGGTGTTATAAAGTCCGTCGGTCGTTCGATGGTAATGACTATTGGGAGATGGTCAGACGCCAACGTGAGTATGGGTCGCCAATTGGTGTTGTTCAATAGTCCTGCACTTACGATAGAAATATCTGGCGAACTATAGCAGTTACCCGATACTCTCGTTGGGGCGTCTCCGTTCAATGTACAGAAAGCCGTATCATCTATTTGTTCTGCGAGTACATGCCCCCTACTGTCTGCTGGCAAGTTTGAGTGCCACATATCGTGCTGCGCATTGAAGTCGCCCAGGATCACGCGGTTATCTCCTCGTAATAGCAAGCTAATGTCGGGGTGATAACCGGTGGGGCAACTTGAGACAGGGGGTATGTAGATGTTTATGATTTGCAGATCGACATCTCCTGTACGGATGGTAATACCTTGGCTTTCTAAGATATCATCCGTTCCTTCGATATCGGTATCAAATAGATGATACTGTACAGAGTTGTGCGTTATGAACGCTAGACCACCTCCCAGACCTCCTGTTACTCTATGACGGTCTTTCCGGTGAATGTTATATCCGCCATAGGTAATGAGGTCCGACCTTGGACTGAGCTTGGTTTCTTGGATTGCGGCAAGTTTTATGTCATATTGCGTCATCAAATTGGTTATCTCTGCGATCTTACCAGTTAATCCGTTACAGTTGTGCTGTAAGATTTGGAAGTGCGCCGGTGGGGTCGATGTCGAGTTAACCAAAGGCGTGAGAGACGGATGTGTTCGCCCAGGTGTTGGTAGGCGAAGACCAAGGCTGTGCCTCAGCCTAGTTAGCTGTGGACCTGGTGTAACCGGGTTGGCTGGCGTCGTAGGCTGAGGCGTGTTACAGCATGGTGCTATGAACGCATCCGTCCAAAGATTCCTGTTCGCGAGCCCAGAGCATAGATGCACGTGGCATTGGCCTAAGCAGTTATTGCATTTGACCGATGACGCGAGCGTGTATAATCTTTGCCGACAAACAGTACACGTCGAGACAGGTGCAAGAAGATGTTGATCCTGACTCACGTGTAAACGGGAGGGGGGGTGTAAAAAAGAAACAGACAGAGACTGATGCTCGGAGTTGCTCATGTCTAAACTGCTCCGGTGGGAGCAAGAGTGTTGAGCTGCTGCGCGTGATGTTGACGCCATAAGGCACGAGCAACAGTCTGGAATTTGTGTGGCGGGTATAGCAGAAATGCTGCTAGTCGTTAAGACATTATTATTATTATTATTAGTATTGCTACTAGAAGGTGGCGGTAGGGGTGCGCTTGAACGGCGCTTACCGCGGGACGCCCGACGGCGCAAACAACAAGGGGCCACGAAAGTACTAAAGAAAGTACGGGGTCTGTGGATGTTAAGGTTAAGCCCTGAACATCCAGATTTATGGAGCCATCTCTTACACGAGAAGCATTGCACAGAATGCGACCGTTTAATATATATTTTTTTGCAACAGACACTGCATATCCATTCTTTTGGTCCGGGGTTCGGCTCAACGCCCGCCCGTAACAAAAGAATATCTTGCAGCCCTGCTGCAAGGGGGGAGGATGATAGTTTCGGAATGGGACAAAACATACTAAACAGGGTTACATTGAAAGTGACAGTCCTTGGCCGAGGTAAAACCCCGGGTGGTTCCACTGCGCAGAGATCCATGGCGATGTCCTGGGTTTTCTGCTCTGAGAAGTGACTGTACATAGGGAACCTTCTAACACCCATCTCTCTTTGGTCCAATCCTATTGAAACTGCTAGTTTCCTTGGACTCCCGTTAGAAGATATTTATGACAATTAGGTTAAGGAAAAATACGCGTTGGGCAGGACTACACATCGTTACAACAACAACAACAACAACTGCTTGAACTCCGCCACTATATAACATGATGAGATCCGTCACTATATAACAACGCCGTTTGATCTACAGGTGCACAAACAGGCTTTGGGGCATATCCATACAACGTCTGTTGGCCATTACTCTGCGCTCTGTCCGCTAACCAATGTCTTACATGCCGCAACACCTGGCATTTCTGAAGAGGAGCGTCATCTTCCTCGAGAGACAAGGGTCATTCTGGCTCAATTACGCTCTGGATATTGTAGTAGGTTAAATTCCTACATATCTAGACTGAACCCTGATGTGCCGAATGTATGTCCGGCATGCGGCTCGTCCCCCCACAATACCAATCACTTATTTTCTTGCTCATTTGAGCCCACTCTTCTAACACCCATCTCTCTTTGGTCCAATCCTATTGAAACTGCTAGTTTCCTTGGACTCCCGTTAGAAGATATTGATGACAATTAGGTTAAGGAAAAATACGCGTTGGGCAGGACTACACATCGTTACAACAACAACAACATAATTATATTGCCCAGCAGAATATATGTGTTCCCGGCTGTAGCTTACTTCCTAGTGCATCAACAGCACAAGCACCCACTCATGGCTACTTTCTTCGTAGCACATCAGTTGATGCTTGTAGCACTACTGAGCTTCAGCCCCCGTCTCTAAACTCTTTAATAACTTCTTCCGGCACTAGCACGAATGAAAGTCAAGTCCATCAACTTCTGGTCCCTCACTCTTCGTGCACTGTATGTCGGCACAGGATATATGCGTCTGTGGCATCGGTCAAGTGCAACTCCTGCCTAGGCCTGTGTCACCTACGCATATGTTCTGGGCTCGCAAACAGAAATCTCTGGACTGATGTGTTTGTCGCGCCTTGCTGTCGAGTTGTGCAGCCCTCAACGCCGACGGATGTACACTCATCTAATAGTGAACGAATTCCGCCGGCTTCAGGACTGCAACGGAGATCAATATCGCGACATAACCTACCACCATCTGGGCGAACACATCAGTCTTTAACTCCCAGAGTGGCCATTGCCTCTCCTTCGCAATTTAAATTGTTGCAATTTAACTGCAACGGCTTGGCCGGCAAGATAGCGGAGATAACCACATTTATGCAGCTACATAAAATCAAAATTGCTGCAATCCAGGAGACAAAACTTGGCCCCACTCGAATCTCCGAGCGAGTGGAGGCTACCACGTACTCCGGCATGATCGTACGGACGGCGGAGGTGGTCTCGCGTTCCTTGTACACCATACGGTGCAGTATAGGGAATTTGATATCAACACTGACCAAAGTGACTTACCTTTAGAGTGTCAAGGTATAGTTATACAAGCTGGTGGCGTTGATCTCGAGCTAACCCTAACCCCTGCGGGTTAGGGGTTTAGAATATGCCCGAGGTAGGCATACCGGTCGTAAGAGGCGACTAATATGCACATAGGTAATTGACGTGCTAACTCGATGGTTGATCTACGGATATGATGCCTCTCACCTCTCATTACCCATCTTCTCCTTCCTCATGGATGGAGGGATGCCATGACCTAGAAGGTTCCACTGGTCATACCAAATCGCTACCACGACAGTCGGGCAGTACCGCAAGGGAGTACCGCAGCGTACCGGGGTCATATCCGGCCAAGGACTGTCAACTTCGGCATCACTCCCCAAAACCTTCGGACGGGACTTAGCCGAGCAAATTGATAACTCCTCTTTCTGTACTGTGAACGGAGACTCCTCAACTAGGATGGCTGTTAACTGCAGTAGCTCCCCGGACCTAACTATTCTTAGCCCGGGGTTAATTAACAGCATCAACTGGCAACCTATGGTGGCCCTGTCATCCGACCACCTGCCTATCATCCTGTCTGTCGATCGTGCCACGGATTTTATCACGTCGGAGAAAAGAACTTACGTGAATTTCAAAAAGGCCAATTGGGTCGGCTTTTTGGAATTCACGGAGAGCTCCTTTGGTGATCTTCCCATTCCCACTGACGTACACGTTGGCGAGCGTAACATACGTGAGGTCATTAAAAAGGCTACAGCCCGTTTTATACCAGCTGGTAGGGTAAAAGATATTAGGCCTAACTTCCCAGCTGAGGCCGCAGCCTTGGCCAACGAACGTGACCTCATACGCAACATCGATCCATCTGACCCACAGATCGGTGATCTCAACGTGGAAATCAGAAGGCTGGTTAACGAACACAAACAAACCAAATGGGAGGAGCACCTCAGGTCTTGTAACCTCGCTACCGGTGTTGGGAAATTATGGTCCACCGTCAAGTCCTTGTCGAATCCTTCGGGTCCACCAAAAAATGTCGACATTACCTTTGGTGACAAGACAATAAATGACCCCAGGAAATGTGCACAGGCTTTTTGTCGACAATATGTCCCACACCCTGCGCAAGACAGGGCTAGACGTGGAATCTTCAGGTGTGCGCATAAACACAAAAACTATGCCCCCGTTCCCATCACCGCTACAGAGGTTCAAGAGGCCATCCGGAAGGCCAAAAACTCCAAAGCCATCGGCCCTGATGGCATAGCCATGGTGCATCTAAAACACATCGGCCTAGCGGGAGTCAAATATTTAACGGCCGTCTTCAATTTGTCTCTGATCACAGCTATCATACCCGACAAATGGAAGCAGGCAACTGTGATCCCACTACTAAAGCCTGGCAAGCCAGCTAACGTTGGGGAGTCATATCGCCCGATATCACTCCTCTCGCCAGTAGTAAAGACACTTGAGGCGGTCCTACTCCCGCTCTACACATCACACTTGATGTTAGCCGAGCACCAACATGGCTTCAGGAAAGGTAGGAGCACAACATCTGCTCTAAGTGTCATAAACACTCAGATAACTGACGGTCTTAATCAAAATAGGCCTAATGACAGGACGGTTCTAGTTGCACTTGATTTGAGTCAAGCTTTTGACACAGTAAATCATGGGCAACTTGTAGCTGATTTGGAAGACTCGTCACTCCCCCCCTGTCTAAAGCGTTGGACCGCCAATTATCTCAGTGGTCGTCGGTCGTCTGTTGTATTTAGAAACAAAAAATCTAAAGCCAGGAAGATAAAACAAGGGGTACCACAGGGTGGTGTCCTCTCCCCGTTATTGTTTTACTTCTATATTTCGAAGCTTCCTCCTCCACCAGAAGAAGTTACGATTGTTTCTTACGCAGACGATTGCACGATATTGGCAACTGGTACTTCCGTTGATGAGCTGTGCTCCAAAATAAATGGTTATCTCCCCTCTCTAGTCGAGTTCTTCACTGCCCGAACCTTGACATTGTCGCCAACAAAGTCTTCGGCGGCCTTATTCACGACGTGGACGGCGCTGGTTGGCATGGAATTAGAAATCTATGTAGGTGATCATAAAATACCTACTGTCGCTCACCCAAAAATTTTAGGAGTGACTTTTGACACCATGCACACTTTCGCTGCCCATTCAGCTGCAATTGTCTCAAAATTACAGAGCCGCAACAAAATCCTCAAGTCACTAGCCGGCAGTACTTGGGGTAAAGACAAAGAAACGTTGTTGGTAACGTACAAGGCAATTGGTCGGCCGATCCTGAACTATGCGTCGCCGATATGGTCGCCGGGGCTTGCAGACGTTCACTGGAATCAGCTTCAGGCCTGTCAAAACACCGCGCTCAGAACCGCTACGGGGTGCGTCCTTATGTCACCTATATCTCATATACATAATGAGGTGGAAATGCTTCCAATTAGGGAGCATAATGAAATGCTAAACAAGCAGTACCTACTGAACTGCTGTAAACCACAGCATCCCGGTAGACAACTGCTTGAACTCATTCCGCCTCCTAGGACCATAAGGTCGCATCTACGTAAACATTTTGATGAGATCCGTCACTATATAACAACGCCGTTTGATCTACAGGTGTACAAACAGGCTTTGGGGCATATCCATACAACGTCTGTTGGCCATTACTCTGCGCTCTGTCCGCTAAACAATGTCTTACATGCCGCAACACCTGGCATTTCTGAAGAGGAGCGTCATCTTCCTCGAGAGACAAGGGTCACTCTGGCTCAATTACGCTCTGGATATTGTAGTAGGTTAAACTCCTACATATCTAGACTGAACCCTGATGTGCCGAATGTATGTCCGGCATGCGGCTCGTCCCCCCACAATACCAATCACTTATTTTCTTGCTCATTTGAGCCCACTCTTCTAACACCCATCTCTCTTTGGTCCAATCCTATTGAAACTGCTAGTTTCCTTGGACTCCCGTTAGAAGATATTGATGACAATTAGGTTAAGGAAAAATACGCGTTGGGCAGGACTACACATCGTTACAACAACAACAACAGCGCGTTTTGGCCTCAGGATTGAGAATCCGAAAGCGCTGTTTTAATTTTTTGTTTTAGTGAAAAGTTATGGTCAAAAAACCGAAAAATGACCAGGGTCCGATACCAAAATTGGGAATTTTGTTTTTCATATCAAAATATCTTGCAAACTGGTAAATGGATTTTTAAAATTGTTTGTTCCTAAATTTTCTCTTCGAAATACCTTTCATTCAATGTATACTTTATTAACCCTTTGACACACTATGAACTAAAAATGAACAAAAAAGCAAATTTCGTTCAAAAACGATCAAATACTTAATTTTCTCTTAGAATGGCCATCTTATAAAAAAATAACCCTGGGCTACGCCATGCCAACTCCGGGTGGTTGCCTCTATGAGCGGGATCCATGGTATTTATGTGCGAAACACCTTTTTGAGTTGGCGGCCTTCGGCCGCGCTTATAAAAAATAACCCTGGGCTACGCCATCCCAAGTCCGGACGTGTGACATAACCGTGGCTACCGCCACGGCGCGACCTTTTTTGCACGTTTTCAGGGACAGTCTAATTATATTACAACAACCACATGAAAACTTGAAACTTTGATTGCAAATATCTCTGCAGAGAAGCAAAATATTAAAAAAGCGCTTCCGGATTCGGGCATAAGTGCAGAATACATACATTTCGCAAATCAAAAAAATATTTATATGGATCGATAGCGGTATTTGCGAAAAGTTGAAACGTATAATTTTTTTTTGGTGCAAATAAAAACTTTAGGGGTAATTCCACTTAAAAGGGCAATTTTTAATTTTTTTTAAATCGAAATATCTTTCAAACTACTTATCGGATTAGAAAATGTTAAATACCAATATTTAGGTAATAAAAATACCTTTCATTTAATGTATAACACTCCCACCTTTATGTAAAATTTTTATATGAAAACTATGTTTTTTATAAAAAAAAACCAATGGAAATGAATAAAACTGTTTAAAAAACGAAAAAATGTCCCGTTAACGGTATCGTTAGATGGTAAAATATTGTAGATAATGCAATAAGCTTTCATTTTATACACATATTGTTATATGAAAATCGTGTATTTCCATTATAAAAAGGTAAAAAAAGTAATCGGCTCAGGGTTAATTTTTTTTTTTGGAGTAAAAAACAGGAACTAAAAGTGGTTTAGAAAGGTCTTCTGCACATAAATACCATGAATCCCGCCCATAGAGGCAACCACCCGGAGTTGGCATGGCGTAGCCCAGGGTTATTTTATATAAGCGCGGCCGAAGGCCGCCTACTCAGAAAGGTGTTCTGCACATAAATACCACGGATCCCGCCCATAGAGGCAACCACCCGGAGTTAGCATGGCGTAGCCCAGGGTTATTTTTTATAAGCGCGGCCGAAGGCCGCCTACTCAGAAAGGTGTTCTGCACATAAATACCATGGATCCCGCCCATAGAGGCAACCACCCGGAGTTGGCATGGCGTAGCCCAGGGTTATTTTTTATAAGCGCGGCCGAAGGCCGCCTACTCAGAAAGGTGTTCTGCACATAAAAACGTTTCTACGTACTGCCGGTTCTGCGAGAAAGGTACATGTGCTTGCGCAGTACCCTTCGTACCGAAACGACCCAGGCTGTATTTTTTTATTACAGCCTGGCCAAGAGCAGTACACCCGAAGTGACCCTGTCTAACGTGTCACGATTCCTCCCCCTTAAATTGTCATCCCTGGAGCAGTTCCTTGCAGCAGGGCTGCTCCCTATTCTGTTGTTCCGGTCTGGCGTTGAGCTAAACCCTGGTCCAACAGAATGGTTCTGCTGCGTGTGCCGGAAGAAAATTTATACCAGATGTTCGCATTCGGTGCAATGCACATCTTGTAAAGGTTGGCTACACAAGTCTAGTTGTTCCGGACTAGATCCAAAAACACACCGGCCTCTTAGTTTTTTTCAAAACCTTCGTGGCACCTTGCTGTTCACGTCTTAGAACGTCCCGTGGCTCGCGACGCTCCGGCGTAGCGCTATCGCCTCCCCTTCGCAATATATCTATTGCTCAGCAAACATTGTGTGTTCCCAGTTGTAGCTCGCGCCCTAGCGCGCTAACACCTCACACAGCAGCTCATAGCTACTCCCTACGTAGCACATCTATTGATGTTGTGAGCACTGCTGAGCTACAACTCCCGCCCCAAAATATTCTCCTCCCCTCTACTTCTTCCGGTACCGGCACAAGTGTGAATCAAGGCCATCAGCTCCTGGTCCCTCACACTATGTGCACTGTTTGTCGGCACAGAATATATGCGTCCAGAGTGCCATCGGTCAAGTGCAATATCTGCCTTGGCCAATGTCACCTGCGCATATGCTCAGGGCTCGCAAACAGAAATCTATGGACTGATGCGTATGTTGCGCCGTGTTGTCGAGCTGTGCAGCCCACATTGCCGACAAATTCTACCTCGTTTCCCAACGAGCGGAATTTGTCGCCTTCAGGACTGAGACGACGATCACGGACTAGCATATTACCTCCACGGCGAGCGCACCAGTCCCTGACTCCCAGAGTGACCATTGCCTCTCCCCCGCATTTCAAAATAATGCAATTAAACTGCAATGGTATAACTGGCAAGATTGTGGAGATCACCAAGTTTATGCAGCAAAACTCCATCAAAATTGCTGCAATCCAGGAGACTAAACTTGGCACCCACTCGGATCTCAGAGCGAGTGGTGGCTACCACATTCTCCGGCATGATCGTACGGACGGTGGGGGTGGTCTTGCGTTCATCATCCACCAAACCGTGCGGTATAGGGAATTTGCATTCAACACCGACCAAGAGGACATACCCTTAGAGCGACAGGGTATTGTCATTTCAGCTGGAGGTGTTGATCTCGAGCTGATAAACATCTACATACCTCCCGTCACCTGTTGTCCCAGAAGTTATCGCCCTGATTTAAGCGATTTCCTACGGGGCGATAACCGTGTCATTATGGGCGATTTTAATGCACACCATGACATGTGGCATTCACGCCATTCTGCTGACGGCAGAGGACGGGAAATAGCCGAGCAAATTGACGCTTCCACATTCTGCGCGGTGAACACGGACGCCCCCACGAGGATGGCAGTAAATTGCAGTAGCTCCCCGGACATAACAATTGTTAGTCCAGGTCTAATAAACTGCATAAACTGGCGCCCAATGGTGGCTTTGGCATCAGATCACCTGCCAATCATCCTGTCCGTTGATCGTGCCCCGGATTTCACCACCTCTGAGAAGAGATCCTACGTAAACTTCAGGAGGGCTGACTGGGTTGGCTTTACTGAGTTTACTGAGAGCTCCTTTGGTGCTCTTCCCATACCGACTGACGTACGCCAAGGTGAAAAGGAAATACGTAAGGTCATAAATAGAGCTGCAGCCCTTTTTATACCAGCTGGGAGAATACAGAATATACGGCCAAACTTCCCAACTGAAGCTGCAGCCCTGGCCAATGAACGTGACCATATACGTAGCATCGATCCCGCAGACCCACAGATCAGTGGTCTCAACGCGGAAATCAGACGGTTGGTAGATGAACACAAACATGCCAAATGGGAGGAGCATCTGAGGTCTTGTAACCTCTCTACCGGTGTTGGAAAATTATGGTCCACAGTCAAATCCCTGTCAAATTCGACGGGTCCACCAAAAAACGTAGACATCACCTTCGGTGACAAGACGTTTAGTGACCCGAAGAAAAGTGCAACGGCCTTTTGCCGACAGTTTGTACCACACCCTGCACAGGACAGGGACAGACGTAGGATCTTCAGGTGTGCGCATAAACACAAAAACAATGCCCCCGTTTCCATCACCGCTACAGAGGTTCGAGTGGCCATCAGGAAAGCCAAAAACTCTAAAGCTATGGGCCCTGACGACATAGCCATGGTGCATTTAAAACACATCGGCGAAGAGGGAGTAAAATACCTCACTACCGTCTTCAATTTGTCCCTGGCCACTTCTGTCATACCTGAAAAATGGAAACAGGCAGTCGTGGTCCCACTACTAAAGCCTGGCAAGCCAGCTAACGTAGGGGAGTCTTATCGTCCGATATCGCTCCTCTCGCCAGTAGTGAAGACATTGGAGGCGGTATTACTTCCTCTTTACACATCAAAGTTGAGGTTAGCCGAGCACCAACATGGCTTTAGAAAAATACGGAGCACAACATCTGCTCTAAATGCCATTAACACTCAGATAACTGACGGACTCAACCAGAAAAGCCCTCATCACAGGACGGTTCTAGTTGCTCTTGACCTGTCTCAAGCTTTTGACACAGTAAATCATGGACAACTGGTATCCGATTTGGAAGATTCATCGCTCCCCCCCTGTCTTAAGCGTTGGTCCGCCAATTATCTGAGTGGTCGTCAATCGTCTGTAGTTTTCAGAAACAAAAAATCAAAACCGAGAAAGATTAAACAAGGGGTACCGCAGGGTGGTGTCCTTTCCCCGCTTCTGTTTAATCTTTATATTTCGAGGCTTCCTTCCCCACCAGATGGAGTCTCGATTGTCTCTTACGCAGACGATTGTACGATCCTGGCTTCTGGCACTTCCGTAGATGAGCTATGCTCCAGGATCAATGGTTATCTCCCCTCTCTTGTTGAGTTTTTCACTGCTCGGAGCCTGACATTGTCGCCAACGAAGTCCTCGGCGACACTATTCACGACCTGGACGGCGCAAGTTGGCATGGAGTTAGAAATCTACGTAGGCGATCAAAAATTACCTACTGTCTCTCACCCCAAAATCTTAGGGGTAACTTTCGACCCCATGCACAAATTCGCTGCTCATTCAACCGCAATTGTCTCTAAGCTACAAAGCCGCAACAAAATTCTCAAGTCGCTAGCCGGCAGCACTTGGGGTAAAGACAAAGAAACGTTGCTGGCAACCTATAAAGCAATTGGTCGGCCGATCCTGAATTACGCGTCGCCGATATGGTCGCCGGGGCTTGCTGAGGTTCATTGGAAAAGACTGCAGGCCTGCCAAAATACCGCACTCAGAACCGCCACGGGATGCGTCCTTATGTCTCCAAAACATCATTTACATCATGAGGTGGAAATGCTCCCAGTTTTGGAGCACAATGAAATGCTAAACAAGCAGTACCTGTTGAACTGTTGCAAACCACAACATCCCAACAGACTACTGCTTGAGTATGAGCCACCTCCTAGGACCGTAAGGGCACATCTACGTGAGCATTTTGATGAGATCCGGCACCTCACACTTTCGCCGTTTGATCCAAAGGTACATACGCAGGCCCTGAAGCACATCCATGACACGTCCGTTGCGTCTTATGTCTCGCTCTGTCCACTGAACGCCGTTTTGCACGCCAAACCACCTCGCGTCGCGGCTGAGGAGCGTCATCTTCCTCGAGAGACAAGGGTCACTCTGGCTCAATTACGCTCTGGATACTGTAGCAGGTTAAACTCCTACTTATCCAGACTAGACCTTGACGTGCCGAATGAATGTCCGGCATGCGGCTCGTCACCCCATAATACCAACCATTTATTTATCTGCTCTTCGGAGCCCACTCTTCTAACACCCATCTCCCTCTGGTCCAACCCTGTTGAAACTGCAAGTTTCCTAGGACTCCCGTTAGAAGAAATTGATGACAATTTAGGTTAAGGAAAAGTACACGCTGGGCAGGGCTACGCTTCGTTACAACAACAACAACAACCATGGATCCCGCCCATAGAGGCAACCACCCGGAGTTGGCATGGCGTAGCCCAGGGTTATTTTTAATAAGCGCGGCCGAAGGCCGCCTACTCAGAAAGGTGTTCTGCACATAAATACCATGGATCCCGCTCATAGAGGCAACCACCCGGAGTTGGCATGGCGTAGCCCAGGGTTATTTTTTTTATAAGATGGCCATTCTAAGAGAAAATTAAGTATTTGATCGTTTTTGAACGAAATTGGCTTTTTTGTTCATTTTTAGTTCATAGTGTGTCAAAGGGTTAATAAAGTATACATTGAATGAAAGGTATTTCGAAGAGAAAATTTAGGAACAAACAATTTTAAAAATCCATTTACCAGTTTGCAAGATATTTTGATATGAAAAACAAAATTTTTGACCTTTGACCTTGAATATCTTTTTAACCCTTCGAGTGCACCAAAAAAGAAAAGTACCGTTAAATTCAGCGTAAAACCCTCTTTCAAGCCCAATTTTTTTTTTTTTTTTGGACAAATGTATGTATTCTGCACTTGTTCCCGGATTCGTGATCCTGAGGCCAAAACGCGTCTTTTGAGGTATCTCCCATATTTTTAGCTAATTTATTAGGAGTTGTCCCCTAAAGGAAACTAATACCAAACTAATACCGCGGAAAATAACAATTTTATTTCTGTGAAGAGATATTTGCATTCAAAGTTGAAAGTTTTCATGTGGTTGTTGTAATGCCCCTAAAATTATGCCATAGAATGCGTACCGTGGCACGTTGCCACGGTTCAGGCAACCACCCGGACTTGGGATGGCGTAGCCCAGGGTTATTTTTTATAAGCGCGGCCGAAGGCCGCCAACTCGCAAAGGTATGGATTACACCCCCAGTTTTGGAGTTTTGGACCGATTTTTGGTAATTTTTTGGTTTTTTGCCAATAACTTTTCACAGATATAATATTTTTAATTTCCGCTTTCGGATTACCACCCTTAACCAATGAACCATCTTCTAAAATGGTACCCAAAAATGTAGAAAGAGGTCGCAGAGACGGGAATCGGTCTCAAATATCGTTGAGTTAGGGTCGCTTGCATAAAAGTTTTAAATTTTCGGACGAGATGGTAGATGTCAGAGTGGCCGTAATTGGTACTTTCGTACCAAAACTGGTACTGTAAATATTATTTGGTACGTCGTTTTGATTTTGGTACTTTCTGCGTTACCCAACAAACAATGAAGCTAGATTTCGATTCGAGGTGCATTCGAGAACTAGCCCCATTCTCCAATCTCTAACGTTAGAGGACGACTCGAGAAACACTCGAGAATCACAGCGTTCTCTAACAAAATGGGACATAATGCTCAAATCGAGAAAACTATAGTGTTCGAGTCGAATTCTAATGTCATTCTCTAATGGGATTCTAATGTGAATTTGCAAATGCTCGCCTTTTGGCTAGTTCTTTAACTTATCTCGAATCGAGTTCTAGTGTAGTTCTCTACGGTTGCCTTCGAATAGAGAATAGTTAGAGAATTAGACATTGTGTATCAATACCAAGTGTAAACTCTTCTGCATAGACGTCAAAATTCCAAAATGAGTTTAACACCTGTTTGAGATTGTGGTTAATAACAAGTGTGATGTCTATGATATAGTCGTGAAAACTTCAAAGTGAGTTTAGTCACCTGTTTTTAATTTCCTTTTTTGTCTCACTTCTTTCCATCTTCCCATCTCTGTCTACCATTAGGTAAAAGATAGGAGATCGCCATGTTGATGTGTGCAGGATGTTAAACCACGCCATTTGCTTTTCTGTTATTCTGTGCTGGCGACATTTTAATATGTGCAGGATGTAAACAAACCGACATTTTAATGTGTGTTGTCAAAAGAAGAGTTCACACTTGGTATTGATACACAATGGGCGCGTTTCGAATGCACAATAGTTGTAAACTGTTGGATCGGTTGATTAGTAATCGGTTTGGTGATCGAAATTGTGCTTTCGAAACGATGCGTTGCGCATACGTTGAGTCAAATGTCAGATAGCATCAACAAAAAAATAAACAATAATTTTGTGAAAGCGTCTGAAAGCGTGTGAAGTGTCTCCATCACTGTTTTTATTCATTAATAATAAATAAATGAAAATTTGCAAAAAAAGCGCCGAAGATTTTATTTACATAACCTAGCTATCGAACTGTCAAACAATCGATAAATACGTTGAGTGAAGGTAGCGAAAAAATTTTATGATTAGCATTTTGACGTAAAATTCAAACTGTTTGATGGATCAGAACTACTCAACTGTGCGTTTCGAAGCGCAACTGTTTCGATAAGTAATCAGTGATTACTTTGGAAACGCACAGTTGAGTAGTTCTGATCCATCAAACAGTTTGAATTTTACGTCAAAATGCTAATAAAAAAATTGTTTCGCTACCTTCACTCAATGTATTTATCGATTGTTTGACAGTTCGATAGCTAGGTTATGTAAATAAAATCTTCGGCGCTGTTTTTTGCAAATTTCCATTTATTTATTATTAATGAATAAAAACAGTGATGGAGACACTTCACACGCTTTCAGACGCTTTCACAAAATTATTGTTTATTTTTTTGTTGATGCTATCTGACGTTTGACTCAACGTATGCGCAACGTATCGTTTCGAAAGCACAATTTCGATCACCAAACCGATTAGTAATCAACCGATCCAACAGTTTACAACTATTGTGCATTCGAAACGCGCCCAATGTTTCCCTTTGCATTTGAACAGTGTTGCCAGAACTGAAATTTAAAATGCCCACAAAATATCTAAAGATTTCTCCAATTTGCCTTAAAAATACCCAATTATCTCCAAAATGCCCAAACAAATGAAACACGTTTGGTTTTTTTAATCTTGTTTTAATGAAAAATAATACTATGTACACACTAGCGTGTTTTCGAGCTCATTCTGGTTTTCGAGGCAAAACATGCTGAAAACCGATGTTTTCGCCATACAAAATTTTCAACCGAAAACCTGCGAAAACATCATGTTTTATCCCAAAACATCAACGAAAACCTTTCACAATCACTTGGTATTGATACACAACACAATGGAATTAGAGACTGTGTTTGTTGATAATTGCATAGTTTAGCTGTCATCTGCTAATAAATTAGCTAAAATTATGGGAGGGGGTTCAAGAGACTGGGTTTGGCCTCAGGATCACGAATCCGGAAGCGCTTTTTTAATATTTTGCTGGTGCTCGGCATTGCTCATATCTAAACTGCTCCGGTGGGAGCAAACGTTTAGCTGCTGTGCGTGATGTTGACGCCGTAAGACACGAGCTACAGTCTGGGTTTTGTGTGGCGGGTATAGCAGAAGTACTCCTAGTCGTTAAGACATTATTATTATTATTGCTACTAGAAGGCAAATAAGCGGTAGGGATGCGCTTGATCGGCGCTGACCGCGGGACGCCCGTGAGCCCGAACAACAAGGGGCCACGAAAATACTAAAGAAAGTATGGGCTCTGTGAATGTTAGGGTTAAGCCCTGAACATCCGGATTTATGGATGACACTGTATATCCATTCTTTTGCTCCGGGGTTCCGCCGGTGTAAAACCCCGGGTGGTTCCACTGCGCAGAGATCCATGGCAATGTCCTGGGTTTTCTGCTCTGACAAGTGACTGTACGTAAGGGAAGCCGGCTCCAACCGAGCTTTCCGATATGTTTATGAAGTTTTACGATGTATGATTTTGGTGCTGGCAAACCTCTATTTTGAAATCCATCACTTTTTCTTCCTCTTACTCAGACTTAGCAAAATTTTTACTATTCTTTTTAAATAAACAAATTAAAATATCAAAAATGTAAACAAATACTCCAGTTTGATGAATATACTTTATCTTTATCCACTGTTTTAGACTTGTGATCAAAATTTGCATGATATAAATACTACAGGTAAAACCGTTAATGACACTAATGACATTTTTAAGCAATTCTCATACTCATTTATTTTTTGCCACGACTTTTCTGTTTGTTTTTTTTCAATCAAAAAAATTACGAATCAAAATAATTTATTTTCATTTTTCTTCAATTTGCGATTAGAACTATTGGTAGAATTGTTAAAAATGAGGACTGTAAAAGCGGTTCACATGTGTCCCTCTAGCAGGCTAATCTACCATCTCATTTCCTGCCCTTTTATAGTGTCCTAACGTCCACCTAAACGCGCAGTGTAAATTGGAAAATATTTTTTGATTTTTTTCAAATTTTTCTTATTTTAAATTTTTTTAATATTTTTTTTCTATTTGACTTATATACTCACACATTTTATATTGCTTAAAAACGTCAAAACAAAATGAAAAGAGAGAACGGTTTTACCTATAGTACTTATACCATGAAAATTTGTATTATATAAACAAATTTAAATAGCACAAATGCTCATAGTTTTACAGAACAGCATATTTAAATTTTGTAAATGCATAAAATATAAATGCATACAAAATTAAGGTATTTTTTCCTTTAAGAGCTGTTTACATTGTTCAATTTTGGAATCAATTTTCTTCGCGTGTACCGTTGATTCCAAATTGAATTGACTACACGTTTAATAAATTTTTTTGAAAACTGTTTGCCGGTTTTACGTCATTAAAAAAAAATTAAATAAAAATAGAAAAAGAAATTTTTTGATTTTATCACAACAATAGAATAAATATGTAGCTTTTCAGGCCTAAAACTTAAAATTGAAACATTATAATGTACTTATAAATAACCCCCGACTCCTTCCAGTTTATTAGCCACAAGGAGCCAGATAATACTTACTTAAAATAGCCTTTAACCACCTAGGCGATTTTGGTCGTCTAACATGTTTCGCCTATCTTTGCTGAGCCAACTGGCGGCAATTGGAGACACCGCGTGCTCTCAGATCTGCCTCCACTTGGTCCTGCCATCGGAGTGGTGGCCTCCCTCTTCCTCTACTTCCACCGGCGGGTGGCGATAAGAATACCTTCTGGGCCGGAGCGTCTTCGTTCATTCGCACCACGTGTCCTAGCCAGCGAAGCCGCTTGGTTTTAATTCGCTGAACTATGTCGACGTCTGCGTAAAGCTTATACAGCTCATCATTATATCTTCTCCGGTACTCGCCGTGGCCAACTTTTAGGGATCTTTCGAAGAATCTTTCTCTCGAATTCTCCCAAAGGCGCCCTCGTCGGATGCTGTCAGTGTCCATGCTTCTGGCGTGGTTGCCAAGACGGGATTGCATCCATCTTTCGTTGGCTTGACGGAGTGTGACGGAGCTCCTTTAGCATTAGTTTGCTTGTGGCAAACGGCATACCTAAGCGCTCTTTATCCTGAAGAACCTGCTTTCTCGTGCCCTGCCTGGCAAGCTCGTCTGCCTTACAGTTTCCCTCAATGTCCCTATGTCCTCGGGACCCATATGAGCTTTACGGGGTTCTGTTGGGCCATCTCCTGAAGAGATCGACGACAGCTGAGCGTCAGTTCAGAGTTGAACGTGTATGAGCCAAGGCATTTGATGATATCTTAGAAAGCCAAGGTATTACTATCCGTACAGGAGATGTCGATCTGCAAATCATTAATATCTACATACCCCCTGTCTAAAGTTGCCCCACCGGCTATCACCCCGACATTAGCCTGCTATTACGAGGAGATAACCGCGTGATCCTGGGCGACTTCAATGCGCACCACGACATGTGGCACTCAAACTTGCCAGCAGACAGTAGGGGGCATGTACTTGCAGAACAAATAGATGATACGGCTTTCTGTACATTGAACGGAGACGCCCCAACGAGAGTATCGGGTAACTGCTATAGTTCGCCAGATATTTCTATCGTAAGTGCAGGACTATTGAACAACACCAATTGGCGACCCATACTCACGTTGGCGTCTGACCATCTCCCAATAGTCATTACCATCGAACGACCGACGGACTTTATTACACCTGAGCATGGTACATATATTAACTTTACCAAGGCGGACTGGGACAGTTTTCAGACATATACGGACGAATCCTTGGCTGCTCTATCCATTCCTACGGACGTACGCAAAGGCGAACGAGACTTCCGCAACCCTGTACCCCGGTTTAGTATGTTTTGTCCCATTCCGAAACTATCATCCTCCCCCCTTGCAGCAGGGCTGCAAGATATTCTTTTGTTACGGGCGGGCGTTGAGCCGAACCCCGGACCAAAAGAATGGATATGCAGTGTCTGTTGCAAAAAAATATATATTAAACGGTCGCATTCTGTGCAATGCTTCTCGTGTAAGAGATGGCTCCATAAATCTGGATGTTCAGGGCTTAACCTTAACATCCACAGACCCCGTACTTTCTTTAGTACTTTCGTGGCCCCTTGTTGTTTGCGCCGTCGGGCGTCCCGCGGTAAGCGCCGTTCAAGCGCACCCCTACCGCCACCTTCTAGTAGCAATACTAATAATAATAATAATAATGTCTTAACGACTAGCAGCATTTCTGCTATAACCGCCACACAAATTCCAGACTGTTGCTCGTGCCTTATGGCGTCAACATCACGCGCAGCAGCTCAACACTCTTGCTCCCACCGGAGCAGTTTAGACATGAGCAACTCCGAGCATCAGTCTCTGTCTGTTTCTTTGTTACACCCCCCCTCCCGTTTACACGTGAGTCAGGATCAACATCTTCTTGCACCTGTCTCGACGTGTACTGTTTGTCGGCAAAGATTATACACGCTCGCGTCATCGGTCAAATGCAATAACTGCTTAGGCCAATGCCACGTACATCTATGCTCTGGGCTCGTTAACAGGAATCTTTGGACGGATGCGTTCATCGCACCATGCTGTAACACGCCTCAACCTACGACGCCAGCCAACCCGGTTACACCAGGACCACAGCTAACTAGGCTGAGGCACAGCCTTGGTCTTCGCCTAACAACACCTGGGCGAACACATCCGTCTCTCACGCCTTTGGTTAACTCGACATCGACCCCACCGGCGCACTTCCAAATCTTACAGCACAACTGTAACGGATTAACTGGTAAGATCGCAGAGATAACTAATTTGATGACGCAATATGACATAAAACTTGCCGCAATCCAAGAAACCAAGCTCAGTCCAAGGTCGGACCTCATTACCTATGGCGGATATAACATTCACCGGAAAGACCGTCATAGAGTAACAGGAGGTCTGGGAGGTGGTCTAGCGTTCATAACGCACAACTCTGTACAGTATCATCTATTTGATACCGACATCGAAGGAACGGATGATATCTTAGAAAGCCAAGGTATTACCATCCGTACAGGAGATGTCGATCTGCAAATCATTAACATCTACATACCCCCTGTCTCAAGTTGCCCCACCGGTTATCACCCCGACATTAGCTTACTATTACGAGGAGATAACCGCGTGATCCTGGGCGACTTCAATGCGCACCACGACATGTGGCACTCAAACTTGCCAGCAGACAGTAGGGGGCATGTACTCGCAGAACAAATAGATGATACGGCTTTCTGTACATTGAACGGAGACGCCCCAACGAGAGTATCGGGTAACTGCTATAGTTCGCCAGATATTTCTATCGTAAGTGCAGGACTATTGAACAACACCAATTGGCGACCCATACTCACGTTGGCGTCTGACCATCTCCCAATAGTCATTACCATCGAACGACCGACGGACTTTATAACACCTGAGCATGGTACATACATCAACTTTACCAAGGCGGACTGGGACAGTTTTCAGACATATACGGACGAATCCTTGGCTGCTCTATCCATTCCTACGGACGTACGCAAAGGCGAACGAGACTTCCGCAACATCATTGACTTGGCCTCTAGACGCTTCATTCCTGCGGGTCGAATATCCCGAATAAGACCAAATTTCCCCGCGGAGGCAGCGGCCATGGCTAGAGAAAGAGATGAAGTGCGAAGTCTCAATCCCGCAGACCCCCGTATAAGGGATCTCAACGCGGAAATTCGTAGGTTGGTCGATAAACACAAACTGGCCAAATGGAAACAACACCTAGAGCAATGCAACCTCTCTGACGGTGTTGGCAAATTATGGACTACGGTCAAAGCTCTATCTAATCCAACACAACACAAGGATAAAGTAGATATTACTTTCGGTGACAGGGTGAAGAAGGCCCCTAGGGGATGTGCGAACTCCTTCTGTAGACAATTTGTACTACATTCCCCACCCGATAGAGCTAAACGTAGAACCATGCGACAGGCGCGTAAATACAAAAACCAAAACACGCCCATTGTCATCACTGCCTCAGAGGTCAAGGAAGCCATCAGACAGGCTAAGCCCTCAAAATCCATCGGCCCCGACGGCATTGCCATGAAGATGCTGAAACATCTAGGCCAGGAGGGACACAAATACTTAGCGGCTCTATTCAATCTTTCACTGAACACTTTCGTCATTCCTGAAATATAGAAAAAGGCGAGAGTGGTTCCATTATTAAAACCTAGAAAGCCGGCAAACATAGGCGATTCATATCGCCCTATATCACTTTTGTCGCCGGTAGTGAAGACGCTAGAGTCCATTTTGCTCCCGTATTACACCGCAAATCTGCACCTGGCTAATCATCAACATGGCTTCCGTAAGCTGCACAGCACAACCACCGCACTCAATGCCATTACAACGCAAATAAATAGCGGTCTAAATCAAAACCAACCAAATCACAGGACTGTGTTAGTGGCACTTGACTTGTCGAAAGCTTTTGACACAGTCAACCATGCCACTCTCATACAAGATCTATTAGAAACACAAATACCTGATGGGTTAAAGAGATGGACCGCTAATTACTTGAATGGGCGGCAGGCGTCGGTCAACTTTAGAAACGCAACATCAAAACCAAGACGAATTAGACAGGGGGTGCCACAGGGTGGTGTCCTATCCCCGACACTGTTTAATTTCTATCTATCGAAGATGCCCCCACCACCAGAGGGTGTCTCCGTCGTTTCTTATGCTGACGACTGTACAATAATGGCGACGGGGAAGGGCCCCTATACTGATGAACTCTGTAATAAAATCAACGGTTACCTCTGCGACCTTTCCAGGTTTTCACAGAGCGAGATCTGACGATATCTCCGACTAAATCAACGGCGACGCTTTTTACGACGTGGACGCACCAGGTGAGAAATGAATTAGACATTTTCGTTGACGGCACTAAGCTACCAACTGTCAGCCACCCAAAGTTATTAGGGATGACATTGGATAATACTTTCTCATTTGCTGGTCATGTGTCTGCAATGGTCTCAAAGGTACGTGGTCGCAACAAGATCCTCAAGTCACTTGCCGGCAGTACTTGGGGAAAAGACAAAGAAACGTTGCTGACTACATATAAGGCCATTGGCCGACCAGTCTTTGACTGTGCTGCACCCATATGGTCGCCTAATGTACATAACACCAACTGGACGAAGTTACAAGTCTGCCAAAATACTGCCATCAGAACTGCTACGGGATGTCTCCTCATGTCTTCCGAGTCTCACCTCCATCAGGAGGCAAAACTGCTCAATGTAAAAGAGCATGCGGAAATGCTGAGCAAGCAATTCCTTCTGAACTGCCACAAGCCAGCACATCCAAACCGTCATCTTTTGGACATAGATCCGCCCCCGAGAGACATAAGGAAACATCTCCGTAAACATTATGATGAGATCCGGCATCATATTACCTTGCCGTCTGATCTGCAGAATCATAAGCGGGCTCTAACCGACATCCACACCGAGTCGGTAGATACTTTTGTCGAATCTCTACCTGTGAACCCCGTTCTGAACAGTCCTCCACCGGATATTGCTGAAGAAGAACGCACCTTACCAAGGGAGACAAGAGTTACCCTGGCACAGCTTAGGTCTGGATATAGTGTAAGGTTACACTCCTACTTGTCCAGACTTAATGACACAATCTCAAACACATGCCCTGCATGTGGTAGGACCCCCCATGATACTCTACATCTCTTCAATTGTTCATTTGAACCTACTCTTCTAACCCCTCTGTCCCTCTGGACAAACCCTCAAACACGGCTCAACCTACGACGCCAGCCAACCCGGTTACACCAGGTCCACAGCTAACTAGGCTGAGGCACAGCCTTGGTCTTCGCCTAACAACACCTGGGCGAACACATCCGTCTCTCACGCCTTTGGTTAACTCGACATCGACCCCACCGGCGCACTTCCAAATCTTACAGCACAACTGTAACGGATTAACTAGTAAGATCGCAGAGATAACTAATTTGATGACGCAATATGACATAAAACTTGCCGCAATCCAAGAAACCAAGCTCAGTCCAAGGTCGGACCTCATTACCTATGGCGGATATAACATTCACCGGAAAGACCGTCATAGAGTAACAGGAGGTCTGGGAGGTGGTCTAGCGTTCATAACGCACAACTCTGTACAGTATCATCTATTTGATACCGACATCGAAGGAACGGATGATATCTTAGAAAGCCAAGGTATTACCATCCGTACAGGAGATGTCGATCTGCAAATCATTAACATCTACATACCCCCTGTCTCAAGTTGCCCCACCGGTTATCACCCCGACATTAGCTTGCTATTACGAGGAGATAACCGCGTGATCCTGGGCGACTTCAATGCGCACCACGACATGTGGCACTCAAACTTGCCAGCAGACAGTAGGGGGCATGTACTCGCAGAACAAATAGATGATACGGCTTTCTGTACATTGAACGGAGACGCCCCAACGAGAGTATCGGGTAACTGCTATAGTTCGCCAGATATTTCTATCGTAAGTGCAGGACTATTGAACAACACCAATTGGCGACCCATACTCACGTTGGCGTCTGACCATCTCCCAATAGTCATTACCATCGAACGACCGACGGACTTTATAACACCTGAGCATGGTACATACATCAACTTTACCAAGGCGGACTGGGACAGTTTTCAGACATATACGGACGAATCCTTGGCTGCTCTATCCATTCCTACGGACGTACGCAAAGGCGAACGAGACTTCCGCAACATCATTGACTTGGCCTCTAGACGCTTCATACCTGCGGGTCGAATATCCCGAATAAGACCAAATTTCCCCGCGGAGGCAGCGGCCATGGCTAGAGAAAGAGATGAAGTGCGAAGTCTCAATCCCGCAGACCCCCGTATAAGGGATCTCAACGCGGAAATTCGTAGGTTGGTCGATAAACACAAACTGGCCAAATGGAAACAACACCTAGAGCAATGCAACCTCTCTGACGGTGTTGGCAAATTATGGACTACGGTCAAAGCTCTATCTAATCCAACACAACACAAGGATAAAGTAGATATTACTTTCGGTGACAGGGTGAAGAAGGACCCTAGGGGATGTGCGAACTCCTTCTGTAGACAATTTGTACTACATTCCCCACCCGATAGAGCTAAACGTAGAACCATGCGACAGGCGCGTAAATACAAAAACCAAAACACGCCCATTGTCATCACTGCCTCAGAGGTCAAGGAAGCCATCAGACAGGCTAAGCCCTCAAAATCCATCGGCCCCGACGGCATTTCCATGAAGATGCTGAAACATCTAGGCCAGGAGGGACACAAATACTTAGCGGCTCTATTCAATCTTTCACTGAACACTTTCGTCATTCCTGAAATATGGAAAAAGGCGAGAGTGGTTCCATTATTAAAACCTAGAAAGCCGGCAAACATAGGCGATTCATATCGCCCTATATCACTTTTGTCGCCGGTAGTGAAGACGCTAGAGTCCATTTTGCTCCCGTATTACACCGAAAATCTGCACCTGGCTAATCATCAACATGGCTTCCGTAAGCTGCACAGCACAACCACCGCACTCAATGCCATTACAACGCAAATAAATAGCGGTCTAAATCAAAACCAACCAAATCACAGGACTGTGTTAGTGGCACTTGACTTGTCGAAAGCTTTTGACACAGTCAACCATGCCACTCTCATACAAGATCTATTAGAAACACAAATACCTGATGGGTTAAAGAGATGGACCGCTAATTACTTGAATGGGCGGCAGGCGTCGGTCAACTTTAGAAACGCAACATCAAAACCAAGACGAATTAGACAGGGGGTGCCACAGGGTGGTGTCCTATCCCCGACACTGTTTAATTTCTATCTATCGAAGATGCCCCCATCACCAGAGGGTGTCTCCGTCGTTTCTTATGCTGACGACTGTACAATAATGGCGACGGGGAAGGGCCCCTATACTGATGAACTCTGTAATAAAATCAACGGTTACCTCTGCGACCTTTCCAGACATTAGACATTTTCGTTGACGGCACTAAGCTACCAACTGTCAGCCACCCAAAGTTATTAGGGATGACATTGGATAATACTTTCTCATTTGCTGGTCATGTGTCTGCAATGGTCTCAAAGGTACGTGGTCGCAACAAGATCCTCAAGTTACTTGCCGGCAGTACTTGGGGAAAAGACAAAGAAACGTTGCTGACTACATATAAGGCCATTGGCCGACCAGTCTTTGACTGTGCTGCACCCATATGGTCGCCTAATGTACATAACACCAACTGGACGAAGTTACAAGTCTGCCAAAATACTGCCATCAGAACTGCTACGGGATGTCTCCTCATGTTTTCCGAGTCTCACCTCCATCAGGAGGCAAAACTTCTGAACTGCCACAAGCCAGCACATCCAAACCGTCATCTTTTGGACATAGATCCGCCCCCGAGAGACATAAGGAAACATCTCCGTAAACATTATGATGAGATCCGGCATCATATTACCTTGCCGTTTGATCTGCAGAATCATAAGCGGGCTCTAACCGACATCCACACCGAGTCGGTAGATACTTTTGTCGAATCTCTACCTGTGAACCCCGTTCTGAACAGTCCTCCACCGGATATTGCTGAAGAAGAACGCACCTTACCAAGGGAGACAAGAGTTACCCTGGCACAGCTTAGGTCTGGATATAGTGTAAGGTTAAACTCCTACTTGTCCAGACTTAATGACACAATCTCAAACACATGCCCTGCATGTGGTAGGACCCCCCATGATACTCTACATCTCTTCAATTGTTCATTTGAACCTACTCTTCTAACCCCTCTGTCCCTCTGGACAAACCCTGTTGAAACTGCACGTTTCCTTGGACTCCCCTTAGAAGAGCTCGATGAAGATCTTCGGAATGATCATACACTGTAGACAGGGCAATGCATTGTTAACAACAACAACAACAGACTTCCGCAACATCATTGACTCGGCCTCTAAACGCTTCATTCCTGCGGGTCGAATATCTCAAATAAGACCAAATTTCCCCGCGGAGGCAGCGGCCATGGCTAGAGAAAGAGATGAAGTGCGAAGTCTCAATCCCGCAGACCCCCGTATAAAGGATCTCAACGCGGAAATTCGTAGGTTGGTCGATAAACATAAACTGGCCAAATGGAAACAACACCTAGAGCAATGCAACCTCTCTGATGGTGTTGGCAAATTATGGACTACAGTCAAAGCTCTATCTAATCCAACACAACACAAGGATAAAGTAGATATTACTTTCGGTGATAGGGTGAAGAAGGACCCTAGGGGATGTGCGAACGCCTTCTGTTGACAATTTGTACTACATTCCCCGCCCGATAGAGCTAAACGTAGAACCATGCGACAGGCGCGTAAATATAAAAACCAAAATACGCCCATTGTCATCACTGCCTCAGAGGTCAAGGAAGCCATCAGACAGGCTAAGCCCTCAAAATCCATCGGCCCCGACGGCATTGCCATGAAGATGCTGAAACATCTAGGCCAGGAGGGACACAAATACTTAGCGGCTCTATTCAGTCTTTCACTGAACACTTTCGTCATTCCTGAAATATGGAAAAAGGCGAGAGTGGTTCCATTACTAAAACCTAGAAAACCGGCAAACATAGGCGATTCATATCGTCCTATATCACTTTTGTCACCGGTAGTGAAGACGCTAGAGTCCATTTTGCTCCCGTATTATACTGCAAATCTGCACCTGGCTAGTCATCAACATGGCTTCCGTAAGCTGCACAGCACCACCACCGCACTCAATGCCATTACAACTCAAATAAATAGCGGCCTAAATCAAAGCCAACCAAATCACAGGACTGTGTTAGTGGCACTTGATCTGTCGAAAGCTTTTGACACAGTCAACCATGCCACTCTCATACAAGATCTGTTTGAGACACAGATACCTGATGGTTTAAAGAGATGGACCGCTAATTATTTGAGTGGACGGCAGGCGTCGGTTAACTTTAGAAACGCAAAATCAAAACCTAGACGTATTAGACAGGGGGTGCCACAGGGTGGTGTCCTATCCCCGACACTGTTTAATTTCTATCTATCGAAGATGCCCCCACCACCAGAGGGCGTCTCCGTCGTTTCATATGCCGACGACTGTACAATAATGGCGACGTGGAAGGGCCCCTATACTGATGAACTCTGTACGAGAATCAATGGTTACCTCTGCGACCTTTCCAGGTTTTTCACTGAGCGAGATCTGACAATATCTCCGACAAAATCAACGGCGACGCTTTTTACGACATGGACCCACCAGGTGAGAAATGAATTAGACATTTTCGTTGATGGCACTAAGCTACCAACTGTCAGCCACCCAAAATTATTAGGGATGACACTGGATAATACTTTCTCATTTGCTGGTCATGTGTCTGCAATGGTCTCAAAGGTACGTGGTCGCAACAAGATCCTCAAGTCACTTGCCGGCAGTACTTGGGGAAAAGACAAAGAAACGTTGCTGACTACATATAAGGCCATTGGCCGACCAGTCTTTGACTATGCTGCGCCCATATGGTCGCCTAACGTACATAACACCAACTGGACGAAGTTACAAGTCTGCCAAAATACTGCCATCAGAACTGCTACGGGATGTCTCCTCATGTCTTCCGAGTCTCACCTCCATCAGGAGGCAAAACTGCTCAATGTAAAAGAGCATGCGGAAATGCTGAGCAGGCAATTCCTTCTGAACTGTCACAAGCCAGCACATCCAAACCGTCATCTTTTGGATATAGATCCGCCCCCGAGAGACATAAGGAGACATCTCCGTAAGCACTATGATGAGATCCGGCATCATATTACCTTGCCGTTTGATCTGCAGAATCATAAGCGGGCTCTAACCGACATCCACACCGAGTCGGTAGACACTTTTGTCGGATCTCTACCTGTGAATCCCGTTCTGAACAGTCCTCCACCGGATATTGCTGAAGAAGAACGCACCTTACCAAGGGAGACAAGAGTGACCTTGGCACAGCTTAGGTCTGGATATAGTGTAAGGTTAAACTCCTACTTATCCAGACTTAATGATACAATCTTAAATACATGCCCTGCATGTGGTAGGACCCCCCATGATACTATACATCTCTTCAATTGTTCATCTGAACCTACTCTTCTAACCCCTCTGTCCCTCTGGACAAACCCTGTTGAAACTGCACGTTTCCTTGGACTCCCCTTAGAAGAGCTTGATGAAGATCTTCGGAATGATCATACACTCTAGACAGGGCAATGCATTGTTAACAACAACAACAACAACATGGCCGCTAGGCTATCGCTGAAAATAACGATATCTTCTCCGATAACACCTTTGCTTATCCAGGCCGCGGCGTCCAGGATTGCCGAGACTTCCGCCTGGAAGACGCTACAATGATCAGGTAGTCTGAAGGAGAGCTCAAGGTCCACATGCCTTGAATAAATCCCTCCTCCAACTCTGTCGTCCAACTTCGAGCCGTCGGTGTATATGGAAGTGCCACCATTTGTTTCGGGCCACCATACGACGACTCCATACAGCATGATTGGGGGAATGATCGCCGTGTAGATCCAACTGCATACTCTAGGGCTGAGCGCCCATTTTTTGCCAATGGCTATTTTGCATGTGTAAAGAGCAATGCAAGCTTTCTTCTGGCGCTGATGAACATTCTCCTTCCAATTCAATTTCGTGTCCAGAACTATGCCAAGAAACTTGGCTTTATCCGACAAGCCCAGGCGGGTGCCATCTAGTTCTGGCAGGATTAGTGGTGGTATTTTGTACCGGTTGGTGAAGAGGACAAGTTCCACTTTCCCCGGGTTGATACTAAGTCCGCAGCGAGAAAGAACACCACCCTGGGGCGTTCCCCTTGTGACATAGCGTGATAACTCAACCGTACCAAGTGAAGAAGCTATTTTCCTTCCCCTTAGAAGTTGGTCAATTAAACCAGTTTGAGGTCTATCTACGCCCAGATTAGTTAGAGCGGAGTTGATAGCCTCCGGGCTTATATTGTTGAAAGCCCCCTTAATGTCTAGGAAGGCCACGAGACAGTAGTCCTTTTCACACAGCGATTTCTCAATGACAGATACTAGGCTGTGCAGAGTAGTTTCTGTTGATTTACCCTTGGTGTATGCATGCTGATAGCTAGAGATAAGGTTGCTATCAATATGCCTTCCCAGCCTTAGGGATAAACCCTACCGTGGCGCTTATCCAGGAGCCCGGAATGTGGTTGAGAGCCAGGCAGGCTGTGAAGAGAAATACCAGCCATTTATGTAGCTGATGGCTCCAACGTGTTTATAGGTTACGCGGGGATAATCCCGTCCGACCCGGCAGCCTTATACGGTTCAATGCTCTTAACTGCCCACCTTACCCTTTCCTCAGTGATGGATATATTTACTGCCAGGTTTGTTGCAGGTGCCAGTGGTGCGTCATGCAGGTTCCCCGAAAATGTGTATTCCAGAGCAGCTCAAGGGTTTCCTCTTCCGTGCTGGTCCAGGATCCGTCAAGTTTTCGTAAATAGCTGATGGCTCTTTGACTTCGAGAAGACTCGTCTAAGTGTCGTGTGTCGTCTACCTCTACGACGCCAGTGCAGAAATTTCTCCACGAGGTTCTCTTCGCGTGTCTCAGAGCTTTTTCCGGCATGATTTGCGGAGCGAGTCAAAATCGTAGGACCACCAATGTGGCCTGTGTTTACCGCGTGGTTTTGGCACTGATAGCGGTAATATCACCATTGGTGTAGTTAGGTAGTAGAAAGGAGTTCAACTCAGACTTGACCAAAATACACGTTCTGACTTTGCTCTCCTCGCTGGCTCGAATGAGCTTGAAGCCCTTAGTCCCCAATCCGCAGATTCTCGAGCTGTTGACCCAGGGTTCTTGGATGAGGACCACATCCACGTCGCCTTTAGAAAGACGACTACTTAAAGCAGCCGAGGCCACTTTAGATTTGTGCAGATTAATCTGAAGCACCACCAACATGAAAGCGCACAGACTTCCCTGCCGTCCCCATATCGTCGAGGTTTGCCCCATCCCGGAGGTTGCCTATCAACGTCGAGTTGTTCCGATTAACTGCCCGATATGGCGTTGCGGGAGTCCTGCTGTCTGTAGCGTTAGATGTTAATCGCTCTGCGTTGGCTGCTACCACCGTGACGTCGAGGACTTCCTAGTCCTGTAGGCTGTCCTCCATCTCCGAGTTGATTACAGCACTATCGCCAAGGGACGTGGCGGATAACATGCTTTCCGCATCGGAATTCTCCGCTTCCTCTTCCAATATTTCGTCTTCCGGCTCCACGGAGCAGTCGAGAAGGCAGCGCGCTGAGCATCGTCACGATATACGTGGATAACGATCTGGCCTACACTGCGTGCCTACATAGCCTACACGGCTAGTTTCTTGTATTGCCTGTACCAGTACTTGTGCTGTACCCATCGTGCCGAAACGACTCGGGTCGTTGTCTTATATCGACCCGGCCAAGAGCAATACACTCGGGGTGACCCTGTCTGACATTTAGGCAGGGCTACACCTCGCTACAACAACAACAACAGGCCATTGTCTAGGCATTGACTCTTTATTCATGGTGAACACCACCTGTCTGTCGGGCCCTACCGCATCCCCGACCAGATTGGCACTCCAGTCATGCGTTGGGAGGGACGGATTCATTAGCCGTAGCATCCCGAAAATTCTCTCGGGTTCGTCAGGGATGGCCGGAATCCATGCCCTTGCCCTTGTAGACTTCACTGCTGCCTTGTACAGTGCTACAGTTTTTGCATCCTCGCATGCGAGTAATTTAATCTGAACCTGGTGCTAACCCGCATCCGTTACTCGCGCCGAACTACCCGGAAACTCCGGAGCAACGTTGAGAAGAATGTTGCCGACTTCATTTCGCACGTAACGCCACCGGTCCTTGGGGATGGCCAGACGGTCATTGCCTCGGTCAAGGACGCCTATAAGGATCCTGTCCTTGGTTACCTCAGCAAAGCTTAGTTTGCCCGCTCCAGGGGTATTCTGATGCCGCTTGGGAGGGGGATTTAACTCCAGGTCCGATCTCTGGGGTTTGAAAGGGTTAACTTTTAACCTCTTTGGCATGTGAGTATTTTGGAAATCCGGTATCACAGATTTCGCTAGCTCTACCGATTTTCTGGAATTCGGCGACAGCGTTTCCTGCGGTACCCCTTCATACCTCTTCAGGATCTTTGCAGCCAATCTTTTCTCGTGGTATGTGAAGCGGCGGGGAGATGTCTCCCGGGAGTGCGGACCCGTAGTTGCCATCGCGGTCGCTCTCCTTGCCGCAATCTCAGTGGCAGCTTCCTTCTCCTTCGAAAATCCGAGGCCAGGTCGTGAGACCGCTGCCACAGACGTAAAGGGACTGGTTTTCATATCAGCGGTTGATGGGAGTTTAGCATCCGCCGTTGTCCGCTTAGCTGCGTTGGCAACCGCACTGGTGCTAGCTCCCATCAAGTCAATCTTACTCGATAGAGGTTTGGTTGACCGACTCGTAGTTGCCATCGCTGTCGATCCCCTCTTGATTGTGGAGCGGATGTTGTCATCCGGCGTTGTTGTTGTTTTCTCACTTGCTCCTCCAAAGCTCTCCTCTGCTGAGGAGTGAAATTTGGCGTGGTTTCTTTTTTAGGTTTTTCGTTTTTACTTACTTTATTTGAGTTCATCTTGTTCGTACGACCCATCGCCGGACTAGGCCAGCTTAGGGTCAAGGGAAGAGTAGGGGAAAATGTGTCGTTCGCCGCGGCAGAGCCCCGTACCGCGATAAGGCCATGCTTACTCTCTCGAGGCTGCTCTATGATCACAAGGGCAGCGTAGCCCTGTGGTTATCGACTTAAGCCCTCGTACCACGGCAAGGTATCCACCCTTCACGAGGGCATTTTCTAATTAATACCTAACTTTTTAGGGGGTAAGACCAAGGCGACATTTTTTAATCACCCTAATATATATACATATATTAATTTGGGGGGGTTAAATACCCCAAACGGCAATAAACCAAATTTGTGTTATTGCTCAACTGAATGTGAAATAACACAAATTTGTGTTATTGCATCACTTTGAGAAATAAGTCAATTTTTTTTCCCACGTTTGAGCAATAAGGCAAAAAAGTGGACATGAACGCATCACTGACATTTTTTGTGTTCGCACCGCACATTTGTCGTATAAATATGTAGATTTTCCGCTGCAGCATAAGTCCAGTAATATATAAGTATACATACATACATTGTAGATACATTCTTTGTTACTCTCAACTGGCCATTATGTATTAAAACAAGTGTTATACAAAAAGTAGATAAAGGTAGAGTTAAGAGAAGAGAGTGTATACGAACCTCAACAAAATTATATCCTTTGTATTATATGCTGCGAACAAGAACGGCAACTTTTGTTTGTTCCATGCAAACATTTTAAAGTTTGCAATGACTGTTTTCAACAAATGAAAAAGAATGCTGAGGAAGGAAATACAGAAATAATTTGTCCGATTTGCCGAGCAGTTGTTAATGATGCCTTCTCTATATTTTATTAAACTTTACATAACTATGCTTATTTCGTGAATTATTGTTGTGTTTATAAATTTTTTCAAAATTTTGTTAAATCAAATTTATATTAAATATAAATTGTCACAAAGTTAACAAAAAATGTCAAGTATTGCGTTTGAAGTTAAAAGGGACAAAAGATGTTAAATAAAAATGCCGCGGCGCAGGGCGTGAGCCGGATCGCGGCGACCGGTCGCAGCGGGTCGTGCGCGGCTTGGCCCCAACGACTTAAGCAGGTTTGATATGAGCCCCTTGCGATCCTGTCTGAAATGAAATACTATATTTGAGCAAAAAGACAAAATTTGACTTCTTTCCGAGTGGTAATAAACCAAACCTTAAAATTTTGCTACATTTTGTGTTATTTCACATTCAGTTGAGCAATAACAAAAAGTTTGTGGGGGGTGTGATGTAGAAACAGAGAGAGACTGGTGCTCGGAGTTGCTCATGTCTAAACTGCTCCGGTGGGAGCGAGAGTGTTGAGCTGCTGCGCGTGATGTTGACGCCATAAGGCACGAGCAACAGTCTGGAGTTTGTGTGGCGGGTATAGCAGAAGTGCAGCTAGTCGTTTAAGACATTATTATTATTACTATTAGTATTGCTACTAGAAAGTGGCGGTAGGGGTGCGCTTGAACGGCGCTTACCACGGGACGCCCGAGGGCGCAAACAACAAAGGGCCACGAAAGTACTAAAGAAAGTACGGGGTCTGTGGATGTTAAGGTTAAGCCCTGAACATCCAGATTTATGGAGCCATCTCTTACACGAGAAGCATTGCACAGAATGCGACCGTTTATCTGCATATCCATTCTTTTGGTCCGGGGTTCGGCTCAACGCCCGCCCGTAACAATAGAATATCTTGCAGCTCTGCTGCAAGGGGGGAGGATGATAGTTTCGGAATGGGACAAAACATACTAAACAGGGTTGATAGTTGAAAGTGACAGTCCTTGGCCGAGGTAAAACCCCGGGTGGTTCCACTGCGCAGAGATCCATGGCGATGTCCTGGGTTTTCTGCTCTGAGAAGTGACTGTACATAGGGAACCGCTTGCAGACGTTCATTGGAGTCAGCTGCAGGCCTGTCAAAACACCGCGCTCAGAACCGCTACTTATGTCTCTCATAACTCACATACACAATGAGGCGGATATGCTTCCAGTTAGGCAACTGTGAGCTAACTCCGCCTCCTAGGACCGTAAGGACGCATCGACGTAAACATTTTGATGAGATCCGCCACTTTATAACAACGCCGTTTGATCCTGAGGTGCAGAAGTAGGCCTTGGGGCATATCCATAAAACGTCAATTGGTCATCAGGCCGCGCTCTGTCCGCTGAACGCTGTCTTACATGCCGTAACACCAAGCATCTCTGAAGAGGAGCGTCATCTTCCTCGAGAGACAAGGGTCACTCTGGCTCAATTACGCTCTGGAGATTGTAGCAGATTAAACTCCTACATATCCAGGCTGAACTCTGATGTGCCGAATGTATGTCCGGCATGCGGCTCGTCCCCCCAAAATACCAACCACTTATTCACTTGCTCTACGGAGCCCACTCTTCTAACGCCCATCTCCCTTTGGTCCAACCCAATTGAAACTGCTAGTTTTCTTGGACTCCCGTTAGAAGATACTGATGACAATTTAGGCTAAGCAAAAATACGCGTTGGGCAGGACTACACCTCGTTACAACAACAACAACTACTGGCACTCCTAAACCGACACCGTAACTCCTCCTCGAACCATTTAGATGACTTGATGAAGACCACCAAGTCCTTTACATCCAGCTCCGCCTAAAGCCGGACAGTTTCAGATGAGGTGCTCCGCCGTTTCCTCCTCCTCATAATCTTTGCAACTCCTACAGCATCATGGGTAGCAGACACCTAACCTTTCTGCGTGCCTACCAATAAGGCAGTGCCCGGTTTGTACCCTTATTAATATGGAGATTTCTCTCCTCCTTAGGACATAGATCTGTCTAGATCTTTTATGGTCCCATTTTGGCCAGTTTTGTTTTGATGTCCGGCACCCAGGAGATTGCAGCCACCTTTCGTAGGTTTGGCGGAGTGTGTACTCTTTCAGCATTAGCTTGCATGTGGAAAACAGAGCCAAGGGATTTGATGACCGCTTGGCTCTCGTTGAGAATAACAATATCCTGTCCGTTAGTTTATTGACCTATCCAAGCCGCGGCGTACATGATTGCTGATACTTCAGCCTGGAAGACACTGCAGTGTTCAGGTAGTGTGAAGGAGAGCTCAAGGTTCAGATCCTTTGAATCGCCGTCACTTAATATTCAAAATTGTATTTTGTACTCCAATCTATGGAGTAAGCAGCTTTCCATATATTTTTTGGCTCGGCGAATTTTATTTAGCCATTGAACATATCATTTTCTTTCAATATCAGGTGCAGAAATCTCCATCTTTTCCAAAAGTATGAAAAAGTCGGAAATAGGACTTATCGTCTTTTACCACTTATATATGACGATATGAGTTTAATAAAAAAAATTTATTTAGCCGTTTCCAGCCGATTTTTTCGTCAATCTAGCCGGTTCGCCAAAAAAGTTCTGGCAACACTGTCTCCAACATCAAATTAAAGAAATCGCACGAATGGGGGTCGCCCTGCCTGAAACCTCGTTTAGTTTCGAACGGCTCGGAGAGGTCCTTCCCAATTCTGACCGAGCTGGTGGTGTTGTTCAGCGTCATTTTGCACAGCCGTATAAGTTTTACTGGGAAACCAAAATCAGACATAGCGGCATATAGCCAACTCCTTTTCGTGCTGTCGAAGGCGGCTTTAAAATCAACAAAGATATGGTGTGTGTCGATCCTTTTCTCTAGATTTGGCGTATTGTAAAAATCTGGTCGATGGTAGATTTACCAGGTCTGAAGCCATACTGATAAGGTCCAATCAGTCGGTTTACGTCAGGCTTCAGTCTTTCGTACAATACGCTTGATATCACCTTATATGCGATACTCAAAAGGCTGATTCCACGATAGTTGGCGCAGTTTGCGGGATCACCCTTCTTATGGATTGGGCTGAGAACACTTAGATTCCAATCTTCAGGCATGCATTCATCCGACCATATTCTGCACAAGAGCTGGTACATGCACCTTACCAGCTCTTCGCCGCCGCATTTAAATAGCTCAGCGGGCAGGCCATCAGCACCCGCCGCTTTATTGTTTTTTAGCCGTGATATAGCTACTCGCACCTCTTATAGTCGGGTTGTTGAACTTCGATTCCATCGTCTTCGATTGTGGGTTCGGGTTGTTGTTGTTGTAACGATGTGTAGTCCTGCCCAACGCGTATTTTTCCTTAACCTAATTGTCATCAATATCTTCTAACGGGAGTCCAAGGAAACTAGCAGTTTCAATAGGGTTGGACCAAAGAGAGATGGGTGTTAGAAGAGTGGGCTCAAATGAGCAAGAAAATAAGTGATTGGTATTGTGGGGGGACGAGCCGCATGCCGGACATACATTCGGCACATCAGGGTTCAGTCTAGATATGTAGGAGTTTAACCTACTACAATATCCAGAGCGTAATTGAGCCAGAGTGACCCTTGTCTCTAGAGGAAGATGACGCTCCTCTTCAGAAATGCCAGGTGTTGCGGCATGTAAGACATTGTTTAGCGGACAGAGCGCAGAGTAATGGCCAACAGACGTTGTATGGATATGCCCCAAAGCCTGTTTGTGCACCTGTAGATCAAACGGCGTTGTTATATAATGACGGATCTCATCAAAATGTTTACGTAGATGCGACCTTATGGTCCTAGGAGGCGGAATGAATTCAAGAAGTTGTCTACCGGGATGCTGTGGTTTACAGCAATTCAGTAGGTACTGCTTGTTTAGCATTTCATTATGCTCCCTAACTGGAAGCATTTCCACCTCATTATGTATGTGAGATATAGGTGACATAAGGACGCACCCCGTAGCGGTTCTTAGCGCGGTGTTTTGACAGGCCTGAAGCTGATTCCAGGGAACGTCTGCAAGCCCCGGCGACCATATCGGCGACGCATAGTTCATGATCGGCCGACCAATTGCCTTGTACGTTACCAACAACGTTTCTTTGTCTTTACCCCAAGTACTGCCGGCTAGTGACTTGAGGATTTTGTTGCGGCTCTGTAATTTTGAGACAATTGCAGCTGAATGGGCAGCGAAAGTGTGCATGGTGTCAAAAGTCACTCCTAAAATTTTTGGGTGAGCGACAGTAGGTATTTTATGATCACCTACATAAATTTCTAATTCCATGCCATCCTGCGCCGTCCACGTCGTGAATAAGGTCGCCGAAGACTTTGTTGGCGACAATGTCAAGGTTCGGGCAGTGAAGAACTCGACTGGAGAGGGGAGATAACCATTTATTTTGGAGCACAGCTCATCAACGGAAGTACCAGTTGCCAATATCGTGCAATCGTCTGCGTAAGAAACAATCGTAACTTCTTCTGGTGGAGGAGGAAGCTTCGAAATATAGAAGTTAAACAATAACGGGGAGAGGACACCACCCTGTGGTACCCCTTGTTTTATCTTCCTGGCTTTAGATTTTTTGTTTCTAAATACAACAGACGACCGACGACCACTGAGATAATTGGCGGTCCAACGCTTTAGACAGGGGGGGGAGTGACGAGTCTTCCAAATCAGCTACAAGTTGCCCATGATTTACTGTGTCAAAAGCTTGACTCAAATCAAGTGCAACTAGAACCGTCCTGTCATTAGGCCTATTTTGATTAAGACCGCCAGTTATCTGAGTGTTTATGACATTTAGAGCAGATGTTGTGCTCCTACCTTCCTGAAGCCATGTTGGTGCTCGGCTAACATCAAGTGTGATGTGTAGAGCGGGAGTAGGACCGCCTCAAGTGTCTTTACTACTGGCGAGAGGAGTGATATCGGGCGATATGACTCCCCAACGTTAGCTGGCTTGCCAGGCTTTAGTAGTGGGATCACAGTTGCCTGCTTCCATTTGTCGGGTATGACAGCTGTGATCAGAGACAAATTGAAGACGGCCGTTAAATATTTGACTCCCGCTAGGCCGATGTGTTTTAGATGCACCATGGCTATGCCATCAGGGCCGATGGCTTTGGAGTTTTTGGCCTTCCGGATGGCCTCTTGAACCTCTGTAGCGGTGATGGGAACGGGGGCATAGTTTTTGTGTTTATGCGCACGCCTGAAGATTCCACGTCTAGCCCTGTCTTGCGCAGCGTGTGGGACATATTGTCGTCAAAAAGCCTGTGCACATTTCCTGGGTCATTTATTGTCTTGTCACCAAAGGTAATGTCGACATTTTTTTGGTGGACCCGAAGGATTCGACAAGGACTTGACGGTGGACCATAATTTCCCAACACCGGTAGAGAGGTTACAAGACCTGAGGTGCTCCTCCCATTTGGTTTGTTTGTGTTCGTTAACCAGCCTTCTGATTTCCACGTTGAGATCACCGATCTGTGGGTCAGATGGATCGATGTTGCGTATGAGGTCACGTTCGTTGGCCAAGGCTGCGGCCTCAGCTGGGAAGTTAGGCCTAATATCTTTTATCCTACCAGCTGGTATAAAACGGGCTGTAGCCTTTTTAATGACCTCACGTATGTTACGCTCGCCAACGTGTACGTCAGTGGGAATGGGAAGATCACCAAAGGAGCTCTCCGTGAATTCCAAAAAGCCGACCCAATTGGCCTTTTTGAAATTCACGTAAGTTCTTTTCTCCGACGTGATAAAATCCGTGGCACGATCGACAGACAGGATGATAGGCAGGTGGTCGGACACAGGGCCACCATAGGTTGCCAGTTGATGCTGTTAATTAACCCCGGGCTAACAATAGTTAGGTCCGGGGAGCTACTGCAGTTAACAGCCATCCTAGTTGAGGAGTCTCCGTTCACAGTACAGAAAGAGGAGTTATCAATTTGCTCGGCTAATTCCCGTTCTCTGCCGTCCACAGAAAGGTGTGAAAGCCACATATCATGATGGGCATTAAAATCGCCCATGATGATACGGTTATCGCCACAAAGAAACGCCCTAAGGCCAGGACGATAACTTCTGGGGCAGCAGGTGACGGGAGGAATGTATATATTGATTAGCTCGAGATCAACGCCACCAGCTTGTATAACTATACCTTGACACTCTAAAGGTAAGTCACTTTGGTCAGTGTTGATATCAAATTCCCTATACTGCACCGTATGGTGTACAAGGAACGCGAGACCACCTCCGCCGTCCGCACGATCATGCCGGAGTACGTGGTAGCCTCCACTCGCTCGGAGATTCGAGTGGGGGCCAAGTTTTGTCTCCTGGATTGCAGCAATTTTGATTTTATGTAGCTGCATAAATGTGGTTATCTCCGCTATCTTGCCGGTCAAGCCGTTGCAGTTAAATTGCAACAATTTAAATTGCGAAGGAGAGGCAATGGCCACTCTGGGAGTTAAAGACTTATGTGTTCGCCTAGATGGTGGTAGGTTATGTCGCGATATTGATCTCCGTTGCAGTCCTGAAGCCGGCGGAATTCGTTCACTATTAGATGAGGGTACATCCGTCGGCGTTGAGGGCTGCACAACTCGACAGCAAGGCGCGACAAACACATCAGTTCAGAGATTTCTGTTTTCGAGCCCAGAACATATGCGTAGGTGACACAGGCCTAGGCAGGAGTTGCACTTGACCGATGCCACAGACGCATATATCCTGTGCCGACATACAGTGCACGAAGAGTGAGGGACCAGAAGTTGATGGACTTGACTTTCATTCGTGCTAGTGCCGAAAGAAGTTATTAAAGAGTTTAGAGACGGGGGCTGAAGCTCAGTAGTGCTACAAGCATCAACTGATGTGCTACGAAGAAAGTCATGAGTGGGTGCTTGTGCTGTTGATGCACTAGGAAGTAAGCTACAGCCCGGAACACATATATTCTGCTGGGCAATATAATTATTGCAGGTCGTGGAGACTTGATTATTACAGGGCGATAAAGCAACATATGAGCGTCGCTTGCCTCGGGACGTCCTAGGACGTGAACAGCAGGGTGCCACAAAATTTTTATAGAAACTAATGGGCCGATGTGTTTTTGGATCTAGTCCGGAGTAACTAGATTTGTGCAACCAACCTTTGCATGATGCACACTGTACTGAGTGTGATCCACAGATTTCTGTTTGCGAGCCCAGAACATATGCGTAGGTGACACAGGCCTAGGCAGGAGTTGCACTTGACCGATGCCACAGACGCATATATCCTGTGCCGACATACAGTCCACGAAGAATGAGGGACCAGAAGTTGATGGACTTGACTTTCATTCGTGCTAGTGCCGAAAGAAGTTATTTAGGAGTTTAGAGACGGGGGCTGAAGCTCAGTAGTGCTACAAGTATCAACTGATGTGCTACGAAGAAAGTAGCCATGAGTGGGTGCTTGTGCTGTTGATGCACTAGGAAGTAAGCTACAGCCCGGAACACATATATTCTGCTGGGCAATATAATTATTGCAGGTCGTGGAGACTTGATTATTAGAGGGCGATAAAGCAACATATGAGCGTCGCTTGCCTCGGGACGTCCAAGGACGTGAACAGCAGGGCGCCACAAAATTTTTATAGAAACTAATGGGCCGATGTGTTTTTGGATCTAGTCCGGAGCAACTAGATTTGTGCAACCAACCTTTGCATGATGCACACTGTACTGAGTGTGATCGTCTTGTATATATTTTCTTCCGACAAACGCAGCAGAACCATTCTCTTGGGCCAGGATTTGGCTCAATGCCAGCCCGGATCAATAGAATAAGGAGCAGCCGTGCTGCAAGGGGCTGTTCCGGGGATGACAATAGGTGAGGGAATCGTGACGCGTTAGACAGGGTCACTTCGAAATGTATTGCTCTTGGCCGAGTCATTATAAAAAAAAACAACCCGGGTCGTTTCGGTACGAAGGGTATTGTACATGTACAAATACCGTTCTCGCAGAACCGGCAATACGTGAAACGCCGACAAACGCAGCAGAACCATTCTCTTGGGCCAGGATTTGGCTCAATGCCAGCCCGGATCAAGAGAATAAGGAGCAGCCGTGCTGCAAGGGACTGTTCCGGGGATGACAATAGGTGAGGGAATCGTGACTCGTTAGACAGGGTCACTTCGAAATGTATTGCTCTTGGCCGAGTCATTATAAAAAAAAACAACCCGGGTCGTTTCGGTACGAAGGGTATTGTACAGGTACAAATACCGTTCTCGCAGAACCGGCAATACGTGAAACGGGTTCGTCCTCTTCTCTGGATTGTTGCTCTGTTCCTCCGTTTAGAAGGGCAGAGAAGTGATCCCTCCATAACCCTAGTACTCTCTGAACATCGCCGAACTCTTTGATAAAATATTCGGGCGTTGTTTCTGCTGGCTAGCATTTCAAGCTCTTCGATTTCACGCTTTTCCGCTTCCCTTTTCTTCGCCCGAAAAAGCCGTCTCGCTTCCCTCTTCATCTCGCGGTAGTGTTCACACGCGCTCCTCGTTGCATTCGCTTTTAACGTTGCCTTATAGGCGTCGTCCTTTCTTTTCATTGCGTCTTTGCACTCTCTATCATCGTACCAGCTGTTTGCCGGAATCCAATTACTTCTTCGGCTGCGGTACGAAGTGCTCCGGAGATATGTTCCCACTGCTCATGCACTCCGATGGGTTGAATTGTGATCTCAGAGAGCAGGTGTGCGAGTCGTTCTGCGAAATCATTGGCTGCCTGTTGTGACTGCAGTTTTTCGACGTCCAGCTTTCCTTGCGATTTTTGTGGCGCCTCTTTTGTTGTACTTAGGCGGGTGCGAATCTTGGCTGCTACCAAGTAGTGATCGTTGACGATTTCGGGACCCTCATCGTACGTACGTCCATAACGCTGGAAGCCTGCCGTCCGTCTAAAACAAAGTGATCGATCTGGTTGCGTGTTTTCCGGTCTGGCGTTAGCCATGTTGTTTGAAGGATCTTTTTATGTTTCGTGCACCGGCGAAGTCAATCAGTCTGAATCCTTTTGGCGAAGTCTCATCATGGAGGCTGAACTTTCCGACAGTGGGTCAAATACACCCTCTTTGCCCACCCTGGCGTTAAAGTCGCCAAGCATGACTTTGATATAATGACCGGGGAAGCGCTCATAAGTTTCTTGTAATTTCGCGTAGAATGCATCTTTTTCCACGTCGTCCTTGTCCTCGGTCGGTGCGTGCACGCAGATAAACGATATGGTGAAAAACAGACTTCCGAAATAATAATTATCTGTTTTCTGAGTTTCAAAAAAATCACACAAATTTCAACAAATATAAAAAAAGCCTTATCGTAATAATTATGTTTGACAAAATTTTTTTTTGAATCAGCCGTAATTATTACTCAGGCTTTTTATTTTATAAATCTCAAAATAATAATTATGAGAAATTTTTTTGCTTTTGAGTCTTCAAAGACTTTTTTCTTGGGACTTTTATTTTAAAAGTCTTTCGATAATAATTATGAACGATTTTTATTTTTTTAAGTCTTCAAAAAAAATGTTTGTGTGATTTTGTATTGGAAATATCTTCTCTTAAATAAGCTAAACTATACCTGGTCATTACACAATAAATACGAGGGTCATATAGAATCATTTTGGGGCCATTGGGGGCATTTTGGGGTCAATTTGGAGTCATAATACCATCATTTTGCGGTAATTTTGGAATCATTTTGAGACATTTTTTTCTTTCGAGCCTTCAAATACTTTTTTCTTGAGACTTATTTAAAAATAAATAAATGCGAAGTATACCAATTGGCATGGTGCTGATGCAGAAGAGGACAGTTGCTTTTCTTTTTCTCTTGTAACTGCTTCTTTTTACCCTGTAATTCACAGATGCTTTTTCGTGTTTGGGTAAATACAAATAGTCGCTGCTTTCTAAAGAATAAACTGGTATATTGCTGATGTAGAGACTGACTATGATACTGGTGCACTCTTTCAGCATTAGCTTGCATGTGGAAAACAGAGCCAAGGGATTTGATGACCGCTTGGCTCTCGTTGAGAATAACAATATCCTGTCCGTTAGTTTATTGACCCATCCAAGCCGCGGCGTACATGATTGCTGATACTTCAGCCTGGAAGACACTGCAGTGTTCAGGTAGTGTGAAGGAGAGCTCAAGGTTCAGATCCTTTGAATCGCCGTCACTTAATATTCAAAATTGTATTTTGTACTCCAATCTATGGAGTAAGCAGTTTTCCATATATTTCTTGGCTCGGCAAATTTTATTTAGCCATTGAACATATCATTTTCTTTCAATATCAGGTGCAGAAATCTCCATCTTTTCCAAAAGTATGAAAAAGTCGGAAATAGGTCTTATCATCTTTTACCACTTATATATGACGATATGAGTTTAATAAAAAAAATTTATTTAGCCGTTTCCAGCCGATTTTTTCGTCAATCTAGCCGGTTCGCCAAAAAAGTTCTGGCGACACTGTCTCCAACATCAAATTAAAGAAATCGCACGATAGTTAGTCGCCCTGCCTATTGAAAAATCGTTGTATGAAAAAGATTACTGTCTCGTGGCCTTCCTAGACATTGAAGGTGCCTTCAACAATATAAGCCCGGAGGCTATTGACACCGCTCTAACTAATCTGGGCATAAGCAGGTCTCTTATTGGACTAATTGATAAGCTACTAAAGGGAAGGAAAATAGTTTCTACACTGGGCACAGTTGATTTTTCACGCTATGTCACAAGAGGAACTCCTCAGGGTGGTGTTCTCTCTCCGCTTTTATGGAACCTCACTGTAAACTCGTTGCTACGAGACACAAGCTGGGGGGGGCGGGAGGATAGTTGCATATGCAGACGATTTAGCTATTGCATACAGGGGCAAATTCCCACAAACCCTGTGTGACTTGATGCAAGTAGCACTGCGAGCAGTTTCCTCGTGGTCATCTCGCTGCGGACTTAATATCAACCCGGGAAAAGTGGAGCTTGTCCTTTATACTAACCGGTACAAAATACCAACGCTAAGCCTACCAGAACTAAATGGCGTGCGCCTGAACTTGGCTGACAAAGCCAAATTCCTAGGCATAGTTCTGGATAGAAAGCTTAACTGGAAGGAGAATGTCATCCAGCGCCAGAGGAAAGCGTGCATTGCACTTTACACCTGTAAAAGAGCCATTGGCAAAAAATGGGGGCTCAGTCCCAAAATCTGCAGATGGATTTACACTGCGATAATCCGGCCAATTATGCTGTACGGAGTCGTGGTATGGTGACCTGCGCTGAGCAAGGCAGCCAACCTAAACCTGTTAGGTAAAGTCCACAGATCTAGCATGATCTGTATAAGCGGCGCGTTGAGAACAACGCCCAACGAAGCTCTCCAGGCCATTCTTGGCATTTTGCCACTCGATCTGGAAGGGTACCGGGCAGCGGCAGCATCGGCTCTGCGTCTAAGGGAAACTTCCGGCTGGGGCGCAGGCACTACTGGACACTCCGGTATTCTGGATTCTTACAGCTTTCTCCCTCCGAGCACGGACCGTTGTGCAACCACAACAGTCGGAGATAGCTGGTTCAGAATAAATATTCCCAGCAGGGAAGACTGGGAGAGGACGGATCGGTGTCCTGCTACTAATGGCGGCATTTCCATATACACCGACGGTTCGAAGTTGGACGGCAGAGTTGGAGGAGGGATTTATTCCAAGGATCTGGACCTTGAGCTTTCCTTCAGACTGCCTGATCATTGCAGCGTCTTCCAGGCTGAGGTCTCAGCAATTATGGACGCCGCGGCTTGGATAGGGCAACACGCTATCGGACAGAATATCGTTATTTTCAGCGATAGCCAAGCGGCAGTCAAATCCCTTGGCTCTTACTTGTTCAACTCTGAACTGACGCTCAGCTGTCGTCGATCTCTTCAGGAGATGGCCCAACAGAACCGCGTGAGCCTCACATGGGTCCCGGGACACAGGGACATTGAGGGAAACTGTAGGGCAGACGAACTTCCTAGGCAGGGCACGACCAAGCAGGTTCTTCAGGATAAAGAACGCTTAGGTATGCCCTTTGCCACATGCAAGCTAATGCTGAAGGAGCATACACTCCGACAAGCCAATGAAAGATGGCTTTTATCGCCAGGGTGCCGAGTATCCAAACAATCCTGGCCAAAATGGGATATTAAAAGATCTAAATATATTTACACCCTAAGAAGAAGGGATATATCTATATTAATAGGGGTTTTAACCGGGCACTGCCTTATTGGAAGGCACGCAGCAAGGCTGGGTGTACCCTACCGACGATGCTGTAGGAGTTGCAAAGATGATGAGGAGGAGGAAACGGTGGAGCATCTCATCTGCAACTGCCCGGCTTTAAGCGGCGCGAGAAGGCGCTTTTTCGGAGTTCCCTTCCTGGATAGCCTACGCCAGGTAGCGGAGCTGGACATAAAGGACTTGATGGCTTTCATCAAGTCATCTAAATGGTTCGAGGAGGTGTAACGGTGTCGGTTTTAGGAGTGTCAGCCCCGGGATTCTGCTATGTGGAGAGTCCCAATAGCACTGGGATTTTCCATATGGCCGGGTCGCGGGACTGACTCCTAGTGTTGATGGTATCACAACGGGCCTTTTAATACTGGCCTAGGTGTGCCTTTGCGGCAGCCACTTCTACCTAACCTAGTCGCCCTGCCTGAAACCTCGTTTAGTTTCGAACGGCTCGGAGAGGTCCTTCCCAATTCTGACCGAGCTGGTGGTGTTGCTCAGCGTCATTTTGCACAGCCGTAAAGGTTTTACTGGGAAACCAAAATCAGACATAGCGGCATATAGGCAACTCCTTTTCGTGCTGTCGAAGGCGGCTTTAAAATCAAGAAAGATATGGTGTGTGTCGATCCTTTTCTCAAGATTTGGCGTATTGTAAAAATCTGGTCGATGGTAGATTTACCAGGGGGGTCACTCTGTATTGCGATTCGAAAGTCAATGCGATTCGAAAATGAAATGCGATGCGACAAGCAAAAGCTACTCTGTATTGCTATAGCATTGCTATTCTGCGGCGTTTGGTTATTTTCTTGTTTTGGTTGGCATCACTGTTGTAAAATTAACCGGAAGTTGACAATTTTCATTGTATACTTCGAGGCTTATCCTCTGCTTGTACCTGCTTCTACCCGTTCCCAACTCATTGTTATGCTTGTACCCTACCATTTTCTTTCATTTAGCGCCCAACTGTATACTATACAAACAGAGGATGTACTTGCAAAAAATGTTTATGTGTATTGAAATATATGTACGTACAACACTCTGTATCGCGAAAGCGAGTGTCAATTGCTTTGTACATTCGGATTTGTCTTCCTACAGCAAAACGCAGTCGCACCGCTATCGCATCGCTGAAAAATTTGGAATGAATTAAAATGTTTAAACATATTCTTATAAATTATTGCAGAGCTATTAATATACTTAACTTTCTTATCGAAAAACATGATTATTTTGGCACTTATTTCGCAAAATTAATTTAAAAAAATGTTATATTTTGAAAAATATTGATGTAGTTTAGCTTTTAAATTTGGAATTTACAAAATAATTACCAAAAATTTGTAAGAAAACTTCAAGTAAACTAATAAAATTATGTTTATACGGATGATTTTTGCATATGCACATGTACGCAATTCGAGAGGGAAAAAATGAATTCGAAAGGGTAAAAGCAAATCCGAAAATGTCAATTTCCGTTGCGATAGTTGAGTAACAGAGTGTCGATAAGGCAAATGCGAAAAAAATGTCATTCGCATCGCAATACAGAGTGACCCCCCAGGTCTGAAGCCATACTGATAAGGTCCAATCAGTCGGTTTACGTCAGGCTTCAGTCTTTCGTACAATACGCTTGATATCACCTTATATGCGATACTCAAAAGGCTGATCCCACGATAGTTGGCGCAGTTTGCGGGATCACCCTTCTTATGGATTGGGCAGAGAACACTTAGATTCCAATCTTCAGGCATGCATTCATCCGACCATATTCTGCACAAGAGCTGGTGCATGCACCTTACCAGCTCCTCGCCGCCGCATTTAAATAGCTCAGCGGGCAGGCCATCAGCACCCGCCGCTTTATTGTTTTTTAGCCGTGATATAGCTACTCGCACCTCTTATAGTCGGGTTGCGGAACTTCGATTCCATGTTGTTGTTGTTGTAGCGAGGTGTAGCCCTGCCTAAATTTCAGACAGGGTCACTTCGAGTGTATTGCTCTTGGTCGGGTCGATATAAGAAAGCGGCCCGTGTCGTTTCCTCACGATGGGTACAGCACAAGTACTGGTACCGTTCTCGTAGAACCGGCAATACAAGAAACTAGCCGTGTAGGCTTCGATTCCATCGTCTTCGATTGTGGGTTCGGGTTCGTCCTCTTCTCTGGATTGTTGCTCTGTTCCTCCGTTTAGAAGGGCAGAGAAGTGATCCCTCCATAACCATAGTACTCTCTGAACATCTGTCACCAGGTCGCCGTTGTCATTTTTACAGGAGTTTGCCCCGGGGTTAAAACCTTCCGTCATTCGTCGAATTCTTTGATAAAATATTCGGGCGTTGCTTCTGCTGGCTAGCATTTCGATTTCACGCTTTTCTGCTTCCCTTTTCTTCGCCCGAAAAAGCCGTCTCGCTTCCCTCTTCATCTCGCGGTAGTGTTCACACACGCTCCTCGTTGCATTCGCTTTTAACGTTGCCTTATAGGCGTCGTCCTTTCTTTTCATTGCGTCTTTGCACTCTCTATCATCGTACCAGCTGTTTTTTCGCATTTGCCGGAATCCAATTACTTCTTCGGCTGCGGTACGAAGTGCTCCGGAGATATGTTCCCACTGCTCATGCATTCCGATGGGTTGAATTGTGATCTCAGAGAGCAGGTGTTCGAGTCGTTCTACGAAATCATTGGCTGCCTGTTGTGACTGCAGTTTTTCGATCTCCAGCTTTCCTTGCGATTTTTGTGGCGCCTCTTTTGTTGTGCTTAGGCGGGTGCGAATCTTGGCTGCTACCAAGTAGTGATCGTTGACGATGTTCGGGACCCTCATCGTACGTACGTCCATAACGCTGGAAGCCTGCCGTCCGTCTAAAACAAAGTGATCGATCTGGTTGCCTGTTTTCCGGTCTGGCGTTAGCCATTTTGTTTGAAGGATCTTTTTATGATTGAACCTGGTGCTGGATACGACCATGTTTCGTGCACCGGCGAAGTCAATCAGTCTGAATCCTTTTGGCGAAGTCTCATCATGGAGGCTGAACTTTCCGACAGTGGGCCAAATACACCCTCTTTGCCCTCCCTGGCGTTAAAGTCGCCAAGCATAACTTTGATATAATGACCGGGGAAGCGCTCATAAGTTTCTTGTAATTTCGCGTAGAATGCATCTTTTTCCACGTCGTCCTTGTCCTCGGTCGGTGCGTGCACGCAGATAAACGATATGGTGAAAAACAGACTTCCGAAATAATAATTATCTGTTTTCTGAGTTTCAGAAAAATCCCAAAAATTTCAACAAATATAAAAAAGTCTTATCGTAATAATTATGTTTGAGAAATATTTTTTTTGAATCAGCCGTAATTATTACTCAGGCTTTTTATTTTAAAAATCTCAAAATAATAATTATGAGAAACTTTTTTGCTTTTGAGTCTTCAAAGACTTTTTTTCTTGGGACTTTTATTTTAAAAGTCTTTCGATAATAATTATGAACGATTTTTATTTTTTTAAGTCTTCAAAAAAAAATTTTGTGTGATTTTGTATTGGAAATATCTTCTCTTAAATAAGCTTAACTATACCTGGTCATTACACAATAAAAACGAGGGTTATATAGAATCATTTTGGGGCCATTGGGGGCATTTTGGGGTAAATTTGGAGTCATATTACCATCATTTTGCGGTCATTTTGAATCATTTTGAGACATTTTTTTCTTTCGAGCCTTCAAATACTTTTTTCTTGAGACTTATTTAAAACTAAATAAATGCGAAGTATACCAATTGGTATAGTGCTGATGCAGAAGAGGACAGTTGCTTTTCTTTTTCTCTTGTAACTGCTTCGTTTTACCCTGTAATTCACAGATGCTTTTTCGCTTTCTAAAGAATAAACTGGTATATTGCTGATGTAGAGACTGACTATGATACTGGTGCATACACCAACTAGTATACCAACTGGAATGAATGTCAAATTCGTGGACTAGTATGACAAGTGGTACGATCTGAATGGCGCGCAGAGTAGTACTAGTATGTCTACTGGTAAGATTCTGATGTATATATGAACTAGTATGTCAACTGGTAAGATTCTGATGCATATATGAACCTGTCTGCCAACTGGTATGGTTCTGATGCAGATGATGCGGGGCAGAGTAAATTCCACCGAATAAAGGAGCGCTGGCTAGCTAAGTCGTTGTGTGGCCAAATTTGAAAATCAACTGGTAAGAATCTTTGTTGAATCATTAATAATTGGCGATTTACGGCGGCGACTTCGGTCTTTGCACCTAAAACACGCACCCAGATATTCCCCTTGAGCAGTGGCGTGCCTTCCATTTAAGCCGAAAAGCCCGGATTGCCTAGTTAATCCCCTATGAGCTACAATATGTTCATTTGGATTCTTAAAAGGATATCCGGTTTTTATTTCCCTGCCTACCACCTACTACCTAATAGCTGTTAATAGCATAAAAACATACCTACAGCTTTTCCTGCCACCTGTCGGCTGATAGCTCATTTACATAAAATTATTTCAGTGCGTGATGACCATCTCTTACTTACTTAAAAAAGCCTTAAACCGCCTAGGCAATGATGGTCATCTCGCTTTTACTTATTGGCTTTTACCGGACTTTCAAAACCAGTACGAATCTGTGTGCTGAAACAATTGTTTCTCTTTGAATTTGGAAGTAATTTTATATGAAACTTTGAAGCAAGCAATGAAATTGTTTATGAAATTTGTTTATGTATGCATCTACAATTTTAACGTGCAAAGCGCTCTACTCAAAAATTATTGGCGCATATTTTAAAGTAGAAAAAAAGAATTCAATAGTGGTAGGTGCTGTAATTTTTTTTATTTGCTGGGAACTATAAAATATAAAAAAGATTTTTAAGGTTTCTTAGCTTCTGCAATGTACCTAAATGGGAAATAGTGCGAATAAAACGTTTCCCTTGGATTGGAAAAGCTTAAAAAATCTGCAAACAATAACGTGCCTGCCCCGTCTGCAAAAGTCGATAAATATCCTCAACTCTTCTTTGTTCTCTGGCAGCAGTATGTGCTTTCGTTGGGGAATTAAAGACTGGGGCTTGCCTTGATTTATACACGTAGGCACGCCACTGCCCTTGAGGCGGTGAAGTCATCCTTCTGTCTTTCCATCGCTTTCGAAGCCTTGTCTCCCGCCAAGTTAGGGTGGAAAGAAAACCTGGGCAGGAGCTTCTTTCACCATTATCATAAAACGACCCGACCAGCGGAGCTTTTTTGGCTTTAATCTGTGCTGTGCTTATACATATGTACGTAAATCTAGAATTTGGCAAGTTCAACTTACTTGGACCAAAGCGACATTGGTGTTGAAAAAGTATGACTCCAAAATTACCCAAAAATGATCCCAACATTACCAAAATATGATGCCAAATTGACCCCCGAAATGACCCCAAATTGATCCTAATATGACCCCAAAATGATCAAACTTTGACCCCGAAATGACCGCAATATAACCCCAAAGTGTCCCCCCGTATGACCGCAGAATGACTCTAAAATGACCGCAAAGCGATCAAAAAATTTCCCCAAAATGATTTTAAAATAGCCCCTATATGACCCCAAAATGACATGTATTATACCCTTAAGTTAGCGGCCGCTACAAACTAATGCACCCTACCAGCTCCTCGCCTTCGTGTTTGAATAGCTCAGCTGGCAGACCATCAGCGCCCGCCGCTTTATTGTTTTTTAATCGGGATATCATTATTCGCACCCGGTTATGGTCGGGTTGTGGAACGTCAATTCCATCCTATTCGATTGTGGGGTCGGGCTCGTCATCATCTCTGGATTGTTGCTTAGTTTCCCCCATTTAAAAGAGCAGAGAACTGTTACCTCCATAACCTTAGTATATTCCGAACATCGTCCTCCAGGTCGCCGTTATCATTTTTACAGAGGTTTGCTCCATCTTTGGCTAGCATTTCAAGCTCTTCGTACCATAATGACCTTAAAATGACCACAAGTTGACCCCGAAATAACCCCAAAATGATTCTAAAATGACCACAATATGACCGAAAATTACAATAAAATCATCTCAAAATTATTAAAAAATTACTCCCATATGATCACAAAATGACCCCTAAATGATCCCATACTGACACCAAAATGACCCCCATATGACGCCAAAATGAAATGTATTTAACAGTTTCACAACCTCATATCATTAACTAACATACGTAAAAAGATTTTATCAAAGACTTAAAAAATATTTCTCAAAAATAACTTTTATCTTGAGACTTTTAAAATATAAATTTCAGAGGACTTTTAAAAATAAAAATTGTTGATAATAATTATTTCATGACGAAAATTTTAAACGTCTTTCCATAACTGTTATGAACAATTTTTAATTTTTCTATTGCAAAGTAATAATTATCTGAGACTCAAAAAGAAATCTATTGAAACGAAATAATTATTATTATTTTTTTTTTTTTCAATATTTGTTATAACAGTTATTACTCTGGTGAAAAATCGGAGTTTTATTCGGATTGTGGCGAGGCGATCATTCACGGCTGTTAAGGACACTACATGTTTCACAAGTCTCTTTCCTACCACAAAACCGATGCCGAAACCGCGCTCATTAGTATGGCCGTTCCAGTAGACATTGCAGGGTTGGATGGTCTTATAACTTTGCCTCGTCCATCGCATTTTTTGTATAGCGGTGATGTCAGCTTTTGCCTTATTGAGGACCTCAACTAGGCGGGCATCGTCACCTTCCCTAGTAAGGGTTCGGACATTCAACGTGCTCGTTTGCTGTGGTCGTTTCTGAAAAGTGAGTTATCATATCCGAGGCCTGTCTGTTAGATCCCATTGGAATTTTGTTTTATGTGGTGGGTCCCAAACCCTACGCACAACCCATTTCTCGGGGAGTTGGATTTAAGTTACACATTTATATAACGAGCCGCTTGATACAAGATAGATGCCCGCTTGCAGCCGCACCTCATGATGACAGACGCTGCTGTTGGAATCCCCTGGCAATCCCTTAAACCAATTATGTCGGAGTGGCCTTGTCAGGTTGTCGCCTTCTCACATCAGTTCACCACCGCACGGATGTTCAGTGGCTATTCGGAGGATACGACTCGGATGTAGTGAGATGCTTGGACCGCACATAGAAGAATCGCTCTGGCCATTCCCAGTTGAATGGCAAACAGAAACTTTCCCCACTTGCGCGGACTTCTACACACGATCCCATTTTCCCAACAGCCTGATAATATCACCGGCAAAATCCTCCCCACCCTATTGACGACCGCAAGCAAACAGGGAGTTAGAAGTCCACGTCGATGAAGCTTTGGTCCCGACTGGCCCCGCTTTTGGGGGTGACTTTCGGCACCATGCATACAAAGCGGCGAAAACCCGGTTGTTGTTATTGTAACGACAAAATCTGTACCCAAGGCTTTGGCAAGGGTTGTCGAATTAACAGTTCTTGGCCGGAAATCACTCCGCTAGGTTCTGGTACTCCCTTGCGGTACGTCCCGACTGTCGTAGCGAATTATCACCAGTGAAACCTTCTAGGCCATATTACCCGTGGTAGTAAAAATTAAACTACTTATCCAGACTGAACGTCCCTTAAGTTAGAGGCGATAGGTTGGCGAAACCAGTTGAAATTTTGCCTGAATTAGTAGCTAATTAATTGCCAAAAGAAAAAATTTATAGCTCTTCAAATTGTTTTTATGACATTTTTCGCCAAAATAAGACTGAAATTAGCAAAACCAATCGTCGAAAAATTGTCGGATCAAGTTGAAAATTTGCCAGAATTAGTAGCTAATTTATTGCTAATTAATTGCCAAAAGAAAAAATGTATATCTCTTCAAAATTTTTTTATGACATTTTTCGCCAAAATAAGACTGAAGTTAGCGAAACCAATCGTCGAAAAATTGTCGGATCAAGTTGAAAATTTGCCAGAATTAGTAATTAATTGCCAAAAGAAAAAAATTATGAATGTTTCTTATTGGAGCTTAGCTCGAAAATTGTTTCTACCTGCTGTACTTTTTTTTTTCTAGTACTAGGGTATTCTAATTTTTGATGTTACGAAATTTTTATGAATTTTGATACTTAGAGAAAATTGACAAAGATTTACACAGCGGTGGATACCATGGCGCGTTTCGGAGATTCCAGGCTCCACACCAGATGGATTTTCGGACACAGAACTACCGTGTCTGCACCGAAGCGGTTAAAGCAATTGCTTATAACAAATCAGCTACGATACCCTGTAGTATTTCTTAGTCAACTTTCTTATAAGCGTGCCAATTTCATACCTTTGGACATAAGGCCGCGACATATTTTCCATATGATACACGGAATATGAGTATATTATTATGCGTGCATATTTATGCAGAAGCACACTGAGGTTTTCTATTTGCATTCCTTCATACCACTTTTTTGTGTATTGTTGGTTTGCTCTACCTATGGTGTGTACTTATGTATTAATTATGAATGTTTCTTATTGGAGCTTAGCTCGAAAATTGTTTCTACCTGCTGTACTTTTTTTTTTTTTACTAGTACTTGAGTATTCATGGTATCCATCGCTGTGCTTTCCAGGCTCCACACATCAGATGGATTTCCGGACACAGAACTACTAAGTCAACTTTCTTATAAGCGTGCCAATTTCATACCTTTAGACATAAGGCCGCGACATATTTTCCATATGATACACGGAATATGAGTATATTATTAGGCATGTATATTTATGCAGAAGCACACTGAGGTTTTCTATTTGCATTCCTTCATACCACTTTTTTGTGTATTGTTGGTTTGCTCTACCTATGGTGTATACTTATGTATCAATTATGAATGTTTCTTATTGGAGCTTAGCTCCAATACTCTAGTACTAGAGTATTCATGGTATCCATCGCTGTGTAAATCTTTGTCAATCTTCTATAAGTATCAAAATTCATAGAAAAAATTTATAGCTCCTCAAATTTTTTTTTATGACATTTTTCGCCAAAATAAGACTGAAGTTAGCGAAACCAATCGTCGAAAAATTGTCGAATCAAGTTGAAAATTTGCCAGAATTAGTAGCTAATTTATTGCTAATTAATTGCCAAAAGAAAAATTTTATAGCTCTTCAAATTTTTTTTTATGAAAAATGGTCGGATCAATTGAAAATTTGCCAGAATTAGTAGCTAATTTATTGCTAATTAATTGCCAAAAGAAAAAATTTATAGCTCTTCAAATTTTTTTAATGACATTTTTCGCCAAAATAAGACTGAAGTTAGCGAAACCAATCGTCGAAAAATTGTCGGATCAAGTTGAAAATTTGCCAGAATTAGTAGCTAATTTATTTCTAATTAATTGCCAAAAGAAAAATTTTATAGCTCTTCAAATTTTTTTTTATGAAAAATGGTCGGATCAATTGAAAATTTGCCAGAATTAGTAGCTAATTTATTGCTAATTAATTGCCAAAAGAAAAAATTTATAGCTCTTCAAATTTTTTTTATGACATTTTTCGCCAGAATAAGACTGAAGTTAGCGAAACCATCAGCGAAAAATTGCCGGATAAAGTTGAAAGTTTGACAGAATTAGTAGGGGTTGGTAACGAAATCCTGTTCTTGCAAAATCCCGAAAGCAAAATCCTGCTTTTTAAAATCCGGTTTTTTTAAAATCCTGTTTTTTTTTAATCGGAGCGGAGTGTAATGGGGTGTGGTTGCTGTGCGACCTACCACAAAACCGACGCCGAAACCGCGCTCATTAGTATGGCCGTTCCAGTAGACATTGCAGGGTTGGATGGTCTTATAACTTTGCCTCGTCCATCGCATTTTTTGTATAGCGGTGATGTCAGCTTTTGCCTTATTGAGGACCTCAACTAGGCGGGCATCGTCACCTTCCCTAGTAAGGGTTCGGACATTCAACGTGCTCGTTTGCTGTGGTCGTTTCTGAAAAGTGAGTTATCATATCCGAGGCCTGTCTGTTAGATCCCATTGGAATTTTGTTTTATGTGGTGGGTCCCAAACCCTACGCACAACCCATTTCTCGGGGAGTTGGATTTAAGTTACACATTTATATAACGAGCCGCTTGATACAAGATAGATGCCCGCTTGCAGCCGCACCTCATGATGACAGACGCTGCTGTTGGAATCCCCTGGCAAGCCCTTAAACCAATTATGTCGGAGTGGCCTTTTCAGGTTGTCGCCTTCTCACATCAGTTCAGTGGCTATTCGGAGGATACGACTCGGATGTAGTGAGATGCTTGGACCGCACATAAAAGAATCGCTCTGGCCATTCCCAGTTGAATGGCAAACAGAAACTTTCCCCACTTGCGCGGACTTCTACACACGATCCCATTTTCCCAACAGCCTGATAATATCACCGGCAAAATCCTCCCCACCCTATTGACGACCGCAAGCAAACAGGGAGTTAGAAGTTCACGTCGATGAAGCTTTGGTCCCGACTGGCCCCGCTTTTGGGGGTGACTTTCGGCACCATGCATACAAAGCGGCGAAAACCCGGTTGTTGTTATTGTAACGACAAAATCTGTACCCAAGGCTTTGGCAAGTGTTGTCGGAAATCACTCCGCTAGGTTCTGGTACTCCCTTGCGGTACGTCCCGACTGTCGTAGCGAATTATCACCAGTGAAACCTTCTAGGCCATATTACCCGTGGTAGTAAAAATTAAACTACTTATCCAGACTGAACGTCCCTTAAGTTAGAGGCGATAGGTTGGCGAAACCAGTTGAAATTTTGCCTGAATTAGTAGCTAATTAATTGCCAAAAGAAAAAATTTATAGCTCTTCAAATTTTTTTTATGACATTTTTCGCCAAAATAAGACTGAAATTAGCAAAACCAATCGTCGAAAAATTGTCGGATCAAGTTTTAAATTTGCCAGAATTAGTAGCTAATTTATTGCTAATTAATTGCCAAAAGAAAAAATGTATATCTCTTCAAAATTTTTTTATGACATTTTTCGCCAAAATAAGACTGAAGTTAGCGAAACCAATCGTCGAAAAATTGTCGGATCAAGTTGAAAATTTGCCAGAATTAGTAATTAATTGCCAAAAGAAAAAAATTATGAATGTTTCTTATTGGAGCTTAGCTCGAAAATTGTTTCTACCTGCTGTACTTTTTTTTCTAGTACTAGGGTATTCTAATTTTTGATGTTACGAAATTTTTATGAATTTTGATACTTAGAGAAAATTGACAAAGATTTACACAGCGGTGGATACCATGGCGCGTTTCGGAGATTCCAGGCTCCACACCAGATGGATTTTCGGACACAGAACTACCGTGTCTGCACCGAAGCGGTTAAAGCAATTGGTTATAACAAATCAGCTACGATACCCTGTAGTATTTCTTAGTCAACTTTCTTATAAGCGTGCCAATTTCATACCTTTGGACATAAGGCCGCGACATATTTTCCATATGATACACGGAATATGAGTATATTATTATGCGTGCATATTTATGCAGAAGCACACTGAGGTTTTCTATTTGCATTCCTTCATACCACTTTTTTGTGTATTGTTGGTTTGCTCTACCTATGGTGTGTACTTATGTATTAATTATGAATGTTTCTTATTGGAGCTTAGCTCGAAAATTGTTTCTACCTGCTGTACTTTTTTTTTTTACTAGTACTTGAGTATTCATGGTATCCATCGCTGTGCTTTCCAGGCTCCACACATCAGATGGATTTCCGGACACAGAACTACTAAGTCAACTTTCTTATAAGCGTGCCAATTTCATACCTTTAGACATAAGGCCGCGACATATTTTCCATATGATACACGGAATATGAGTATATTATTAGGCGTGTATATTTATGCAGAAGCACACTGAGATTTTCTATTTGCATTCCTTCATACCACTTTTTTGTGTATTGTTGGTTTGCTCTACCTATGGTGTATACTTATGTATCAATTATGAATGTTTCTTATTGGAGCTTAGCTCCAATACTCTAGTACTAGAGTATTCATGGTATCCATCGCTGTGTAAATCTTTGTCAATCTTCTATAAGTATCAAAATTCATAGAAAAAATTTATAGCTCCTCAAATTTTTTTTTATGACATTTTTCGCCAAAATAAGACTGAAGTTAGCGAAACCAATCGTCGAAAAATTGTCGAATCAAGTTGAAAATTTGCCAGAATTAGTAGCTAATTTATTGCTAATTAATTGCCAAAAGAAAAAATTTATAGCTCCTCAAATTTTTTTTTTGATGACATTTTTCGCCAAAATAAGACTGAAGTTAGGGGAACCAATCGTCGAAATATTGTCGGATCAAGCTGAAAATTTGCCAGAGTTAGTAGCTAATTAATTGCCAAAAGAAAAAATTTATAGGTCTTCAAATTTTTTTATGACATTTTTCCCCAAAATAAGACTGAAGTTAGCGAAACCAATCGTCGAAAAATTGTCGGATCAAGTTGAAAATTTGCCAGAATTAGTAGCTAATTTATTGCTAATTAATTGCCAAAAGAAAAATTTTATAGCTCTTCAAATTTTTTTTTATGAAAAATGGTCGGATCAATTGAAAATTTGCCAGAATTAGTAGCTAATTTATTGCTAATTAATTGCCAAAAGAAAAAATTTATAGCTCCTCAAATTTTTTTAATGACATTTTTCGCCAAAATAAGACTGAAGTTAGCGAAACCAATCGTCGAAAAATTGTCGGATCAAGTTGAAAATTTGCCAGAATTAGTAGCTAATTTATTGCTAACTAACTGCCAAAAGAAAAAATTTATAGCTCTTCAAATTTTTTTATGACATTTTTCGCCAGAATAAGACTGAAGTTAGCGAAGCAAAATCCTGCTTTTAAAATCCGGTTTTTTTTAAAATCCTGTTTTTTTTAATCGGAGCGGAGTGTTGTTGTTGTTGTTAACAATGCATTGCCCTGTCTAGAGTGTATGATCATTCCGAAGATCTTCATCAAGCTCTTCTAAGGGGAGTCCAAGGAAACGTGCAGTTTCAACAGGGTTTGTCCAGAGGGACAGAGGGGTTAGAAGAGTAGGTTCAAATGAACAATTGAAGAGATGTAGAGTATCATGGGGGGTCCTACCACATGCAGGGCATGTGTTTGAGATTGTGTCATTAAGTCTGGACAAGTAGGAGTTTAACCTTACACTATATCCAGACCTAAGCTGTGCCAGGGTAACTCTTGTCTCCCTTGGTAAGGTGCGTTCTTCTTCAGCAATATCCGGTGGAGGACTGTTCAGAACGGGGTTCACAGGTAGAGATCCGACAAAAGTATCTACCGACTCGGTGTGGATGTCGGTTAGAGCCCGCTTATGATTCTGCAGATCAAACGGCAAGGTAATATGATGCCGGATCTCATCATAATGTTTACGGAGATGTTTCCTTATGTCTCTCGGGGGCGGATCTATGTCCAAAAGATGACGGTTTGGATGTGCTGACTTGTGGCAGTTCAGAAGGAATTGCTTGCTCAGCATTTCCGCATGCTCTTTTACATTGAGCAGTTTTGCCTCCTGATGGAGGTGAGACTCGGAAGACATGAGGAGACATCCCGTAGCAGTTCTGATGGCAGTATTTTGGCAGACTTGTAACTTCGTCCAGTTGGTGTTATGTACATTAGGCGACCATATGGGTGCGGCATAGTCAAGGACTGGTCGGCCAATGGCCTTATATGTAGTCAACAACGTTTCTTTGTCTTTTCCCCAAGTACTGCCGGCAAGTGACTTGAGGATCTTGTTGCGACCACGTACCTTTGAGACCATTGCAGACACATGACCAGCAAATGAGAAAGTATTATCCAATGTCATCCCTAATAACTTTGGGTGGCTGACAGTTGGTAGCTTAGTGCCGTCAACGAAAATGTCTAATTCATTTCTCACCTGTTGCGTCCACGTCGTAAAAAGCGTCGCCGTTGATTTAGTCGGAGATATCGTCAGATCTCGCTCTGTGAAAAACCTGGAAAGGTCGCAGAGGTAACCGTTGATTTTATTACAGAGTTCATCAGTATAGGGGCCCTTCCCCGTCGCCATTATTGTACAGTCGTCAGCATAAGAAACGACGGAGACACCCTCTGGTGGTGGGGGCATCTTCGATAGATAGAAATTAAACAGTGTCGGGGATAGGACACCACCCTGTGGCACCCCCTGTCTAATTCGTCTTGGTTTTGATGTTGCGTTTCTAAAGTTGACCGACGCCTGCCGCCCATTCAAGTAATTAGCGGTCCATCTCTTTAACCCATCAGGTATTTGTGTTTCTAATAGATCTTGTATGAGAGTGGCATGGTTGACTGTGTCAAAAGCTTTCGACAAGTCAAGTGCCACTAACACAGTCCTGTGATTTGGTTGGTTTTGATTTAGACCGCTATTTATTTGCGTTGTAATGGCATTGAGTGCGGTGGTGGTGCTGTGCAGCTTACGGAAGCCATGTTGATGATTAGCCAGGTGCAGATTTGCGGTGTAATACGGGAGCAAAATGGACTCTAGCGTCTTCACTACCGGCGACAAAAGTGATATAGGACGATATGAATCGCCTATGTTTGCCGGCTTTCTAGGTTTTAATAATGGAACCACTCTCGCCTTTTTCCATATTTCAGGAATGACGAAAGTGTTCAGTGAAAGATTGAATAGAGCCGCTAAGTATTTGTGTCCCTCCTGGCCTAGATGTTTCAGCATCTTCATGGCAATGCCGTCGGGGCCGATGGATTTTGAGGGCTTAGCCTGTCTGATGGCTTCCTTGACCTCTGAGGCAGTGATGACAATGGGCGTGTTTTGGTTTTTGTATTTACGCGCCTGTCGCATGGTTCTACGTTTAGCTCTATCGGGTGGGGAATGTAGTACAAATTGTCTACAGAAGGAGTTCGCACATCCCCTAGGGTCCTTCTTCACCCTGTCACCGAAAGTAATATCTACTTTATCCTTGTGTTGTGTTGGATTAGATAGAGCTTTGACCGTAGTCCATAATTTGCCAACACCGTCAGAGAGGTTGCATTGCTCTAGGTGTTGTTTCCATTTGGCCAGTTTGTGTTTATCGACCAACCTACGAATTTCCGCGTTGAGATCCCTTATACGGGGGTCTGCGGGATTGAGACTTCGCACTTCATCTCTTTCTCTAGCCATGGCCGCTGCCTCCGCGGGGAAATTTGGTCTTATTCGAGATATTCGACCCGCAGGAATGAAGCGTCTAGAGGCCAAGTCAATGATGTTGCGGAAGTCTCGTTCGCCTTTGCGTACGTCCGTAGGAATGGATAGAGCAGCCAAGGATTCGTCCGTATATGTCTGAAAACTGTCCCAGTCCGCCTTGGTAAAGTTGATGTATGTACCATGCTCAGGTGTTATAAAGTCCGTCGGTCGTTCGATGGTAATGACTATTGGGAGATGGTCAGACGCCAACGTGAGTATGGGTCGCCAATTGGTGTTGTTCAATAGTCCTGCACTTACGATAGAAATATCTGGCGAGCTATAGCAGTTACCCGATACTCTCGTAGGGGCGTCTCCGTTCAATGTACAGAAAGCCGTATCATCTATTTGTTCTGCGAGTACATGCCCCCTACTGTCTGCTGGCAAGTTTGAGTGCCACATATCGTGGTGCGCATTGAAGTCGCCCAGGATCACGCGGTTATCTCCTCGTAATAGCAAGCTAATGTCGGGGTGATAACCGGTGGGGCAACTTGAGACAGGGGGTATGTAGATGTTTATGATTTGCAGATCGACATCTCCTGTACGGATGGTAATACCTTGGCTTTCTAAGATATCATCCGTTCCTTCGATGTCGGTATCAAATAGATGATACTGTACAGAGTTGTGCGTTATGAACGCTAGACCACCTCCCAGACCTCCTGTTACTCTATGACGGTCCTTCCGGTGAATGTTATATCCACCATAGGTAATGAGGTCCGACCTTGGACTGAGCTTGGTTTCTTGGATTGCGGCAAGTTTTATGTCATATTGCGTCATCAAGTTGGTTATCTCTGCGATCTTACCAGTTAATCCGTTACAGTTGTGCTGTAAGATTTGGAAGTGCGCCGGTGGGGTCGATGTCGAGTTAACCAAAGGCGTGAGAGACGGATGTGTTCGCCCAGGTGTTGGTAGGCGAAGACCAAGGCTGTGCCTCAGCCTAGTTAGCTGTGGACCTGGTGTAACCGGGTTGGCTGGCGTCGTAGGCTGAGGCGTGTTACAGCATGGTGCAATGAACGCATCCGTCCAAAGATTCCTGTTCGCGAGCCCAGAGCATAGATGCACGTGGCATTGGCCTAAGCAGTTATTGCATTTGACCGATGACGCGAGCGTGTATAATCTTTGCCGACAAACAGTACACGTCGAGACAGGTGCAAGAAGATGTTGATCCTGACTCACGTGTAAACGGGAGGGGGGGTGTAACGAAACAGACAGAGACTGATGCTCGGAGTTGCTCATGTCTAAACTGCTCCGGTGGGAGCAAGAGTGTTGAGCTGCTGCGCGTGATGTTGACGCCATAAGGCACGAGCAACAGTCTGGAATTTGTGTGGCGGGTATAGCAGAAATGCTGCTAGTCGTTAAGACATTATTATTATTAGTATTGCTACTAGAAGGTGGCGGTAGGGGTGCGCTTGAACGGCGCTTACCGCGGGACGCCCGACGGCGCAAACAGCAAGGGGCCACGAAAGTACTAAAGAAAGTACGGGGTCTGTGGATGTTAGGGTTAAGCCCTGAACATCCAGATTTATGGAGCCATCTCTTACACGAGAAGCATTGCACAGAATGCGACCGTTTAACATATATTTTTTTGCAACAGACACTGCATATCCATTCTTTTGGTCCGGGGTTCGGCTCAACGCCCGCCCGTAACAAAAGAATATCTTGCAGCCCTGCTGCAAGGGGGGAGGATGATAGTTTCGGAATGGGACAAAACATACTAAACAGGGTTACATTGAAAGTGACAGTCCTTGGCCGAGGTAAAACCCCGGGTGGTTCCACTGCGCAGAGATCCATGGCGATGTCCTGGGTTTTCTGCTCTGAGAAGTGACTGTACATAGGAGCGGAGTGTAATGGGGTGTGGTTGCTGTGCGACCTTGCCCAATCCGACTCTTGCGTCCTCGTTTCCTACACTCTGGGCAACGTGAGCTATCTAGGCTCGCGGCAGAAAGAGAGGGAGCCCCGGTGGGGCCACTATGACATACTTGGTTTAAGGGCTCACCGAGGTAAGCGTCTGTTCACCATGAGGTGCGGCTGCAAGCGGGCGTCTGTCTTGAAGCAAGCGGCTCGCTATATAAATGTGTAAATATTTTGTAATAAACCCTAAAACGGGTTGTGCGCTGTGTTTGGGACCCGTCACGTAAAAAACTTAATTCCAATGAAAACTAATGTACCAAAGCCTCGGATGAGAACCCCCTTTAATGTTGACGACCCGGAAAAACGAATAAGGCATAATGATTTGGATATTAGGGCATGTACCGGGAATGTCCGGACCCTTTCAAGGGACGGTACCGCTGCCCGACTGGTTGATGTCCTCGTAGGCGCAAAGGCCGACATCACCGCCCTGCAGGAAATGCGATGGACGGGGAAAGGAAAGACGACCATCGACTATAGTGGCCAGGCACGCGGCAAAGCGCGTGGTGTAGGATTCGTGGTGGGAAAGAGACTTCGCCGCCAAGTATTAGCGTTCACTCCTGTGGACGAGCGTCTCGCTGCGATCCGCATCAAGGCGAGGCGACTGAGGAGACGGCCGACGCAGAGAAGGACTCCTTCTACGATAAACTTGAAAAGACTTTTTATCGCTGCCCCCAGCATGATATCAAAATCATGCTCGGCGACTTTAATGCCAAGGTGGGCAAGGAAGGAGTCTTTGGTCCTACAGTTGGAAAATTCAGTCTCCACGATATAACATCCCCCAACGGCACTAGGTTGATTGACTTCGCCGCTGCTCGCAATATGGTCATCAGTAGTACTATGTTCCATTGACTTCGCCGCTGCTCCCAATATGGTCATCAGTAGTACCATGTTCCAGCATAAGCGAATACACCAAGCCACATGGCTGTCCCCTGATCAAAGAACTAGAAACCAGATTGATCATGTCATGATCGACGGCAGACACAGCTCCACCGTTCTGGACGTGCGTACCCTACGTGGTGCAAATATCGACTCGAACCATTATCTTGTTGCAGCCAAGATACGCACACGCCTCTGTGCAGCGAAGAAAGTGCGCACAGTAACGGAAGGAAGTTTGACGTCGAGAAACTGCGCATGACACAGACAGCTGATAATTTCTATTCTGCTATCAGAGGGCAATCCTCGACCTAACGATGTAGCCGAGCAATGGCAACATATCTCTCACTCATTGGGTATCGCCGCTGAGGCCACTATAGGGTTTCAGCGAGCCCCCAAGAACAACTGGTACGATGAGGAATGTAGCACTGCCTCGGACAAAAAGGACGCTGCATACAGAGAGACGTTGCGAACGGGCGCAATCGGCAGTGTATGGCAACGCTATAGTGAGGCGAGAGAGGAAGAGAGGCGGCTTTTCAGAAAAAAGAAACGTGAAGACGAAAGGCGTGAGTGTGAGGAGCTTGACATGCTGGCTGACAGGAATGATGCCCGAAAATTCTATGAAAAGATCCGGCGGATGACGGAAGGTTTAAAGACCGGGGCAAGTTCCTGTAAGGACAATAACGGCGACCTGGTAACCGACGTACAGAATGTACTTAAATTATGGAGGGAGCACTTCTCCTCACTGCTAAATTGCGAGGGAGACGTCGAACCCGATACCCCAAGCCCTGACGATGAAAAAGTCGTCCCACCACCTGACTATGATGAAGTGAGGATAGCTATATCCCGGCTCAAAAACAACAAATCGCCTGGGAAAGACCGACTACCCGCCGAGCTGTTCAAACACGGAGGCGAAGAGCTGGTAAAAAGCATGCATCAGCTCTTATTCAGAATATGGTCAGATGAGTGCATGCCTCCATATTGGAATTTAAGTGTGCTCTGCCCAATCCACAAGAAAGGCGATCCCGCTAACCCCACCAACTACCGCGGAATCAGTCTTCTTAATATTGTGTGAAAGACTGAAGCCCATCGTAGACAAACTGATTGGACCTTATCAGTGTGGCTTTAGACCTGGTAAGTCTACCATCGACCAGATTTTCACGATACACCAAATCCTGGAGAAGACCCATGATAAAATAATCGACACTCGCCATCTCTTTGTCGATTTTAAATTGGCCTTAACCGCCGCGCCGTAAGCGCTACTTTCTCTGGGTTGGATAAGGTAGCGAAAAAAGTGGGTCTGGCGGTGAACGAGGACAAGACGAAGTATCTGCTGTCATCAAAGAAAGAATCGGCGCACCTGCGTCTTGGCAGCCAAGTCACCGTTGATAGCTACAAGTTTGAAACCGTGAGAGACTTCGTCTATTTGGGAACCAGCATTAACACCGAAAATAATATCAGTCTAGAAATCCAACGGAGAATCACCCTTGCCAACAAGTGCTACTTTGGCCTAAGTAGGCAATTGAGAAGTAAAGACCTCTCTCGACAAACAAAGATCACGCTCTATAAGTCTCTCATCATACCAGTCCTGATGTACGGCTCGGAATCATGGACAGTGTCATGAGAAGATGAGATGGCCCTTGGAGTATTTGAAAGAAAAGTTCTCCGGAAGATTTATGGTCCTTCCCGTGATGCCAACGGCGAGTATCGAAAAAAATTTAACGATGAGCTGTACGAGCATTACGCAGACCTGACCATAGTTCAGCGGATTAAAGCCCAAAGGCTCCGCTGGCTGGGTCATGTTATGCGAATGGACAAAGAAGCACCAGCACAGAAAGTTTTCCTATCTACACCCGAATTCGGCAGCAGAGGAAGGGAGAGACCTCGACTGGGATGGAAACAACAGGTGGAGGATGACTTGAACTTTGGGGTTTCCAATTGTCGTCAGTTATCGCTAAAAAGGAATGACTGGCGTGCTTTGATACGAAACGGCCAAAATCGCCTAGGCGGTTAAGCGTCAGAATGACGCAAGCCAAGATTAGTAGTTTTTTAAAATCCTGATTTTTTAAAATTCTGCTTCTCAGATTTCCGAATTAGAAAATTCTGTATTTAAATGTAATATAAACAATGTCAAATAGCCCACTTTTCAAAGTAATGACATGCCCATTTTAACATTGTTTATATTACATTTAAATACAACATTGTGCTTTATTATTTCCATTTTCCACCCATATGTACATTAGGGTGATTCAAATAAAAACAATTTTTTTTTGGGACTTTTCCCCTTAAAAAGTTAGTAACTGATGGGAAAATAAAGGGTCAATTACATAAAACTTTATGTCAACTTTATCTCGGACTTTGACTTTGACAGATAAGTTCAATATGGGCAAATCCTAAAAACTTTTAACATCGAGCGAGGCGGATAATATCATCCAATAGCAAGGAACACGATATCGTTACACAGGCTCAGTATTTTTTTTTTAATTTATGGATACAAATCAACATTTCAAATGTCTCAGAAGCATGAAATAATACTTGATAAATCCAGGAAAAATTTCGCAAAATCAAAAATTTGTGAAAACGTGTGCGACTTTTCAAAAATTTATGAACTGTTAATCTTTTCTTAAGGGCGCCCCTCAATATTGCGACCCACTCTTTGTTTTTTCAAGTACATACTGAAACTTAACCTACAAGGTCGCGTGTGTGCTTCGTTCCATTTAAAAGTTAAAAGGCTAAGAAAATGCGAGAACAAATTTTTGTACTTTTCATTTTTCGGTATAGTTAAGCCATTTACTTGCGCGCCCCTTTAATAATCAAAAAAATGAACAAATATACTTGATGCTAACTCAAAAAGAAACCCTGCACACTTGATCCGATTACTGTGCTGTTCATATTGTGCTTACAGCAGCCACTATTAATCAACTGTTTGGTTTGTGAATAGTTTAAATAATTCAATTTTTTTGTTAGCACACAAAAACTGACAGATATTTTCACGCCATGTTAATTGTAAACTTGAGTATTCAATATGTTTAATTAACATAAAAAAACGCGTTGAAGATCCATGCATATATCAAAAGTGAAAAGCTTACTTGTACCTTCAATTTTTCAAATGTTTAGTGGTTTTTGGTTTTTTGAGGTTAGGAAAAAATTCAGACGTGCTGGACCAAAACGGACACCGGATTCGTGTTCAGCGCGTCAAAATACATAGGGAAAGGGTGGTCTGATCCCCCAACCCCGACACTTTTTTTTTTTTGTGGCGCTGGTAATTAAGGTTCAATTTGCGTACAAATAAGTAGGTACTTATTAATTCAAAGGGATTTTGAAATGTGTCGTAAGAAATTCGTTTTGAAATAATTCGATTTTACGTTCGTATAAACTAGGCAATAGATTGCAAATAAAAGTAAAAAAAAAATAAAATTTCATAATGATGACGTCATAATTTCCACGCCCGCACCTTTAGCATATTAACAAGAGTCAAAATATAATCTTATAAACTAAGTAAAAGTGTCAGCTAAACTCAAGGGTGTGCTCCTATTATCTTTTTTCTTTCTTTTTTTTTTTGCATTATCAAAAGTTTTGAGGATTTGCCCATATACGTGTTTCAACGAAACATGGCAAAAAGAAAACCTCAAAGTTGAAGCAAGGTTGAAATTTGGAAAACTCTCAAATTTTGCTTGATTTGCTTGCTTTGACAATCAGATGTTGATGACTTTGTTTTAATTTGAGAATTAAAATTTGGAGGAAATAATAATTAATTCATTTTTTCTCTGTTAAACTATTAAATTTACCAAAAACACTCTGAATGCAATTAAATAAATAACGAAAACAAATATATAAAAGAGAAGCGTCAAAGCGTTCATTGTAGCATACCTCTAAAGTTGAGCGCAAAGTTTTGAGGTTGCAAATGTCAGGCGAGGTTAACAAAGCTTTATGTAATTGACCATTAAGCCTTGCAAAAAATTAGCGCTGTAACTTAACCGTTTAAAGGGGCATTTTTTGAGTTAATTCATATTGTTGTTGTCAATTCACTCGAGTTTATGGCTTAAGCGGGCTACTCACCTGCCAAGAAATGCCTCAAGAAAAAAACGAGCATATATTTCTTGTGCCTGGTCAAGAAATTTTGACGTTTACCAAATTTTCCATTTTATTGCAATTTACGATTTTAAAAATTTATAAAACTTGTGTCGCGAAATATGTACTCACCTTTGCTGTGAATCTGCACGTATACCTCAAGAAATATATACGAGCATATTTATTTCTTGAGGTAAACCGGCGTTGCCAACTATCGAAAAGTGTGGTATTTTTTCTTATGAGCTGAGTATTGGCTCAAGAAAATTTGACGTATGAAAACGTTTCTTGACCATTTCTTGAGCGTTTTTTATATGGAGTTTGACATTTCTTGGCAGGTGAGTAGCCCGCTTTAACGAGAACGTAATAGTAGAGGTCGCTATTTTACGCCCCTTCCCATACATTTTGTACGGGAAAAACGTGTATTTTTTTTTTTTTCAAAGTCATTTTTCTAACGATTTTTGAAACTTTTCCCAAAAAGCTTTACACACATATTTTTAAAGTGGAGGCTTTAAACTTATTCTTGTGTATGAGTTTGAATACTTTTTGCTGCGTATGTCGGTTTATTTTGCAGAATTTTAGAAAACCAGGATTTAGGAAAAACGGTATTTTAAAAACCAGGATTTTACCTATACAGGATTTTAAAAAATTTTGCAGGATTTTGCGAGGTAGAATTTTCTAACGCAGGCAAATGTTACGCTCCCGAAAAAATTTATAGCTCTTCAAATTTTTTTTTATGACATTTTTCGCCAAAATAAGACTGTAGTTAGCGAAACAATCGTCGAAAAATTGTCAGATCAAGTTGAAAATTGGCCAGAATTAGTAGCTAACACAGTGTTACAGTGAAAAAACACTCATCATGCGACCTAGCTAAGATTGTTTATCTAGTCGAGTGTAACACGAAACGGTATTTGAAAAATCGCCTGTACCCTCAAATTTTTTTTATTGTTAAATTCCTAGAGGGGCTATTTTTGAACCGATTTTAATTTTTCCAACGGTTTTGTAAAGTTAAACAATGGTATTCTTAATATATAAACAGCAGTTTGTTATTTTATAAGGTATAAGAAGAAATTTTTGCACCTAAATCTGATATTTTCGTAAATTTTTTTTCGTTTTTTTCGAGTTTGACGCCATTTTTTTGGTACAATTCGAAAAACATGCTTTAGTTAAAACAAATATTATTGTTCTACTATTAATTCTCAGTAAAACTAGACTTTATTTATTGAAAAATGTTAAAAATTGACGAAGTTACAAGGTTTTTTCGAAAACAAGAATATCAGCAGTAAAACTCATTATATTATTTTTATTGATTCCATTGTTCTTTGTATACAGAAAAATTTTACTTTTTCAAAATATTTTCGAGTTAGAAATGTTTGCTTGATCTTTTTCGTTTAAATGACGAATCACCAATTTCACTTATAAGTGACCAGCAGTAATTAGCTAACATCTTCACTTGGTTCTTTCCTGCAAACCGTTTTTCAATCGTCAATAAGGTAAGTGTCCCTAATTTCGTGGTAGTACGTTATTTCGTGGTATTTCGATTTTTCCTTTCAAACAAGGAATTGGGGGAGTTTTTTTTTTAACCCTTTCGAAACTTCTTTTTTGTCTTTGGCCTTAAAAATCTGTTTTTGTGTTTTTCCTACTATTTAAGCCATCGTTATGAACAATTAAAAAGAATTTTTCAAACATTTTTTTTCTAAAATGGTTTTTTAGCACCATGCCATATGGCATGGAATTTACTTAACGGAAAGAAATTTTACATACGTGCGTAAGTAGTTTCAGTGGTTTTATGGATAAAATATATACAAATCATGCCACATTTACATAAAATGTGATTAAAAAAAAATTGTTTATTTTGTATCTCATCTCTTTTTACCAACCTCCTTCTTCATTAGACAAGGAGGCATAAAATAACCTAGTAGGTTCCACTGGTCATACCAAATCGTTCCTGCGACAGTCGCGCAAGTACCGCAAACGGCTGGTACCGGAGGGTACCGAGTTCTTAACCGACTAAAATCTGCCACTATCGACAATACTCCCCAAAACTTATGGGAGGGTTTCGATCGTTCCAGCGACAACAACAACAGATGAAGTCCAAGTCTTCCAAATTAACTAAGATAACGCAAAGGCACCGAATTCCGACCACTGATCGATATGGCAAAATGAATCGCTCAAAAGATAAATTAAAACCCCCAAAGGTTATTAGAAAATATAGTTTTCTGATAGAAAAGAAACCTAAATTTGAAAATATATGCATAATTTTTTCATATAAAAGATTAAATATATATTTTTTTCTATTTAATCTTTGAAGTCTGAAAAAAATCTGAAAGCACCGTTTTCCGACCGACTGACTGCAAACTTTCCTGTATCCGACCTTTAAGTACCCAGATTCGGACCACCCAATTTATTCCTTGTAAAATCAGCAGAATAGGAGAATATATGTTTAAAAACACAACATTTTTGAATATTACTTCAACATTTATTAAAAATTTGATATAAAAAAAAAAAAAAAAATAATACAAATATATTTCCTTCAATATTCATTAAAAATTTTATATAAAACTACCAAAAAAAATTAATTCATACATATTCATATAGAGATAGGGATATTGATATGGATAGGGATGGGGATGGGGATAGGGATAGGGATTTTTTGGATATATATTGAGTCTCCGGAAGGTAATCTGAATTTTTACCGCCGTTCGACACAATTTAACCATTTCCGGTTGGTTGCAAAATTTCTGCACGATATCTACGCCTATAGTACTATGTTGTTGTTGTAGCCATACTTTGTCCTGCCTAGTCGGAAGATCCACTTATAAAAAGTTACGTGACAGACCAGGCAGGAGATGTACGGGTGTTGACAGTTCTTTTCCGGTACGTTCCGATACTCCTTGCGGTACTGCCTGACTGTCTTGGGAACGATTTCGTGGATTTTAGTCTCCTCTTACGACCGGCATACCTACCTCGGGCATATTCCAAACCCCTAACCCACAGGGTTGAGTTTTGGAGTTATCAACCCAAATATGGACTATGGAGACCAAAAAATCTTTATGTATGGAGATCAGACTATTGTTTTGTGTCGAAATTTTGCGCTGTGAGCGTTGTTAACGAAAACATTGTTCGGAAGTTTGCATGAAATTGTATTAGGGGGGGGGGGGGGGGGGGGGGGGGGGGGTTAATAATTGCTGGCGTAATATTTGAACGGCCCCAAGCACACAAAACCCAAAAGAACCCGCGTTGGACGGAAACAGGGACAGCGAAATAAATCGTATCCAGATTCCGACCAAACCCAAATTTACCTAATAAGTCCTTTACTCCGGGCTTTATCCAAATTTTTTAAGCACGTTTCTACTTCCACAGACTTATAGGAATCTAACAATAAAGTAATTATGCAATTATATCTAGTAAACTTAACGTAAAAGACTTTTAAACCCGATTGGTTTTTCGAAATGAATTGGAAATAAAGTGAAAAAAATAGAGCAAACTTAAACGTAAATTACAAAAAATCCATTAAAGTATTAATAGGTCGGATACAGGTGTATTATAAAAAACTATCTTAAAGAATAATAAAAGAACCACTAAACACTCATAAAACAACATAAACAAATAAAAAATTCATTTAAATTACAACCTTGCAAATACCTGTTACCGACCAAATGGTCGGTATTAGGAATGTTAGTATTTTTTAGAGCTCCTCTTTCCGTCCACAATTAATTTACCGATAAATATATTAAGATAATCAAATTTTTCTTGTATATTAAAATTTAAGGACGTTAAAACACCAATAAATCATATAAAATTAATAAATATCAAACTTATCGCTGAATAGTTTAGAAAAACCTCACTTCTTTTTTTGTCCGGTTAATGTTTTTTTCGGATCAAATTTGATGCGAAATGTACTACTGCGTAGTTTTTTTTGAACTGCCAAAGTATCCGTTAACGTTTGAAACTCAAGTTTTGACAATTGACGCAGGATGATTTCTCGAATCGAATGAGATCGGTTTTACTACTTTTTAGATATTTTTTATATGGTTAAACCAATAAAAACTAAAATGGTAAACGGTGCCTTTACGTTATTCTTCTTATCTTTGTTTAGCTTCTAAGCCATGGCAATTACATACCAAGGCATCGAATCCCAAAGCTTTTTGACAATCCCGGGATTTCGAGATTTTAGAAAGGCAATCCCAGGGTCCTGGAATTTTCCTGGATTATCTCAGATGCCGCCAAAAAGGTCGGGAGAGGTATCCAAAGACGCGTTTTGACCTATAATGCATAATTCGAAAGCGAAACCCGATATTTTCTGTCAAGAGATATTTCACCCCAGAAAGGTGATCTGCACATAAATACAATGGATCAATATTGGTAACAATTGATAAAAATCTCACGTCTACAGCCACTATAATCGGAAGACTGATTGGGAGTACTTTCGATCCATGATCTCCCATAATATTGACTTAAAATTATCTCTGAAATCCCACGAAGATATGGCAAAGGCAGTCGAACACTTTAACAGTTGTATCCAACAAGCTGCTTGGAGCTCAACTCCCACCCTCAGCAAGCAAAAAACAACAGGGGTTACACACGAAGTAAAAGCCAAGCTTAAAGAAAAGCGTATCGCACGGAAAAGGTGGCAACAAACTCGTCATCCCGATGACAAGAAACGGCTGAATGCATTAACTAACGAACTTAAATTCATCCTCAATATGGAGCGCAACAGAGAGATTCAACAATACCTCAGTAATATTGATGCAACAGCTGCAACTGATTACTCCCTTTGGAAAGCGACTAGCAAGCTCAAGAGGCCAATTATCTCAAATGCACCCATACGAATGGAGAATAACGAATGGGCAAAAAGTGATGATGAAAAAGCAAATACTTTCGCGCGCCATCTCAAGCAAGTATTCACTCCTCATGTTATTGAACCCCCACTGGGAACAACTGAGGAAGTGGAAAATACCTTAAGCCATCCATATCAAATGGACCCACCCATAAAAAAATGCTCAATATCAGAGGTGAAAACCATAATTGCAAAACTCAAGCCAAAAAAAGCTCCCGGCTACGACCTTATCAACGGCACTATTCTAAAAAATTTACCCCACGAAGGCATAAAATTCCTGACACAATTGTTTAATGCAGTACTAACAACTCAATTCATTCCCCCCCAGTGGAAAGTTTCGCAGATGAAAATGATTCTGAAACCCGGAAAGCCAGCTGATACAGTTGCATCTTACCGACCTATTAGTCTGCTGCCTTTCCTCTCAAAAGTAATGGAAATTCTCTTCCTTAAAAGACTCTTGCCCATAATTGAAGAGCGCAAAACTATACCCAATCACCAGTTTGGCTTCAGAAGAGGACACGGAACAATCGAGCAGGTCCACAGACTTACCGAGCAAATTTACGACGCTTTTGAGAAGAAAAACTACTGCACAGCTGCCTTTCTAGATATCTCACAAGCTTTTGATCGCGTATGGCATGACGGACTTCTCTATAAAGTAAAATACACCCTCCCTATAAACTACTTCCTATTATATAATCATATCTAAAAGATCGTTATTTCTTCGTTAAACAAGGTGAAGAGCAGACTGACCTTTATGAGTGCTTATCAGGCGTCCCGCAAGGCAGTGTATTGGGTCCAATACTTTACCTTCTTTACACGTATGACCTCCCAATAACAGAAGGAGTCACCATAGGCACGTTTGCCGATGATACCGCCGTGCTGGCCGTGGACCCTAACCCTAGCGTGGCTTCCCTCAAGCTCCAAGGAAGTTTAAATAAAATTACCCAATGGCTGAAAGAATGGAGAATTAAATCCAATGAATCAAAATCCGTTCAAGTGACGTTTACTACCAGACGTAACACGTGCCCACCCGTGAAACTCAACGGTATCAATATACCGCAAAGGGACGAAGCAAAGTACCTTGGTATGCACCTAGACAGAAAATTAACCTGGAGGACCCACATATTCACCAAAAGAAAAGCCCTTGGTATCAAGCTAAGAAATCTGTATTGGCTTATGAACCGAAACTCACAATTATCAGTTGATAATAAAGTCCTGCTCAACTTAACCATCATAAAACCCATTTGGACATATGGAATACAGCTGTGGGGAACTGCAGCAAACTCAAACATAGAAATTCTACAACGATTCCAATCGAAAACTCTTAGAATGATAGTAAATGCACCCTACTATGTGACTAATAACCAGATACAGCGGGATCTTAAGGTTCCAACTATATCTGAAGAAATTAAAAAGTATGCTATTTCATACAACTCGAGGCTTCTAACTCACCCCAACCCGTTCATTCTAGCCCTGTCAGCAAGACCAAATAATTTCACACGCCTGAAAAGAAAGTCAATCACAGACCTTCAACGTTAAGGAATTCCTAAAAAATGGATGAACTGCTAATAGCAATAAACCTATGCCCACCAAGTTTATTAAATTAGATTAATAAATTCGTTAAAATGGATGCACTACTGAGCGCAATCCATCCATGTCCATCAAGTTATCAAGTAATATTAATCATGAATTACTTTTAATATGAAAAAATTGTTAGATGTATTGTATGTATACAGTTGGCAAAATAAATTGGATGACACAAAATAAAAAAAAATAAAAAAAAATAACCGCTTAAAGCGATACCACGAAATTACGTACACCAATTTTATCGCATGCCCCTAACTTCGTGGTATACTGCGCATTTTCGGAGTGGAGTTACTTATGTATGTGCGAATTTTTTTAATTCAAGGAAACTGTCCCTTTCAAATTTAATTCTTTCTCCATTCGCTGATTATTGAGTTAATACTTAACTTAATTTTATAGAAAAGATGGCAAAAGTTCGTTACACAAAAGAAGATTTGACAGCAGCGATTAATGGTGTCACTAATGAAAAATTAAGTATTTATAAAGTTGCAAAACTTTATAAAATACCAGAACAGACTCTTAGAGATAAAATATTTGATAGGCATAAGAAACCGTTAGGGAAGCCAACAGTTTTGACTGTCGTTGAAGAAGAAATTCTGGTTAAATGGGTAAAGTCATTGGCTGAGTGTGGGTTTGCAATCAGCAAGGATCAACTTATTTTTTCGGTTGGTAGACTAACAAAAGAAATGGACCGAAAAAATGAATTCACGAAAGGCGTACCTGGGAGACATTGGTATGAAGGCTTTTTAAAGCGAAATCCATCAATATCTCTCAGGATGGCTAAGCCACTTACAACAGCACGCATCGGAGCAACCGAGAAAAAAATTAGAGGTTGGTTTGACAGGGTCTTACATTATTTAGAAGAAAATAATGAACTGGATGTTCTCAAAGACCCAAATAGAATATTTAACTGCGACGAGTCCGCATTCTTTATGTGCCCTAAAGATCAGAAGGTTTTGACGCACAAAGGTGCTAAAACCGTTTATATCAATTCAGGGAATGACGAAAAAGAAAACCTGACCTTGCTTTTGGGAGCCTCTGCAAGTGGAAACCTAATGCCTATTTTCGCATTATTTCATAAACGCATGCCTCAAAACATATTGAACAAATACCCAAGGGATTGAGCCATTGGTAAGTCCGACAATGGATGGATGACTTGCGAGACTTTTTATGAGTATATGACTAATGCATTTTACCAATATTTAGTAAAAGAAAAAATTAAGCTGTCAGTGATACTTTTCATGCACGGCCACTCGTCCCATTTGTCACTTGCATTAAGCGAATTTTGCAAAGATAAAGGAAACATTTTAATTGCTTTGCCACCTAATTCTACTCATATTTTGCAGCCGATGGACGTAGCTGTTTTCCATCCTCTTAAAGTAGCCTGGAAGAAAAGAATCCACGACTGGAGAGTACAGAACGGTGGAAGTCGTATTAAGCGAGAAGAGTTTGCGCCGCTTCTGCAAGAATGCATTTCCGCAGTAAAAACTTAAACTATAAAGCAGAGTTTTAAAGCTTGTGGACTTTACCCATTTCTTCCTGATGCTCCAAACTACGAACGGCTTGTCAAACCACATCAATGACAGGATCTCTGCAGAAACCCCAGACGAGGAATTTATAGTCCAATTTGAGAAGCTCGTAGGGAGTCGAAAAATAAGGTCGTTTGAAGAATGCGAAGATCAGGTATGGCTGGGTGACATAAGGGATGAAAATGTCTTTCACTTTTGGAGAAAAATACGCAATAAAACGGGAGAAAATGTTAATAACAGTTTGAACTTTAGTACCAATACACTCGCGGCTAACAACGCGCTAGATGCTTCGCTTGAACTACAGATCTCTGATTTGATTAACATGGACAATGGTTCATTTGAGATTTTCACACTGCAGCCTGACGGTTCATTGATTAGCTCGACTCCTAAAGGTAAACCAAATTCAACTCTGGAAACTGAGCAAATAAGAACTATCAATGAACAGAGTCCTCAAAATATTGAGTCTGCTGTATGCGAGGATGCTGTGGCACAATCAAGTTCTAGTCACAATGCTAATAATAACGATGATAGAAAATCAGGGTTTCCAACCCCGTTCAAAAATGCCTTATTGTGGCCCCAAACACCTACAGGATCTGTGGCAAAAAGAAATGTGAAGCGGGTAACACCCACATGGCCATAGCTTCAGACTTCATAGAACACCAGCGCCGTGTCGAAGAAGAAAAAAAAAATAATAAATTGGAAAAGACCCAGAAGAGACGGGAAAATAAGTGCCAAGTTACCCGACTCAAGCAAACACAAACAAAATCCAAGAAAAAAACCGCTCCTAGGGATATATCACCTAATATAGGGCCGCTTTCACATGAACTCATCGCAGTTGGGGATTATGTCCTCATAACTTATGAGGAAGAAAATTTTCCAGGTGTGGTACTGACAATAATGGAAGGACCATCGGGAAAAAGGTTCGAGGTAAAAACTATGCAGATGAGTGGGGCCAACTGGCGCTGGCCTGACAAAGTGGATGTACTCTTTTATGATGCTTGCGATGTCTTGAAAAAATTAGAACCGCCAGTATCACTCAACAGCCGCAGAGTATTTGGAGGTATTAAAAAATAGAAGTATTGTTAACAAAAAACCAAAAATTTATAAAAAAAAAAAAAAAATACAAAATAAAATTAAAAAAAAAAAAATCGACCGAAACCACATCAATGACAGGATCTCTGCAGAAACCCCAGACGAGGAATTTATAGTCCAATTTGAGAAGCTCGTAGGGAGTCGAAAAATAAGGTCGTTTGAAGAATGCGAAGATCAGGTATGGCTGGGTGACATAAGGGATGAAAATGTCTTTCACTTTTGGAGAAAAATACGCAATAAAACGGGAGAAAATGTTAATAACAGTTTGAACTTTAGTACCAATACACTCGCGGCTAATAACGCGCTAGATGCTTCGCTTGAACTGCAGATCTCTGATTTGATTAACATGGACAATGGTTCATTTGAGATTTTCACACTGCAGCCTGACGGTTCATTGATTAGCTCGACTCCTAAAGGTAAACCAAATTTAACTCTGGAAACTGAGCAAATAAGAACTATCAATGAACAGAGTCCTCAAAATATTGAGTCTGCTGTATGCGAGGATGCTGTGGCACAATCAAGTTCTAGTCACAATGCTAATAATAACGATGATAGAAAATCAGGGTTTCCAACCCCGTTCAAAAATGCCTTATTGTGGCCCCAAACACCTACAGGATCCGTGGCAAAAAGAAATGTGAAGCGGGTAACACCCACATGGCCATAGCTTCAGACTTCATAGAACACCAGCGCCGTGTCGAAGAAGAAAAAAAAAATAATAAATTGGAAAAGACCCAGAAGAGACGGGAAAATAAGAGCCAAGTTACCCGACTCAAGCAAACACAAACAAAATCCAAGAAAAAAACCGCTCCTAGGGATATATCACCTAATATAGGGCCGCTTTCACATGAACTCATCGCAGTTGGGGATTATGTCCTCATAACTTATGAGGAAGAAAATTTTCCAGGTGTGGTACTGACAATAATGGAAGGACCATCGGGAAAAAGGTTCGAGGTAAAAACTATGCAGATGAGTGGGGCCAACTGGCGCTGGCCCGACAAAGTGGATGTACTCTTTTATGATGCTTGCGATGTCTTGAAAAAATTAGAACCGCCAGTATCACTCAACAGCCGCAGAGTATTTGGATTTACAGGTATTAAAAAATAGAAGTATTGTTAACAAAAAACCAAAAATTTATAAAAAAAAAAAAACAAAAATACAAAATAAAATTAAAAAAAAAAATCGAAAAATTTAATGTTACTTAAGTATTTCATTTCAAAAATGTTTCAAGTTCTTACACTAAATGAAATTACAAAAAAATTAAACAAAAACAAAAAAAAACCAGAAAATTTTAAATTAAAACAAAAAATAAAAATAAAAAGTTTTTGAAAAGAACGGGCTTAAAACCCTTTTCATAAATACAATAACAATAAAAAAATTATTTTAAATTTAAAATTTCTGAATATAAATTTTAATAAATAAATTTGTGTATCTTTAGGAATTTGCGTTTTAAATAACTATTATATTCCATAAAATTAGAGTTTTACCAAATACCACGAAATTAGGGACACTTTACCACGAAGTTAGGTACATCAGAAAATTTTTGCCACGAAATTAGGGACATTTGAGGTACTCACACATTTTTATTTATATAAAATAAAACATTTGTTAGTTTTGTTTGAAATTAAGTGGAAAGTTATCTTAATTGATCAACTCAATGGGAAAAATTTACTTTTTTAGTTTTCCTTCATCCGTTTTTATGGAAGAGAGGTAGAAAGTCAGAAAATTCCTTAGTACCACGAAATTAGGGACGTTCTCCTTGTTCGTCGCTAAGTTCACCGAGATTGTCTGGGAAAAATTCCAAATGGGAGTGCAAAAAATGAATTTTTATAGACATGTTGCATCCCACTTCTCCATACGCTTCCAAAAATTCATGGAACACCTCAACATAGTTAGCACTTATCACGTTTCCAAGAAAGTTTTTACATAAAGAAATAAAATTAAGCCATGCTCTTTTCTCCACTTGGTTCCTTTTTTCAACGAAAACTTCATCTACCATAAGCTTACGAATTTGTGGTCCAACGAAAATGCCTGCAATTCATTATCATAATAAATACATTTGGATAATACTTTTTTTGAAATAGTAAAGGGAGGAGAATCTTTATAAGTACCTTCTTTAATCTTGGCATCGCTCAATTTAGGGAAAACTAATTTCAGATGTAGGAAGGCATCACTGTCTTTGTGAAGTCTTTTGACAAATTGTTTCATATAGCCCAGTTTCAAATGCAGTGGCGGTAAAATGATGTCGTCAGCCTTTACTAATGGACCGTTGAGAAAGTTTTTCCTGCCTAGTTGGAAAAACTGTCTCCATGGCCAATCTATACACATATAATGATTTTTGGCACGACTGTCCCATTCACAAAAGTAACATGGATTTTTGGTGTAGCCTCCTTGCATTCCGAATAGAATTGTCAGGACTTTAAGATCCGAAACAATCTGCCAGTGATACTTATTGTAATTTATTAATCGAAAGATCTTCTCCATTGTTTGGTATGTTTCTTTCATATCAGTGGCGTATGCTAAGGGAACAGATGGTAGCTGAGTGCAACAATACTGCTTTCAAGCCTATGATATTAGTGAATTGGGAATTAATTTTCGAATTATACTTACTCCATTTTTGTTCTCTCACATACACAAAATAATAGATACTCACTTTTGCAAGAACCGCCAAGAAACAATCGCCAATCTTGCGGGCAATCCTCGTGTTCGAGTGCGGCGAACAATTTATCCACATCAACGCAACACACCAGATTATTGTCGGTATCATCAGTATCGAAAACTCGTTCAAACGATGTTAGTTCTTTGTCCCGGCCAAGTGTAACTTTGAAGTCATTTTCTACCAAACTCCACTTCAATCGAGAGGCCAACTTCTCTGTTTGCCTTATAGACAAACCCAAATCCCGCACAAGATCACAATAGTCCTGATAGGTCCGTTCCACTTGCCCCAGTTGGAATATATGTATGGTTGGTCAATTCACTTGTTTGAAAAATGAGGGTTGGATTCAGAAACACTTTCTGGTTTTCTGTCCACAGTCGCCTCCTCCGGTTTTTCTCTCAGGATTGGTTTTGAAACAGACAGTACATCAGCATATTTTATGCAGTGACGAGATTTATAGCGGTAACCATCACTGCCATATTTGTCTATCGACAAATAAACCGCAGGCATAACAAAAGTTGTTGCGCTTATTACACATCTTACCTTATTATGTAATGACTTATATTCAAACTTATATAAACAATGCCTGCTAGGTCGCTTACCTTACCTTTACACAAGTTAAGCTAGTCCTGTTGCTTATTAAATGTTCGCAGAGATTTTTCCAACACATGAAAAAATATGAAAATTCACAAAACGCTTCTTTAATTCACGTAAATTTTAATTCAAATGACCAAGCCAATACAACTAAGTAAATGTTTTATGTTAATACAAAGTAGAAAATAAGAAAATGGCGTCAAACTCGAAAAAACGAAAAAAATTTTACGAAAATTTCAGATTTAGGTGCAAAAATTTCTTCTTATACCTTATAAAATAACAAAATGCTGTTTATATATATTAAGAATACCATTATTTAACTTTACAAAACCGTTGGAAAAATTAAAATCGGTTCAAAAATAGCCCCTCTAGGAATTTTTATGTGCCGACAAACTTGAAAAAACGGGGTTTTAACGATAAAAAAAAATTGAGGGTACTGGCGATTATATTTTTTTTTTCAACGTTCTCAATCGGTTAAAAACATGTTTTCCAACAAATTTTATTGCCTGTATATATTTAATTCAGATTGTGAAAAAAAATTTTTGCGGCGGCCCTTAACTTCGGAAATATTTGATTTTTTGTAGCGCGCATCCCTTGCAATCGATACAGTTTTTTGGCGATCGTCATTGATGCAACAATGAAGGTAGGTACATATGTATATGTTTCGTTTCTTTCAACGACTTGAGTGGGACTCCATCGCACGATAATTGAATGCTTACCGTAGTTGTCTTCCAGTACTTTGTATAGGACAAAATAAAGTTCTTACAAATTTTTTAATAAGAAATCATATTTTCATTTACATTTTATTTACGTTAACATATGTTTTTACATTTCAAAGAATTATATGTATTTGTATTTACATTTTATTTCCGATTACATATTTTTTTTGCATTTCATAGAATTTTATGGATTATGCTTACATCATCTGCCGAAAAAATTTTGCAAACAATTGCTTTATTATATAAAGGTCCATAAAAATGGTATTGACGCGTATTTTTAATGGTGACCGCTTTTTTGAATCGAGAGCTAATTCGTTTCTCATGAGATTTGTGCTCTCCTTCGCTACAAAAATCAAAACAGATTTTTTCAAAAGCTACTTTTGCCCACTCAAAAAGTTGAAGTGGAGAAGTAATATGATCTCCATCTATACGTTGCATGCTTACTTCCTTTGCGTGTCCCTTAACAGTTCCTCCTATACCATCGCATGCCCCCTTACCATGAGCAGTTGCGAAAAAGTTCCATTCAGCCTCTATACCAAAATCTTGTTTATGGTTCATAAGATTAATAAAATTGAACTTATTTTTGTATTGTGTTCCACAACCATCGGGAAATTTTGATTTTAAATGTTTAACGAGCTTAGAATTAAACAGATGAATCGTGGGTCAATTTTTCGGAAATTATAACAAAACTGTCATGTTTTAATTTTCCATTTTCGCGATAATACGCAACGTAGGGATGAAGAGTTGCTTGCTTGTTTGCCCAGTGGTGAGACTGTATTGAATTTTGTACAAAAAAGGTGTAATTCTCAGCAAAATCCAAACATACTATAAATTCTTTATCGCCAATTTCCTCCTTGAGTTTGTTGAAATACTCAGCTTGTGATTTTGCCAAAAAATCGTGCTTCAATAATATGGGTAATTCTTTTGCGAACGCTTTGAAAAATTCGTCTGTGGATTGTGGTAATTCAATTATTTCGCATCTGTAAAAGTTGCCAATTGTTATTTTTATTCTTATTACACTAATAAAAAAAAGTACGTGTTTTTCCCTTTAAAAAACCTTCTTCATAGAAATTTAAGAATATTTCTTAAAATAAAAATATTTGTTCTTAAAATGAATGAACCCTTGAATTTCCATGAAACTTTTTCTTAAAAAAAAAATGTACGTTTTTGGGTGGTTGTATGAAATCTGCTAATGTTTGTTACAAATACATAATCAAATACAGACCTGTCAGTACTAGTCCATTGGCTAAATATAAGATTTTTTACTTCATGTGTCCTTAAGAAGTCTCTCAAATTGTCGATAACAGCATTTGTCCCAGGGCAATTTTCACAATCGGAGAAATAACATTTTGATGTGGGAATTCCACAAACTGAATTTTTAATTAAATCACGTCGAGTTTGAATGAAATCAACTTTTTTTTCTTCAGTGTCCGCTTGATACCTTGTATTATTAAATTAACATTTTCATGGATTTTACAGACACACACGTTGTGCGTGCCACTTTGGTTTGGAAAAATACATTCTTTGGGGCAAAGCATGCGGAATTTCGAGAGGCAAATTTTGGAACCAGGAAATTTGGCTTGGAATTGTTTATGCAACTCACCCAGTTTGGATAGCAGCAATCGTTTTTGAACTTTTATCCGCTCACCATCATCACGAATATATTTGAAATCACTAATTCCAGGCATCATCCTGCTAACATCTTCTGACAAATAAAATTTTTTTACATTTTCAATTGTTGACAATGGAAGCTTGCGACCATTTTTGCTTTTTGGCTTTGTTCCGTGGCCGAAATTAGCTCTAATTTTTTTCACCTGAGATGCCATTCGTCGAGATATTTGAAATTCTTTTATTATTTTCTCAAGTGTCCAAAACGGTGGTAAGGTAGTCAAAACTTCGATTTTCGCACTTCTTGTCGTTTGCTTCAATAGAGCACCTTTGATCCCTTCAACGAACGATTTCTGTTTATTTTCATTATCGTTCTCTGAAATGTTTGTTAATTTGCAAAGCGTATGACTTATCCTGAAGCGTTCTTCTTGAGACAGTTGGGAAAGGCGTTTTTTATTTATCGTTGGTTCCCCAACTTCTTGCAAAACACTGTTGATATTAGTAATTTTCAATGCATCATCCACTGCACCGCAAAGAAAAGTGGGATCACGTTTATCATCATCGTCCCTTGAGAATTCTTCTTGATTTTCTGTTTCAATAATAGCTGATAATACACTTTTTTCAGGAACATTGGAAATAGCTTTTTCAAGACTATTTTTCGACAAGTATTGCACATATGCAAACCAATAAATTTTGTAAATTTTGAGCTGCACTTTTTGCCAATAAGAAATAAATTCTTTGAGACGCATTTATGATTTGTTTTCTTGAGAGGATTGCAGCAGTTTGTTGCTCGAACCATATTATTTATTTTTAATCCTTATAATCTATATTATTATTCTAAAACACGGCGCTTAGCTAGACTAAACTACAATACGTATATAAAAGAAATGTATATCAGATGAAAGCTTATCATGAGCATGTTTGCAAAAAATTATAACAATTCCAATAGGTTAATTTGTTCATGAGAAATTAGCGTTTAAAGTTTGTACCCAAGCTCTTTATATGGCACTATTAACATGCTTTGTAAATGTATATCCATACATATGTACATACAATGCTCGCATGTCGAAATAGACAAACATTGAAAAAAATGTAAATATGTATGTATGTAAGTACATCTGATTTTGCGCTACTTTGACTACAAAAGCAATGCAGGGGTAATAAGCAAACACACTCGATTATCGGGGGTTACATACTAGTTGTTTATAATTCACAAAACTTTAAAAGTAAAGAACACAATTTTCAAACATCAACAAATAAACTGATGCTCAAAGCCTAGCGTAAACTTGTACCGAAGCATATACATATGTATGTGCATACATACCTACATACGCTCTTGCTTCAGTGACGATCGCCACGCAAGCTTAAACGTGTAACGAAGCATATACATACCTACATGCGCTGTTGCATCAATGACGATCGCCAAAAAACTGTATCGATTGCAAGGGATGCGCGCTACAAAAAATCAAATATTTCCGAAGTTAAGGGCGACCGCAAAAATTTTTTTTCACAGTCTGAATTAAATATATACAGGATATAAAATTTGTTGGGAAACATGTTTTTAAAAATAAAAATTTTATTATTTTATTTTTATAAAGTTCAAATTCATCCTAACCTACCCTCAAAATTTCATTTCATTTGACCCACCCGTTTTTGAGATATTCATTTAGAAAGAAAAACTTAGGTTTTTTTTAAATAGCTGAAAAAAAGTCAAAAAATTTTTTTTTCCAAAAACGGCATACCAATTTTTTTGGGGATGCTTAGTACTATAATTGAAAAAAAAAAAAAAAAATTGGTTTTTCGTCATTGTGAAAAATCGCGTGACCACTTCACGAATTCGCAGTCACCTACGTTCTACCTTCACTCTACATCTACATCTATCTTTCCACTATATCTACTTCTATTCCTATATTCATAAAGTAGTAATTTCTGAGAAGTTAAAAGATATATCGCTAATCCGATGGAACAATGTAGGTTAGGTGGCAACCGTAGTTAGCAACCCTTCTTGATATTTACACATTTGGAATACGGTCGAAAATACCTTTCATTTGATACCCATATTGGCATATCTTGCTCAATATTAAAAAAAAATTGAGATAGGTGGCAACCCTGTAAACCGCCCCAAGTGGCAACACCCACACATATAATCTTAGAATGAATCATATTATCTATAATGCTTAGTACTATAATTGAAAAAAAAAAAAAAAAATTGGTTTTTCGTCATTGTGAAAAATCGCGTGACCACTTCACGAATTCGCAGTCACCTACGTTCTACCTTCACTCTACATCTACATCTATCTTACCACTATATCTACTTCTATTCCTATATTCATAAAGTAGTAATTTCTGAGAAGTTAAAAGATATATCGCTAATCCGATGGAACAATGTAGGTTAGGTGGCAACCGTAGTTAGCAACCCTTCTTGATATTTACACATTTGGAATACGGTCGAAAATACCTTTCATTTGATACCCATATTGGCATATCTTGCTCAATATTAAAAAAAAATTGAGATAGGTGGCAACCCTGTAAACCGCCCCAAGTGGCAACACCCACACATATAATCTTAGAATGAATCATATTATCTATAATGCCAAATTTTATCCAAATCGGTTGAGCCGTTCCCGAGATATAGAGAAAAATATATAAAATGCGGTTAGGTGGCAACCCTGGGTGAGATTTACATATTTTGAATACGGTCGAAAATACCTTTCATTTGATACCAATATTGGCATATCTTGCTCTTGTGGCAACCCTGTGAACTGCCCCAAGTGGCAACATCCACGCATATAATCTTATAATGAATTATACTATCTATAATTCCAAATTTTATACAAATCGGTTGAGCGGTTCCCGAGATATAAGAAAAACGCCTACCCCTGAAAGTCTGCAACATACGCCTGAAAGTCGGCTACAATTTCTATTTCCGTGCCATAACTTCCGTTTCATCGTCATCCATTTTCTCAAATTTTACTCTCAATCAAAACTTCATATCGCCACGTAGAAGTTCAAAAAGCTCATATAAGAGCTCAGATTTAAGAGCGCTCCGAAGCTGGTTTGCTGGGATAAATGTTTAATAAAAATTAATAATAAGTTATTTTACTTTTTAATGAAAACTGTTTATCTGTGTATTATTCTGAACTAGTAACTCACAACTTGTGACTGTACTATGTACATTTTTTATTTAATTTGGTACAACTAAGTATTTTTGATTTAAGTTATATAACGCTAGTATTTGTTTGTTGCCAATAGCTATGAGCAATGTACCTATTTAACAATTTTTTTAATGATCTCTTTACATATATATATTCTAAAACGTTAATAATACGATGTTTTTACTTTTTAATAAAAACTATTTACCTGTGAATTATGTAACTCACAGCGTGTGACTGTACCATGTACATTTTTATTTAAAAAATCTTATTTTGGCGAAAAATGTCATAAAAAAAAATTTTAAGAGTTATAGATTTTTTCTTTTGGCAATTAATTAGCAATAAATTAGCTACTAATTCTGGCAAATTTTCAACTTGATCCGGCAATTTTTCGACGATTGGTTTCGCTAACTTCAGTCTTATTTTGGCGAAAAATGTCATAAAAAAAAAAATTTGAAGAGCTATACATTTTTTCTTTTGGCAATTAATTAGCAATAAATTAGCTACTAATTCACCCACGCATATAATCTTAGAATGCCAAACTTTATCCACATCGGTCAAGCGGTTCCCGAGATATCAATAAAAATAAATAAAATGCGGTTAGGTGGCAACCCTAGGTGTCAACCCTGCTTGAGATTTACATATTTGGAATACGGTCGAAAATACCTTTCATTTGATACCCATATTGGCATATCTTGCTCAATATTTAAAAACAATTGAGATAGGTGGCAACCCTGTGAACCACCCCAAGTGGCAACACCCACCCATATAGTCATAGAATGAATCATACTATCTATAATGCGGTATCAAGCGGTTCCCGAGATATCAATAAAAATATATAAAATGCGGTTAGGTGGCAACCCTGCTTGAGATTTACATATTTGGAATACGGTCGAAAATACCCATATTGGCATATCTTGCTCAATATTTAAACAAAATTGAGATAGGTGGCAACACTGTGAACCACCCCAAGTGGCAACACCCACGCATATAATCTTAGAATGAATCATACTATCTATAATACCAAACTTCATCCACATCGGTCAAGCGGTTCTCGAGATAACAATAAAAATAAATAAAATGCGGTTAGGTGGCAACCCTAGGTGGCAACCCTGCTTGGGATTTACATATTTGGAATACGGTCGAAAATACCTTTTATTTGATACCCATATTGGCATATCTTGCTCAATATTTAAAAAAAATTGAGATAGGTGGCAACCCTGTGAACCGCCCCAAGTGGCAACACCCACGCATATATTCTTAGAATGAATCATACTATCTATAATGCCAAATTTTATCCACATCGGTCAAGCGGTTCCCGAGATATCTATAAAAATAAATAAAATGCGGTTTGGTGGGATTCCAATTTCCGGGATTTCTAGCCTCACGGGATTTTCGGAATTTGAAAGTTCAATCCCGGGATCCCGGGATTGTCCCGAATTTTTTTTGTTGCTAAAAATGGCACCCCATATCTATGAATAAAGTAGACTAAATTATAGTAATTCATTTGAGTATGTAGTATGTACATATGTATTTATTAAGGCAGTAATTTTTAAACGGCCAAAATCGCTTAGGCGGTTAAGCGCCAATAAATGATGATGAATTTTTATAACAAACGAAAAGTAACATTAAATTTGTAACTCAAAGTTACTATCATTGTGTATAACATAAAGTGTAAAATGTAGCTTTGACAGAAATGTCAAAACACACTTCAACGTCAATCAAAACACACATCCATGTCAAAAATCTGGGTTCCTATTGTGGTTTCTGCAAACCAGGGTTTTGGGCAGGACCGTGAAATAATGAGACAGGGTTCTTGTTTGCAAAAAAGTGTTGATGTGTTGCACAACTTTTTCATTCCAATTTGTAGGGAAATTTTTGAGCGAATCTTTCAGCTTTATTACATTTTGCAAAAAATACAAAACTTAAAACGATTAAATTTTATTTATTTTACAGGAAAAATTTTAATGTTCGAAATAAGAAACCAGAAAATGAGAACACAATTTTTTTAGATAGATTGTTTTTAATTTATAAACCAAGTACCTACCAACATTAAAGCCGTGGAATTTCGCCAGCATAATGCAATTGGCCTGTCGTGAAATGTTGTTAGCAGTTTTCATTTTTTTGTTGCCTTTTGCAGTACGTTTTTAAATCTTTACAAATTCTAAGAAGTAGCAAATAATTTCTGCAAAGAGAGTGCTGCAAGTTCAAAATGTAAAATAAACTTTATAAATTACAACTCTAAAGGCTGGTTTTCATTAGGTCAAAAAGTGTCAAATTTCATCGACTTTATCAAGATTCGGTTGCTTATTTGGTAATTGTCTACTTTAGCTGTCAACTGCTAATAAATTAGCTAAAATTATGGGAGGGGGCTCAAAAGGCGGAGTTTGGCCTCAGGATCATGAATTTTTAATTAATTTTAATATTTTGCTTCTCTGGAGATATTTGCAATTCAAGTTTTCATGTGGTTGTTTTGTTTACATTAGACTGCGCTTAAAACGTCCAAAAAAGTGCGTACCGTGGCACGGTTCAGGCAACACCCCGGACTTGGGATGGCGTAGCCCAGGCTATTTTTTTATAAATGCGGCCGAAGGCCGTCAGCTCTAAAAGATGTTCAGCACATAAATGCCATGGATTCCGCCCCAATTTTGGTATTGAACCCGGGTCAATTTTCGGTTTTTTGAACATAACTTTTCACTGAAACCAAAAATTAAAAAATCGCTTCCGGGTTCGCGATCCTGAGGCCAAACCACGTCTTTCGAGCCCCCTTCCATAATTTTAGCTAATTTATTAGCAGTTGACAGCTAAAGTAGACAATTACCAAATAAGCAACCGAATATTGATAAAGTCGATGAAATTTTACACTTTTTGACCTAATGAAAGCCAGCCGCATATTTTGATAAATTCGATAGAAATTATCAAAATTTTACCTAATGAAAACCAGACTTAAGAAGTTTTCAACCATTATTTTTCACCTTATTTTATAAATTTAGGGAACTATTACTTTATTTACTACTAATTTTTTTACGCAATCGAATGCAACTCGGCGCTAAATGATACTATTTTCCAAAAAAGCAACTCTGATCAGCATGTGTTAAACTCACTTTGAAAATTTTACGTATATGCAGAAGATTCCACACTTGTACTGATACACAATGGTTACTATTCAGGAACTTGAAACATAAGTTGTTCGTACTACTGGTAATACATAGCCAAATATACGTACATATTTTATTAATAACGACTTACATATCGCACACCTAGATCTAAAGGAAGCTAATTCAAAAATCTTAAATTTTGAGCTATGCATACTACCGCGCTCTTCCATTCAATACCCACCGATCTGTACACAGAGCCAACAATGCCTAATAAAATAGAACAAAAGTCATAAGATATCTCTATAGATTTTCTTCAAGAAGATATTCTTCTTATTATTGTAGAGACCGTCTTTTTAATTTTATTAAGAAGATTTTCTTTTTAATATTTTAAATGAAAAATAAAATGATATCGCCCTCACCGAGAATCGAACTTACAATTTTCGGAATGATAAACCCATCTGTTAACCATCAGGCCATCGCTCACTTTTGATTGCCAGCTTCTAATTACCGATATGTGTATAGTTGTTAATGTTTCAAAGGAAAATCTCATAAATATAATTGAAAAGATTTCTTTTTAACATTTCTAATTAGGAAAAAAAGAGAGAGAATCGAACTTACAATTTTTCGATTGCTAAACCCAGCTGCTAACCATCCGGCCATAGTATACTAATAATTGCCAGCGTCTAACTACACCTTTGTACTAAATGTATAGTTTTTTAATAAGAATGTCTTCTTAAAACCAAAAAGATTTCCTTATCGTTTTTTCTTCGTTTGCACCGTTGCGACTACCCCTTTGCCCAAAAGCTGATCATGAAGACAATCTTATTAATTTTATTAGGCATTTTTGGCTCTGTGTATAGTCGATTAACTAACAGCTACACTACTCACCGAGAAAGGGCTGTTAAGAATTAAAAATGCCATTGGAATATATATGAGAGAAGCAGCCAGTTTTTCGAGTTTTTTGAACATTTAGATAATTTGAGTTTATCAATGTTTAGATCTAGGTGTGCGATATGTAAGTCGTTATTAATCAAATATGTACGTAAAAAATTTACATTAAATTTGTAAATAAAAAATATGTATTCAGGAATTTGGTACAATTTTGTTGTACCACAGGTACAAAAAGCATATTTGATACATTAATAACGACTTAGTTATTTTTTTTTTAAATTAAATTTGTTCCATTTGGTCTCCGACAATAGTAATAATAAAAATTTCATTGTAGATAAAAATAAAAAGGAATGCCATTTGACTAACAGAAAAATTACTTTATCTGAAGTTTGAAGTGTGACCTTAAAGAAATTATTGCATTAATAGTGTCATCTCTTAACCTGGACCTGAATTTGTTGCATATATCAATACAAGATAACTTAAATGTATTTAAAAATTTATTTTCGGTGAACCCGGGATTTAGGTCTAGTAATCCAAGGATTTTCGGGACTTAAAAAACAACGGGATCCCGGGATTGGAATCCCTAGTGGCAACCCTACGTGCCAACCCTGATTGAGATTTACATATTTGGAATACGGTCGAAAATACCTTTGGCATATCTTGCTCAATATTTAAAAAAAATTGAGATAGGTGGCAACCCTGTGAATTGCCCCAAGCGGCAACATCCACGCACATAATTTTAGAATGAATCATACTATCTATAATGCCAAACTTTATCCAAATCGGTCGAGCCGTTCCCGAGATATAGAGAGAAATATATAAAATGCGGTTAGGTGGCAACCCTAGGTGTCAACCCTGCTTGAGATTTACATATTTTGAATACGGTCGAAAATACCTTTCATTTGATACCAATATTGGCATATCTTGCTGTTGTGGCAACCCTGTGAACTGCCCCAAGTGGCAACACCCACGCATATAATCTTAGAATGAATTATATTATCTATAATGCCAAATTTTATCCAAATCGGTTGAGCGGTTCCCGAGATATAAAAAAAACGCCTACCCCTGAAAGTCTGCAAAATACGCCTGAAAGTCGGCTACAATTTCTATTTCCGTGCCATAACTTCCGTTTCAACTTCATCCATTTTCTCAAATTTTACTCTCAATCAAAACTTCATATCGCCGCCTAAGAGGTTCAAAAAGCTCATATAAGAGCTCAGATTTAAGAGCGCTCCGAAGCTGGTTTGCTGGGATAAATGTTTAATAAAAATTAATAATAAGTTATTTTACTTTTTAATGAAAACTATTTATCTGTTAATTATTGTGAACTAGTAACTCACAACTTGTGACTGTACTATGTACATTTTTGATTTAATTTGGTACAACTAAGTATTTTTGATTTAAGTTATATAACGCTAGTATTTGTTTGTTGCCAATAGTATGAGCAATGTACCTATTTAACAATTTTTTTTAATGATCTCTTTACATATATATACTCTAAAACGTTAATAATACGATGTTTTTACTTTTTAATAAAAACTATTTACCTGTGAATTATGTAACTCACAGCGTGTGACTGTACTATGTACATTTTTATTTAATCAGTCTTATTTTAGCGCAGAATATCATAAAAAAAATTTGAAGAGCTATAAATTTTTTCTTTTGGCAATTAACTAGCAATAAATTAGCTACTGATTCTGGCAAATTTTCAACTTGATCCGACAATTTTTCGACGATTGGTTTCGCTAACTTCAGTCTTATTTTGGCGAAAAATGTCATAAAAAAAAATTAAAAGAGCTATACATTTTTTCTTTTGGCAATTAATTAGCAATAAATTAGCTACTAATTCTGTTAAATTTTCAATTGGATCCGATAATTTTTCGCTGATGGTTTCGCTAACTTCAGTCTTATTTTGGCGAAAAATGTCATAAAAAAAAATTTTAAGAGCTATACATTTTTTTTTTGCAATTAATTAGCAATAAATTAGCTACTAATTCTGTCAAATTTTCAATTTGATCCGACAATTTTTCGCTGATGGTTTCACTAACTTCAGTCTTATTTTGGCGAAAAATGTCATAAAACAAAAAATTTTAGGAGCTATAAATTTTTTCTTTTGGCAATTAATTAGCAATAAATAACTACTAATTCTGTCAAATTTTCAACTTGATCCGACAATTTTTCGACGATTGGTTTCGCTAACTTCAGTCTTATTTTGGCGAAAAATGTCATAAAAAAAAATTTTAAGAGCTATACATTTTTTCTTTTGGCAATTAATTAGCAATAAATTAGCTACTAATTCTGTTAAATTTTCAATTTGATCCGATAATTTTTCGCTGATGGTTTCGCTAACTTCAGTCTTATTTTGGCGAAAAATGTCATAAAAAAAAAATTTGAAGAGCTATAAATTTTTTCTTTTGGCAATTAACTAGCAATAAATTAGCTACTGATTCTGGCAAATTTTCAACTTGATCCGACAATTTTTCGACGATTGGTTTCGCTAACTTCAGTCTTATTTTGGCAAAATGTCATAAAAAAAATTTGAAGAGTTATACATTTTTTTTTTTGGCAATTAATTAGCAATAAATTAGCTACTAATTCTGGCAAATTTTCAACTCGATCCGACAATTTTTCGACGATTGGTTTCGCTAACTTCAGTCTTATTTTGGCGAAAAATGTCATAAAAAAAAATTTATGAAAATTTTTTCTTTTGGAAATTAATTAGCAATAAATTAGCTACTAATTCTGGCAAATTTTCAACTTGATCCGACCATTGTTCGACGATTGGTTTCGCAAACTTCAGTCTTATTTTGGCGAAAAATGTCATAAAAAAATAGTTTGAAGAGCTATAACTTTTTTCTTTTGGCAATTAATTAGTAATAAATTAGCTACTAATTCTGGCAAATTTTCAACTCGATCCGAAAATTTTTCGACGATTGGTTTCGCTAACTTCAGTCTTATTTTGGCGAAAAATGTCATAAAAAAAATTTGAGGAGCTATAAATTTTTTCGTTTGGCAATTAGCAATAAATTAGCTACTAATTCTGGCAAATTTTCAACTTGATCCGACAATTTTTCGACGATTGGTTTCGCTAACTTCACTCTTATTTTGGCGAAAAATGTCATAAAAAAAATTTTGAAGAGCTATAAATTTTTTCTTTTGGAAATTAATTACCAATAAATTGATCCGACCATTTTTCGACGATTGGTTTCGCTAACTTCAGTCTTATTTTGGCGAAAAATGTCATACAAAAAAATTTGAAGAGCTATAAATTTTTTCTTTTGGCAATTAATTAGCAATAAATTAGCTACTAATTCTGGTAAATTTTCAACTAGATCCGACAATTCTTCGACGATTGGTTTCGCTAACTTCAGTCTTATTTTGGCGAAAAATGTCATAAAAAAAGAATTATGAAAATTTTTTCTTTTGGCAATTAATTAGCAATAAATTAGCTACTAATTCTGGCAAAATTTTCAACTTGAGCCGACAATTTTTCGACGATTGGTTTCACTAACTTCAGTCTTATGTTGGCGAAATATGTCATAAAACAAAAAAATTTAGGGACTATACATTTTTTCTTTTGGCAATTAATTAGCAATAAATTGATCCGATAATTTTTCGACGATTGGTTTCGCGAAAAATGTCATAAAACAAAATTTGAATAGCTATAAATTTTTCTTTTGGCAATTAATTAGCAATAAATTAGTTACTAAATCTAGCAAATTTTCAACTTGATTCGACAATTTTTCGCCGATTGGTTTCGCTAACTTCAGTCTTATTTTGGCGAAAAATGTCATAAAAAAAATTTTAAGAGCTATAAATTTTTTCTTTTGGCAATTAATTACTAATAAATTAGCTACTAATTCAGGCAAAATTTCAACTGATTTCGCCAACCTATCGCCGCTAAAATAAGGGACGTCTCCTCACTAAACTAACAACTTAGTCGACTGCTCCTCGGAGCTTACTCTTCAGATAATTTCACTTTGGTCCAACCATATTGAAACTGCTCGTTTCCTTGGATGGCAGTTAAGGACAAAAGCGTTACTTCTGGGCACGACTAGGCTTCGTTACAATAACAAAAACGGAAACAGAGACCTAGTCCAGTAGATAAACAATTATCGGACAACCTTTTCTAGGCAATAACAAGCAGATAACAAATTTTCTACAATTTGACACACCAAAACTGTAAAAATGCATTTAAAAATAGTAGGCTAATTTAAAGTGACATACATTATTTTGCATAGAAGCATCGAAAGTTATTCGTAACGGCACTGGAAGATCATAAGGAAGGTGTAAAACTGATAATATGAAAGATATAAAAGAAAAAGTAAAGGACACAGTTGATAGAATTAAATTTATAAAATATGACTTTAGCTTTTTTTTGCTCTCCTGACAAATTTTGATTTAGAACGTTATTCGCGATGATGCTTCAATTGACTATTCTAAAGTACCCCTGCACTCAACTTAACTAGTTTTATACTAAGCCGCTTTAAGCGGCGCGAGAACGCGCTTTTTGGGAGTTCCGTTCCTGGATAGCCTAAGCCAGATCGCGGAACTGGACATAAAGGACTTGATAGGCTTCATAAAGTCATCTAAGTGGTTCGAGGAGGAGTAACGGTGTCGGTTTAGGAGTGTCAGTCCCGGGATTCTGCTATGTGGAAAATCCCAACAACTCAGGGATTTTCCATATGGCTGGGTCCCGGGACTGACTTTCCTTGTGTTGGTGGTATCACAACGGGCCTTTCAAAACTGGCCTAAGTGTGCCTCTGCGGCAGCCACTTGAACCTAACCTAACCTATACTAATCAAATACCAGTCAGCCAGGCTGCCTCAACTAGTTCGAGTTCTGTAATTTTTCCATATTAGCAACTGGTATTTTTAACACGGCGATGTCCTACGAGATGGCAATTGTCCTTCTCTGCATCAGCACCATACCAATTGGCTGACTAGTCAGCCTCTGCATCAGGAATATACCAGTTGATATACTTGTTATTATACACATCAGTATCGTACCAGTTGAAAGAATAGTTCATATATACATCAGAGTCATTCTAGTTGAAAGACTAGTTCATATATGAATCAGAATCATACCAGTTGACAGACTAGTTCATATATGCATCAGAATCATACCTGTTGACAGACTACTTCTTATTTGCATCAGAATCATACCAGTTGACAGACTAGTTCATATATGCATCAGAATCATACCAATTAACAGACTAGTTAAAAAAATCATCGGAATCATACCAGTTGTCATACTAGTTCATATATGCGTCAGAATCATCCCAGTTGATATAGTAGTTCATTTATGCATCAGAATCATACCAGTTGACATACCAGTTCACTTATGCATCATAATCATATCAGTTGACATACTAGTTCAAATTTGCATCAGAAATATACCATTTGACATACTAGTTCATATATGCATCAGAATATTACCAGTTGACATACTAGTTCATATATACATAAGAATCCTACCAGTTGACATACTGCTCAGTCTCTGCGGCAGGACATACTAATCATTATGCCCATTCAGATCGTACCACTTGTCATACTATTCCATTAATTTGACATTCATTCCAGTTGGTATACTAGTCGGTCTATGCACCAGTATCATAGTCAGCCTCTACATCAGCAATATACCAGTTTATTCTTTAGAAAGCAGCGACTATTTGTATTTACCCAAACACGAAAAAGCATCTGTGAATTACAAGGTAAAAAAGAAGCAGTTACAAGAGAAAAAGAAAAGCAATTGTCCTCTTCTGCATCAGCACCATACCAATTGGTATACTAGTCAGCCTCTGCATCAGCATTATACCAGTTTATATACTATTTCATACACAGCCAAAAATGAGCTAAAGGCTCTGAGTTCGATTCTCGGTAAAGTTGACACAAGTTTTTTTTCTATATTTTTTAAATTATGTTGTTTATTGTATTTTTAATTTAATTATTGAATTCAACTTGCAATGGCTCCTTTCAAATTCCGCGTTCGTCAAGTTTGATTATATAGGTGAAGGCCCAATTGCATTCAACTTTGTAGGATTCACTTTCATTCAAAGTTTTTTAAACGTAAAGCGAAGCGAAATTTTTGCAAATGCTCAAAAACGAGGCGCGCATTTGTCAAAGTTTTATGTAATTGGGGCTTTGGAGTTGTATTTTTAAGTAAGGTAAATTAAGGTTACTCAAGGTTAAGTTTGTCGTCCACTGCGGAGTTCCGGTCCCACATATGTATATATAGATAAAAGTAAGTCTTATTATACCTTTCATGAACATGAAATGGTATTATAACTTTGGTCCGATGTTTGTAAATATGAGAAGAAGAAGAGATAGACCCATCAATAAGTATACCGAAATGATCAGGATGACGAGATGAGTTGATTTAGCCATGTCCGTCTGTCCGTCTGTCCGTCTGTCTGTCTGTCTGTTTGAACGCAAACTAGTCCCTCAGTTTTTGAGATATTTGGCTGAAATTGAAATGGTATGCGGCCACCATTTTTCAATATAGGAATCATTTGTCGGAACCAGCAAGATCGGACCAATATAACATATAGCTCCCATACAACCGATTATTCCGATAAACGGATTTTGGGTTATAACTCCTGTAATTAAACACGTAGGAACGTGAAATTTTACAAGTGTTGCTATTTTTATATGTGAAATATCCATGCTGAAAATCATAGAGATGGGATAAATATTTCACATAGCTCCCATACAATCGATTATTCCGATAAACGGTTTTTGGGCCATAACTCCTGTAATTAAACACGTAGGAACGTGAAATTTTGGACGTATTGTTATTTTTATATGTGAAATATCGATGTTGAAAATCATTGAGATGGCATAAATATTTCACATAGCTCCCATACAATCGATTATTCCGATAAGCGGATTTTGGGCTATAACTCCTGTAATTAAACACGTAGGAACGTGAAATTTTGCAAGTGTTGCTATTTTTATATGTGAAATATCCATGCTGAAAATCATAGAGATGGGATAAATATTTCACATAGCCCCCATACAATCGATTGTCCCGATAAACGGATTTTGGTAGATAACTCCTGTAATTATATAGGTAGGAACGTGAAATTTTGGAAGTATCGCTATTTTTATATGCGAAATATCGATGTTGAAAATCATTGAGATGGCATAAATATTTCACATAGCTCCCATACAATCGATTATTCCGATAAGCGGATTTTGGGCTATAAGTCCTGTAATTAAACTCATAGGAACGCGAAATTTTGGAAGCATCGCTATTTTTATATGTAAAATATCGATGTTGAAAATCCTTGAAATGGGATAAATATTTCACATAGCCCCCATACAATCGATTGTTCCGATAAACGGATTTTGGTAGATAACTCCTGTAATTATATCGGTAGGAACGTGAAATTTCGTAAATGTTGCTATTTTAGAATGTGGAATGTCGATGTTAAAAATCAATGAGATTGGACCAATATAACACATCGTCCCCATATAATCGATAGCTCCGATAATTTCGGTATGAGCTAAAGTTAAATTCACACAGGCTGTACTGGGGATCAAACAGTGAAAATCGTGACGCTTATTCATGAAAGGTATTTAGCCTTCGTCACAGCCGAAGACAGCTTTCCTTACTTGTTTTTACATCAAAAAGAGTCAAAGTAAGACTGCTTTCATGCTGGGCCATACACTCGAGTTAAAGGAGCATTGTTAGTCAATTTATATTGTTGTTGTCAATATACTCAAGTTTATGCCGCAACGTAAAAAAAATGGCGGTTATATACCAACAGGTTGTCATAACCTCTAACGAGACTTTTGCCGAACTTCTCTTCCAACTTTGATTTTTGTTGGGATTTTCCACATAGTAGTATCTCGGGACTGACATTCCTAAACCGACACCGTTACTCCTCCTCGAACCACTTAGATGACTTTATGAAGGCCATCAAGTCCTTTATGTCCAGTTCAGCGGTCTGGTTTAGGCTATCCAGGAAGGGAACTCCCAAAAAGCGCGTTCTCGCGCCGCTTAAGACCGGGCAGTTGCAGATGAGGTACTTCACCGTTTCCTCTTCCTCATCATCTTTGCAGCTCCTACAGCATCGTCGATAGGGCACACCTTCTGCGTGCCTACAAATAAGGCAGTGCCCAGTTAGAACACCTATTAATATGGAGATTTCTCTCCTTCTTAGGGCGTGAATGCCTCTAGATCTTTTATGATCACATTTCGGCCAGGTTTGTTTGGATGTCCGGCACCTTGGGGATTGTTGCCACATTTCGTTGGCTTGGAGTACACACTCCGTCAAGCCAACGAAAGGTAGCAACAATCCCAAGGGTGCCGGACATCCAAACAAACCTGGCCAAAATGGGATTATAAAAGATCTAGAGGGAGCATAAAAGATCTGAATACAGTTACTTCAACAAAAAATACCGTTCAAACAACCAAAATTTGGTCAACTTCAGGATAACAGCACGAGATTGTTGATTGTACCAGTGCCTTTTTTCTGTGTATATGCACAAGAAATATAGCAGTTGACATACTAGAACATATATACATCAGCATCATATTTGTATTTACCCAAACACGAAAAAGCATCTGTCAATTACAAGAGAAAAAAAGAAGCAAACCAAAAATTTCAAATAATGTTTGCATAGTACCATGTACTACAATAGATCGTACTAATGGTTGCGGTGTAATAAGACCTTATAATAATAATGTAGTATGAAATGGAATTTTTCTAATTAGTATTTTTCTAAAATAGATTAGACTTTTTCTGACTACACCTTTATCTGTTTATATTCAGAAAGTAACACTTTATATTTAGAAAATTACAATTCATATTCAGGATTTCCATTTGATATTCAGAAAAATACAATTGACATTCAGAAAATTACAATTGATATTCAGAAAACTTTCTGAATATAAACTGAAAAAGGTGTAGTATAATTTCAACCCGAGATTCATACATACATACTTGCATACTAGTACGAACCAGGATTTTTGTGACTAGTATGATTTCGCCCAGCAAATTATAGTTTTATACTAGTATGTTTTCTGATTAGATTGGCATTTATTGGTTTAAGGGTAATCAGCAAAGAACTAGTATAAAAACATCCATAAAATGTATAGTAAACGAGCTAGGTGTCTGCTGAGTAGTTTGGAATTGATTAGTTTGAAGGTATTCAGAAATTAACTGGTATGAATACACCACAAAATGTTTAGGCGTAGAACTATAATGTTGCTGAGTAGTTGGACATTGACTGGTTTAAAGGTGATCAGAAATGAACTAGTATGAATACACTACAAAATGTATTGTCAGTGAACTATATTGTTTGCTGAGTAGATCGACATTGACTGGTTTAAAGGTGATCAGAAGTGAACTAGTATGAATACACCACAAACTGTATAGTCATTGAACTATATTGCTTGCTGAGTAGTTTGGCCTTGACTGGTTTGAAGCTTATCAGAAATGAACTAGTATAAATACACCACAAAATGTATAGTCAATGAACTAGAATTTTCGCTGAGTAGTTTGGCATTGACTAGTTTTAAAACTAATCAACAATGAACTGGTATGCATATGCCACAAAATGGTTAGTCAATGAACTAGTATGTTTGCTGAGTAGTTCGGAATTTGACTGCAGGGACATTTTACAGTTTCTGAAGAACACTTTATGCTTTCTGAAGAACAATTGAAAAAGGTGTAGTTAAAAATGAAATCCATAAAGTATGGTCTGCTGAAAAAGACTATAATCTTATAAAATAAAAGCAGAGGCTACATTTATCTTTTTTCCATCATATTATGTAGAATATGAGAAGCTTCTCAGCAAAAAATTCATTTTTTTGCAAGTGCCGTTCGGAGTCGGCAAACAACTGCTTGTAGGAAAACTCAAAAGCAACTCACCACAAGTTGGAAAGGGAAGCTCGGCTAAAAATCTCGTTAGAGGTTATGATAACCTGTTGGTATTTCGCCGCCATTAGTAGTCGTTTTTTTATGTAGAAAATAAGCTCCTTTTAGTGTATCTATCTTTAAAAAGATGTAGGTAAGTCTGAGTACTTGCTTGATCTCGACTTACACTGGGGCCGAGCGTGCTCAAAATTCAGTTTTAAAATAATGAGTTTTTCAAAAAAATAAAATCCCGGTATTGTTCCCTATAAAATTCTACACTTCTGGCCCAATTTTCAGCTTTCTATCGTTTTTCAGTTGGGAGTTATCCATACGCAAACATAGCAAATTTTCCAAAAAATAATTTTTTTCAAAGTGAGAAGTTTTAATGTGTATTTGAAATAGTTGGTGTAAGAGTAGGATATAAAATTTTATTATTCTGCTTTTTCCATTACATTAAGTGAAGCTTATGTAATCGATTAGTGTTTATTTTTGGAACTAGATGTTTTTAAAAATTAATTTTTAGTATAAAACTAAACGTGTCTCTTTTTTTAAATATTTTTTTCAAAATGGATTTTTTTTAATTTGCGCAAAAACGTTGCAAATATAAACATTCAGCAGTAAAATATGATCCTTTGTGACAAAGAATCCGAGTTCAGAACTAAAAATAAAGTGGGCATTTAAAAAAAAAGTGAGTTTAGAAATTGCATTCCAATTTTAGTTAAAAAAAAACACCTATATCTGGTTGAATTTGATTCTGTTCTATCCCAAATTTAGTTGATCCATTACTTTCCGGTTACTTTAATTACAAATTGTGGTTAAGGTTACTTGCCAAGCCAGGTTTCTTTAATTTAGTCTTGTAAGCTGTATTATAATATGAGTTCCTTGAAGCACAAGTTGTGTTACTCCAATTTTGTTTTTTTTTTTTATGTTGGGCCTGAAAATGTGTGGGGAAATACGTGTTCTTCTTAAAACGCTAACGGTGAAACTCCTTATTCCCATATAAACATACATACTTGTGTCAACAGAAAACTTTTAATATCTCGAAACAAGAAAATTAGAGAACCATTTTTGTATACATACATATGTACCTGCACTTGCATATTTCCTTTTTTTTTAACTCAGACACCCTCTAGTTATAGCTATTTATTACGTTTTATCACTGTTAACTTAGTTTTTAGTAAAGATTTCAGAATAAAGAGACAAAATTTCACTAACGAGTTAAAACGTAGTTTTTTATTAGTTATGGCGATTCTGATGCAAACAAATTGATTTAAGGTTTAAAAAAGTTATCAATGTGTTGCAGTATGGCCGTGAATGGGGTAAAGTGCATCTACTAATCTTGTAGAGGCATAACGATTCTTATTCAAATAAGTTGATTTCAAAATTTAAAGAAAATACATATGCTATCAATGGGTTAATACATAGCCGCTAATGGGTATAATACACATTGGCTATTTTTGTACAGACATACAAATGGTGATTTAAATAATTTGGTTAGGTGGGACCGTGTGTAGAAGTCCACGCAAGTGGGGAATCTTCTGATCGTCATTCAACTGGGAATGGCCAGAGCGATTCTTCTATGTGCGGTTCAAGCAGCTCACTACGTCCGGGAAAGCCCACGTATCTCTGTATAGCCACAGAACACCCGTTCGGTGATGAACTAAAGTGAGAAGGCGACAACATGACAGGCCACTCCGACATAATCGGTTTAAGGGCTTGCCAGTTGACTTCACCAGCAGCGTCTGTCACAATGAGGTGCGGCTGCAAGCGGGCGTCTGTCTTGCACCAAGCGGCTCGCTATATAAATGTGTAAATTTAAATCCAACCCCCCTAGAAACAAGTTGTGCGTAGCGTTTGGGACCCACCACATAAAAACAATCTTCCAATGAGATCCATAATTCACGCCTCGGATATTATAACTCACTCTTTAGATAACTACCACTGCAAACGAAATAGGAATATGATTAAGGAAATCAGGTGGGCAAAGCGGGCGTATTTGGCCACACTGTCGGAAAGTTCAGCCATGAAGAGACTTCGCCAAATGGATATAGACTGATCGACTTCGCCAGTGCACGAAATATGGTCGTAGCCAGCACCAGGTTCAAGCATAAAAAGATCCATAAAGCAACATGGCTATCGCCAGATCGGAAAACACGCAATCAGATCGATCACTTTGTGATAGACGGACGGCATGCTTCCAGCGGACGTACGTACGATGGGGGGTCCAAACATCGACTCCGATCACTACTTGGTAGCAGCCAAGTTTTGTACCTAAGTACAACGAAAGAGGCACCACAAAAAACGCAAGGAAAGCTGGACGTCGAAAAGCTGCAGTCACAACAGACAGCCAATGATTTCGCAGAACGACTCGCGCACCGCCTCTCTGCGAGCACAATTCAACACAGCTGAGTGCACGAGCAGTGGGAGCATATCTCCGGATCACTTCGTACCGCAGCCGAAGAAGTAATTGGATTCCGGCAAATGCGAAAAACAGCTGGTACGATGATAGAGAGTGCAAAGACGCAATGAAAAGAAAGGACGACACCTATAAGGCAATGTTAAAAGCGAATACAAGGAGGAGCGTGTGTGAATACTACCGCGAGATGAAGAGGGAAGCGAGACGGCTTTTTCGGGCGAATAAAAGGGAAGCGGAAAAGCGTGAATTCGAAGAGCTTGAAATGCTAGCCAGCAGAAGCAACGCCCGAAAATTTTATCAAAGAGTTCGACGAATGACGGAAGGTTTTAACCCCGGGGCAAACTCCTGTAAAAATGACAACGGCGACCTGGTGACAGATGTTCAGAGAGTACTAGGGTTATGGAGGGATCACTTCTCTGCAACAATCCAGAGAAGAGGACGAACCCGACCCCACAATCGAAGACGATGGAGTGGAAGTTCCACAACCCGACTATAACGAGGTGCGAGTAGCTATATCACGGCTAAAAAACAATAAAGCGGCGGGGCTGATTGCCTGCCCGTTGAGCTATATAAATGCGGCGGCGAGGAGCTGGTAAGGTGCATGCACCAGCTCTTGTGCAGAATGTGGTCGGATGAATGCATGCCTGAAGATTCGAATCTAAGTGTTCTCTGCCCAATCCATAAGAAGGGTGATCCCGCTAACTGCGCCAACTATCGTGGAATCAGCCTTTTAAGTATCGCATATAAGGTCCTAACAAGTGTATTGTGCGAAAGACTGAAGCCTGACGTAAACCGGCTCATTGGACCTTATCAGTGTGGCTTCAGACCTGGTAAATCTACCATCGACCAGATTTTTACAATACGCCAAATCTTGGAAAAAAAACCGTGAGAAAAGGATCGACACACATCATCTCTTTGTTGATTATAAAGTCGCCTTCGACAGCACGAAAAGGAGTTGCCTATATACCGACTATTGGCCTCAACAACCGCGCCGTAACTTCTGCGTACTCCAAATTAGAATAGGAAGCGGAAAAAATGGGTTTGGTGGTGAATGAAGGTAAAACGAAGTACCTGCTGGCATCCAAAGAGTCAGCGCATTCGCGCCTTGGCAACCACGCCACTGTTGGCAGCCATAATTTCGAGATAGTAAGGGACTTTGTATACCTGGGAAGCAGCATTACTACCAACAACAATGTCAGCCTGGAAATCCATAGAAGGATAACTCTTGCAAACAAATGCTACTTTGGACTGAGTAGGCAATTTAGAAGTAAAGTCCTCTCTCGACGAACAAAAACAACACTCTATAAGTCACTTATCGTCCCGTCCCGCTATATGGTGCAGAAGCATGGACACTGACAGCATTTGATGAGGCGGCTCTGGGAGTATTAGAGAGAAAAATTCTTGGAAAGATTTATGGACCCCTAAAAGTTGGCGACGGCGAGTACCGAAAAAGATATAATGATGGGCTGTATGAGCTTTACGCAGACTTGGACATAGTTCAGCGAATTAAAACCCAGCGGCTCCGCTGGCTAGGACACGTGGTGCGAATGAACGAAGACGCTCCGGCCCAGAAGGTATTTTTATCGGCACCCGCCGGTGGAAGTAGAGGAAGAGAGAGACCACCACTTCGATGGCAGGACCAAGTAGAGGCAGACCTGCGAGCACGCGGTGTCTCTAATTTGCGCCAGTTGGCTCAACAAAGAATCGACTGGCGTAACATGTTGGACAGCCAAAATAGCCTAGGCGGTTAAAGGCTATTTTAAGTATGTAAGTAAGATCTTAAAAAAACAATTGGTCACCAAAGGGTTAATTTATGACCGTTAATGGGTTAAGATTCCAAAAATGACTCGTTTTAGTGTAGATACTACAAATATGATGTGAATATTTTGATTTAGAAATTACGTGAAAAAAAATTTGGGTCAAAAATGGGTTAATGCGTGGTCGTTAAAAGGATTTACCGATTCTGATTCAAGAAAATTAAATTCGAAACTAAAATAAAAAACATAGGTCACCAACGGGTTAACCCATGGCCGCCAATGGGTTAAGATGCTATAGATTAACCGCTTTAGTGCAGATAAAGCGATTCTGATGTAAAAAAAGTTGATTTCAGAATATAAGTGGCCCCAGTGTGCGACTATACAAACGACCATGTGTCTTTAAGCTTTAAGATGCAAATTTTTTTCTCAAAAATTTACATATATATACATTTGTAGTACAACTATTGATGTAAATTTATGTTTAAAGCCTCTTGGTTCCCTATTAAAAACGTATAAAAATATATAAAAAAACCGTTTGTCTTGTATTACTAGAAAACAATATTTTGGTACTTTCAAAAGCATTTTGGTACTCTTTTTGTACGAAAAAAATGTCCGCGACAAAAACAATCCCCGAAGGTTTTCGGGAGTGTTGCCCAAAGATGACTTGATCCGAAACTAAGCGCTCTCTGAAACGGGTTGTGCGCTGGGTTTGGGACCCGCCACGTAAAAACCTTATTCCAATGAAAAGAAAAACAACAAAGCCTCGGATGAGAACCCCCTTTAATGTTGACGACCCGGCAAAATGAATTATGGACTACGAGAAGGATATTAGGGCATGTACGTGGAATGTCCGGACCATTTCTAGGGAGCGTACCGCTGCCCGACTGGTTGATGTCCTCGCGAACGCAAAGGCTGACATCACCGCCCTGCAGGAAATGCGATGGACGGGGCAAGGAAAGACGACCATCGCTCCTTGTGACGTATACTACAGTGGCCAGACACGCGGCAAAGCGCGTGGTGTAGGATTTGTGGTGGGAAGTACTAGCGTTCACTCCTGTGGACGAGCGTCTCGCTGTGATCCGCATCAAGGCGAGGTTTTTCAACATAACATTTATCTGCGCCTATGCGCCGACTGAGGAGACGGACGACGCAGAGAAGGACTCCTTCTACGATAAACTTCAACAAGCCTATGATCGCTGCCCCTGCATGATATCAAAATCGTGCTCGGCGACTTTAATGCCAAGGTGGGCAAGGAAGGAGTCTTTGGTCCTACAGTTGGAAAATTCAGTCTCCACGATATAACATCCCCCAACGGCACTAGGTTGATTGACTTCGCCGCTTCCCGCAATATGGTCATTAGTAGTACCAGGTTCCAGCATAAGCGAATACACCAAGCCACCTGGCTGTCCCCTGATCAAAGAACAAGGAACCAGATTGATCATGTCATGATCGACGGCAGACACAGCTCCACCGTTCTAGACGTGCGTACCATACGCGGTCCCAATATCGACTCGGACCATTATCTTGTTGCAGCCAAGATACGCACACGCCTCTGTGCAGCGAAGAAAGTACACACAGTAACGGAAGGAAAGTTTGACGTCGAGAAGCTGCGCGTGACACAGACAGCTGATAATTTCTCCACTCGACTCTCACAGCTGCTATCGGAGAGCAATCCTCGACCTAACGATGTAACCGAGCAATGGAAGCATATCTCTCACTCATTACGTACCGCCGCTGAGGCCACTATAGAGTTTCAACGAGCCCGCAAGAACAACTGGTACGATGGGGAATGCACCACAGCCTCGGACAAAAAGGGAGCTGCATACAGGGAGACGCTGCGAACGGGCGCAACCCGCAGTGTATGGCAACGCTACCGTGAGGCGAAGAAGGAAGAGAGACTCCTTTTCAGAAAAAAGAAACGTGAGGCCGAAAGGCGTGAGTGTGAGGAGCTTGAGATGCTGGCTGACAGGAACGATGCCCGAAAATTCTATGAAAAGATCCGGCGGATGACGGAAGGTTTAAAGACCGGGCAAGTTCCTGTAAGGACAATAATGGCGACCTGGTAACTGACGTACAGAATGTACTTAAGTTATGGAGGGAGCACTTCTCCTCACTGCTAAATTGCGAGGGAGACGTTGAACCCGATAGATACCCCAATCCCTGACGATGGAAAGGTCGTCCCACCACCTTACTATGAAGAAGTGAGGATAGCTATATCCCGGCTCAAAAACAACAAAGCGCCTGGAAAAGACGGACTACCCGCCGAGCTGTTCAAACACGGAGGCGAAGAGCTGGTAAAATGCATGCATCAGCTCTTATGCAGAATATGGTCAGACGAGTGCATGCCTCCAGATTGGAATTTAAGTGTTCTCTGCCCAATCCACAAGAAAGGCGATCCCGCTAACCCCACCAACTACCGCGGAATCAGTCTTCTTAATATCGCATATAAGGTTCTTTCTAGCGTATTGTGTGAAAGACTGAAGCCCATCGTGGACAAACTGATTGGACCTTATCAGTGTGGCGTTAGACCTGGTAAGTCTACCATCGACCAGATTTTCACGATACGCCAAATCCTGGAGAAGACCCATGATAAAAGAATCGATACACACCACCTCTTTGTCGATTTTAAAGCCGCTTTTGACAGCGCAAAAAGGAGTTGCCTGTATACCGCCATGTCTGAATTTGACTTCCCTGCAAAGCTTATACGGCTTTGCCAAATGACGCTTCTCCAACCTGATGCTGGAGAAGATAATTCGAGCAGCAGAGCTAAATCGCAATGGCACAATCTTCTACAAGAGCGTGCAATTGCTGGCGTATGCCGATGATATTGATATCATTGGCCTTAACAACCGCGCCGTAAGCGCTGCCTTCTCTGGGCTGGATAAAGAAGCGAAAAAAGTAGGTCTTGCGGTGAACGAGGACAAGACGAAGTATCTGCTGTCATCAAAGAAAGAATCGGCGCACCTGCGCCTTGGCAGCCAAGTCACCGTTGATGGCTACAAGTTTGAAACGGTGAGAGATTTCGTCTATTTGGGAACCAGCATTAATACCGAAAATAATATCAGTCTAGAAATCCAACGGAGAATCACTCTTGCCGACAAGTGTTACTTTGGACTAAGTAAGCAATTGAGAAGTAAAGTCCTCTCTCGACAAACAAAGATCACGCTCTATAAGTCTCTCATCATACCAGTCCTGATGTACGGCTCGGAATCATGGACAGTGTCCAGAGAAGATGAGATGGCCCTTGGAGTATTTGAGAGAAAAGTTCTCCGGAAGATTTATGGTCCTTCCCGTGATGCCAACGGCGAGTATCGAAGGAAATTTAACGATGAGCTGTACGAGCTTTACGCAGACCTGACCATAGTTCAGCGGATTAAAGCCCAAAGGCTCCGCTGGCTGGGTCATGTTATGCGAATGGAAAAAGAAGCTCCAGCACAGAAAGTTTTACTATCGACACCCGAATTCGGCAGCAGAGGAAGGGGGAGGCCTCGACTGAGATGGAAACAACAGGTGGAGGATGACTTGCACTCCCTAGGGGTTTCCAATTGGCGTCAGTTATCGCTAAAAAGGAATGACTGGCGTGCTTTTATACGAAACGGCCAAAATCGCCTAGGCGGTTAAGCGTCATTATGACGCAAGCCAAGATTAGATTAGAAGCGCTCTAAATGTGTCATTTTTTATAACAGTGTCCAATGGTGCCAGTACTGCGAAGATAAAATTGGGGCATTTTGATTTAAACTTTGGTTCTTTTGCCTTTTTCACACCAAGTCATGTAAATGTGCCAAGAAAAGGTTTACTTTATGTATATTTTTCTTACTAAGTACTTTTTTATAGTTTTTTTTCTTAATTAATCTTACTATTCGAAGTAAATAACCAATTTACCATCGTAATACCTGCTCAATTTCAGAACGAGTTATTATTCGCGCTAATAGGGAAACTAAAGTAAATGTTGGTCACCAGCAAATCCTACGACACATATCCCTGTGATTGGCATTTTATACTCTTATTTATTGCGTCCTTAGCGTCTCTTTAACTTAAATCCCAAATCACAGCAAAAACACCCACCGTTTTCTGCCAATATATTTTGTCTGGTAACCAGATTTTTCGCTGCTTCTGCTGGCAGATGTTCCTCGATTATGCAGTGCTGCCAAGTAGCAGCACATAATCGGTACCCCTTTTAAGTAAACAATGAAAAAGAGAGAAAGAGTTTCGGATCAAGTCATCTTTGGTGTTGCCGTTAGCGTGATGTCATACCTTATATCCATACTGACGACATCCATGGATGTTACATCCATACTGAACGTGTAGCATAAAAAATTCTTGGATCGCGATTGTTTCCTTTGGGGGTCAACTGCTAATACTTACTTAAAATAGCCTTTAACTGCCTAGGCGATTCAGCATGTTACGTTCTTTGTGGAGCCAACTGCCGCCAATTGGAGCCACCGCGTGTTCTCGGATCTGCCTCCTTGGTGGGAGTGGTGGTCTCCCTTTTCCCCTACTTCCACCAGCGGGTTCCGATAAGAATATCTTCTGGGTAAATACAAAATACTATCTTCTGGGCCGGAGCGTTCATTCGCATCACGTGTCCTAGCAAGCGAAGCCGCCGGGTTGAAATTCGTGGAACTATGTCGACGTCTGCGTAAAGCTCATACAGTTCATCATTATATCTTCTCGTACTCGCCGTCGCCAACTTTTTTTCTCGAATACTCCCAAAGCCGCCTCATCAGATGCTGTTGATGTAGTTGTTGTTGTTGTTGTTGTTGTTGTCAACAATGCTTCGCCCTGCCTAGAGTGTATGATCATGCCGAAGATCTTCATCAAGGTCTTCTAACGGGAGCCCTAGGAAACGATAAGTTTAAAAATGGTTGGACCAGAGGGACTGAGTGGTTAGAAGAGTAGTTTCAATTGAACAGTTAACGAGATGTAGAGTGTCATGTATGTCCCCCTCACATGCAGGGCATGTGTTTCAAATGGTGTCATTTATTCTTAAGAGTTTAACCTGTTACAGGATCCAGACCGAAGCTGTGCCATAGTGACTCTAGTCTCCCTTGGTAAGGTCGTTCTTCTTCAGCAATATCGGGTGGAAGACTGTTAAAACGGAGTTCACAGGCGATATCTGACAAAGGTACATATCAACCGACTCAGTGTGAATGTCGGTTAGAGCCCGCTTATGATTCCGCAGATCAAACGGCAAGGTAATATGATGCCGGATCTCGTCATAATGTTTCCTTATGTTTCTTGGGGCGGGTCTGTGTCCAAAAACTGACGGTTTGGATGTCCTGGCTTGTGGCAGTTCAGAAGGAATTGCCGGCTCAGCATTTACAGTTTTGCCTCTTGATGGAGGTGAGACTCAGAAGACATGAGGAGACATCCCGTATCAGTTCTGATAGCAGTATTTTGGCAGACTTGTAACTTCGTCCAGTTGGTGTTATGCACGTTAGGCGACCATATGGGTGCAGCATAGTCAAAGGCTGGTCGGCAAATGTTATATATAGCCAGCAACGTTTCTTTATCTTTTCCCCAAGTACTGCCGGCAAGTGACTTGAGGATCTTGTTGAGACCTCGTACCTTTGAGAACATTGCAGACACATGACCAGCAAATGAGAAAGTATTATTCAATGTCACCTCCAATAACTTTGGGTGGCTAAAATGTCTAATTCGTTTCTCACTTGGTCCGAGGCTATTAACACCGCTCTTTCTAATCTGGGCATAAGCAGATCCCTAACTGGACTAATCGATCAACTACTACGGGGGAGGAAAATATCTTGTTGTTGTTGTTGTAACAGGGTGTAGTCCTGCCCAACGCGTATTTTTCCTTAGCCTAAATTGTCATCAATATCTTCTAACGGGAGTCCAAGAAAACTAGCAGTTTCAATAGGGTTGGGAGATAGGTGTTAGATAGGTGAATAGGTGGTTGGTATTATGGGGGGACGAGCCACATGCCGGACATACATTCGGCACATCAGGGTTCAGCCTTGGAGTGACGGTCTTCCAGATCTGAGTGTTTATGACATTTAGAGCAGATGTTGTACTCCTACCTTTCCTGAAGCCATGTTGGTGCTCGGCTAACATCAAGTTTGATGTGTAGAGCGGGAATAGGACCGCCTCAAGTGTCTTTACTACTGGCGAGAAGAGTGATATCCGACGATATGACTCCCCAACGTTGGCTGGCTTGTCAGGCTTTAGTAGTGGGATCACAGTTGCCTGCTTCCATTTATCGGGTATGACAGCTGTGGTCAAGGACAGATTGAAGACGGCAGTGAGCTACTTAACTCCTACTTCGCCGATGTGTTTAAGGTGCACCATGGCTATGCCACCTGGACCGACGGCTTTGGAGTTTTTGGCCTTCCTGATGGCCTCTTGAACCTCTGTAGCGGTGATAGGAATGGGGGCAATAGGACAATGATTTGACTGTGGAACATAATTTCCCAACACCGGTAGAGAGGTTACAAGGCCTAAGGTGCTCCTCCCATTTGGCTTGTTTGTGTTCGTTGACAAGCCGTCTGATATCCACGTTGAGATCACCGATCTGTGGGTCTAAGGGATCGATGTTGCGTATGAGGTCACGTTCGTTGGCCAAGACTGCGGCCTCAGCTGGGAAGTTTGGCCTTATATTTTTATTCTACCAGCTGGTATAAAATGGGCTGTAGCCTTTTTATGACCTCACCAATATTTCGCTCACCAACGTGTACGTCAGTCAGAATGGGAAGATCACCAAAGGAGCTTTCCGTGAATTCTAAAAAGCCGACCGAATTAGCCTTTTTGAAATTCACGTATGATCTTTTCTCCGAGGTAATGAAATCCAAGGCACGGTCGACGGACAGGATGAGGGGCAGGTGGTCAGATGACAAGGCCACCATCGGATGCCAGTTAATGCTGTTAATTAAGCCCGGGCTAACAATAGTTAGGTCCGGGGAACTACTGCAATTAGGTTAGGTTAGGTTCAAGTGGCTGCCGCAGAGATACACTTAGGCCAGTTTTGAGAGGCCCGTTGTGATACCACCAACACAAGGAAAGTCAGTCCCGGGACCCAGCCGGAGTTGTTGGGATTTTCCTCATAGCAGAATCCCGGGACTGACACTCCTAAACCGACACCGTTACTCCTCCTCGAACCACCCAGATGACCTTATGAAGGCCATCAAGTCCTAGTTAGGGCATAAATGCGTCTAGACCTTTTAAGATCCCATTTCGGCCAGGTTTGTTTCGATATCCGACACCCTGGGGATTGCAGCCATCTTTCGTTGGCTTGACGGAGTGTGTGCTCCTTCAGCATTAGTTTGCATGTAGCAAACGGCATACCTAAGCGCTCTCTATCCTGAAGAACCTGCTTGGTCGTGCCCTGCCTGGCAAGGTCGTCTGCCTTACAGTTTCCCTTAATGTCCCGGGACCCATATGAGGTTTACGCGGTTCTGTTGGGCCATCTCCTGAAGAGATCGACGACAGCTGAGCGTCAGTTCAGAGTTGAACGTGTATGAGCCAAGGGATTTGATGGCCGCTGGGCTATCGCTGAAAATAGCGATATCTTCTCCGATAACACGTTTGCTTAACCAGGCCGCGGCGTCCAGGATTGCCGAGACTTCCGCCTGGAGGACGCTTCTATGTTCAGGTAGTCTGAAAGAGAGCTCAAGGTCCAAATCGCTTGAATAAACCCCTCCTCCAACTCTTCCGTCCAACTTCGAGCCGTCGGTGTATATGGAAGTGCCACCATTTGTTTCGGAACACCAATCCGTCCTCTCCCAGTCTTCTCTGCTGGGAATGTTTATTTTGAAACAGCTATCCCCGACTGTAGTGGTCGCACAACGATCTGTGCTTAGAGGGAGAAAGCTGTAAGATTCCAGAATACTGGAGTGTCCAATAGTACCCGCACCCCAACTGGAGGTTTCTCTTAGGCGCTGAGCTGATGCCGCCGCTGACCGAAACCCTTCCACATCAAGTGGCAAAATGCCCGGAATGACCTGGAGGGCTTCGTTGGGCGTTGTCCTTAGCGCACCGCTTATACAGATCATATTGGATCTATGGACTTTCCGCAACAGATTCAGGTATGTTGCCTTGCTCAGCGCAAGCCACCATACGGCGACTCCATACAGCATGGTTGGGCGAATGATGGCCGTGTAGATCCAACTGCATACTCTAGGGCTGAGCCCCCATTTTTTGTCAATGGCTCTTTTGCATATGTAAAGAGCGATGCAAGCTATCTTCTGGCGCTGAAGAACATTCTCCTTCCAATTCAATTTCCTGTCCAGAAACTTGGGCTTATCCGACAAGCCCAGGCGCATGCCATCTAGTTCTGGTAGGCTTAGTGGCGGTATTTTGTACCAGTTGGTGAAGAGGACAAGTTCCACTTTCCCCGGGTTGATACTAAGTCCGCAGCGAGAGGACCACGTCGAAACTTCTCGCAGTGCTACTTGCATCAGGTCACACAGAGTTTGTGGGAACTTGCCTCTGAATGCAATAGCTAAATCCTCTGCGTATATCACTATCACGTCACGAAGCAACGAGTTGACTGTGAGGTTCCATAAAAGCGGGGAAAGAACACCACCCTGGGGTGTTCCTCTTGTCACATAGCGTGATAACTCAATCGTACCAAGTGAAGAAGCTATTTTCCTTCCTCTTAAAAGTTGGTCAATTAAACCAGTTAAAGGTCTATCTACGCCCAGATTAGTTAGATCGGAGTTGATAGCCTCCGGGCTTATATTGTTGAATGTCTAGGAAGGCCACGAGACAGTAGTTCTTTTCACACAGCGATTTTTCAATGACAGATACTAGGCTGTGCAGAGCGGTTTCTGCTGATTTACCCTTGGTGTATGCATGCTGATAGCTAGAGATAAGGTTGCTATCAATAGTCGTTGAGAGGTAGTCGCTTAGTATCCTCTCAAAGGTTTTGAGTACAAAGGAGGAGAGACTGATCGGTCTGTAGTCTTTTGGCTCGTAGTGGGATGCCTTCCCAGCCTTAGGGATAAACACTACCGTGGCGCTTCTCCAGGAGCCCGGAATGTGGTTGAGAGCCAGGCAGGCTGTGAAGAGAAATACCAGCCATCTAGCTGATGTCTCCAACGTGTTTATAAGTTGCGCGGGGATAATCCCGTCCGGCCCGGCAGCCTTATACGGTTCAAAGCTCTTAACTGCCCACCTTACCCTTTCCTCAGTGATGGGTATATTTACTGCCAGGTTTGTTGCAGGTGCTAGTGGTGCGTCATGCAGATTCCCCGGAAAATGTGTATTCAAGAGCAGCTCAAGGGTTTCCTCTTCCGTGCTGGTGCAGGATCCGTCAGGTTTTCGCAAATAGCTGATGGCTGTTTGACTTTTCGAGAGAACTCGTCTAAGTCTCGCTGTGTCTTTTCGACGCCAGTGCAGAAATTTCTCCACGAAGTTCTCTTCGCCTGTCTCAGAGCTTTTTTGTAGGCCCTTAGTTTAGCTTTATATTCGTGCCAATGAGGCTCAGAGCCGAGGCTCTTGGCCTTGTTAAATTGTTTCCGGCATGATTTGCGGAGCGAGTCGAAATCGTAGGACAACCAATGTGGCCTGTGTTTACCGCGTGGTTTTGGCACTGGACAAGCCTGTCCTAGAGCATTTGAGAGCGCCGATGTAAATGTAGTAACAAGATCCTCCAGCTCCTCTACTGATGAGGGGGCTTGTGAGGGCAGTACTGGTAGGTCTTTGTCTAATATTTCATTGTGTAACTGCCAATTTGTGTTACGTGGATTGCGCTTCATGATTGGTTGTTCTACAATAAAGTCTAAAACCATTTCTATGTAACGGTGGTCGGAGAATGAATGTTCTTCCAGAACCCGCCATTTTCTGACCCACCCATAAGCGCCTTCACTACAGATAGTGAGGTCTATGACCTCCCTACGGGTCTTAGTGATAAAAGTAGGCTCATTACCCACGTTGCAAATTACCAGGTTGGTTGTTAAGAGGAAATCAGACAGAGACTCGCCCCTGGCATTGATATCGGAACTCCCCCATTGGACATGGTGAGCATTAGCGTCCGCTCCAATAATAAGATTACCCGTGCAGAAATTTGACACCAGGTCTTTCACCTCCGTTTGTGGTGGGGGTTCTTCGGCGTCGTAAGGCATATAGACCGACGCCACCGTCAGGCGGGTGCTGTCGACCGTTAGACTGATAGCGGTAATATCACCATTGGTGTAGTTAGGTAGGAGAAAAGAGTTCAACTCAGACTTGACCAAAATACACGTTCTGACTTTGCTCTCCTCGTAGGCTCGAATGAGCTTGAAGCCCTTAGTCCTCAATCTGCAGATTCTCGAGCTATTGACCCAGGGTTCTTGGATGAGGACCACATCCACGTCGCCCTTAGAAAGACAACTACTTAAAGCAGCCGAGGCCACTTTAGATTTGTGCAGATTAATCTGAAGCACCACCAACATGAGAGCGCACAGACTTCCCTGCCGTCCCCATATCGTCGAGGTTTGCCCCATCCCGGAGGTTGCCTATCAACGACGAACTGCCATCCTTGTATGGGCGTCTCCGTTTACCGTGCAGAAAGGGGAAGCATCAATTTGCTCGGCTAATTCCCGTCCTCTGCTGTCCACAGAAAGGCGTGAATGCCACTTATCATGGTGGGCATTAAAATCGCCCATGATGATAAGGTTATCGCCACAAAGAAACGCCCTAAGGTCAAGGCGATAACTTCTGGGGCAGCAGGTGACGGGTGCATGTATATACATTAGGGTGATTCAAATAAAAAAAATTTGGTTATTTTTTCGGTCTTACCCCCTGAAACTTTAGGTATTGACGGGAAAATAAGCCTTCCAAAAAATTAGCGCTCTAACTTAACCCTTAGGGGTGACTATTTTTTTCCGCCCTTTCCCATACATTTTGTATGGGGGAAAATGGTATTTTTCTCAAAGTGAATTTTCTTTCAATTTTTGAAACTTGTTTGAAAATATTTTTACATACTCTTAAAGTTGAAGCTTTGAAGCTTCCAAGATGGTAAGCCATGTGCGAATATCTTAACTATTAAAATAATTACAGCCTCTTAAAGTTTACTAAATTTTATACGTGTTACTGTGTATGTGTGTGCTATAGTACAAAACTCAGCCATTTTCAAATGGACACTTGCAAAACTGATTATTTTCGGTTCTTGTTGTTTTTGCAAACCAGATGTGGGAAGCAATGTAGGCAACTGCAAAATGTTAACATCTAAATTCTGCAATTTTAATGCCGATTTTAAATGTTCCGTTGTTAAGAATGAATATCTCTTTAATGGTTTGTAAATGAAAAAATCCATTTTACCTTTTTTGTAGAACGTGAAATTTTCTTTTTAAATATCTAAAATTCATTACTTAATATGTGGCTGTTTTTGAGCGACACTACTTTTAACAAAACCTTATGGGTTTCAGAAATTAGTCAATTTTCGACCTCGAAGAACTTTGTAATGGCCACATAAATGAAAAAAATTTATAAAACCTTTTTTGTAGAGCGTTCAATTCCCTGCAAAAACTGGAGTAAAAGTTGGCTGTACGATTTTTGGGTGAGAAGATATATTCATTTACATAAAAGCTTTTCACAAAAACAAAAAACGGCGATGAGGCACGCTTTCCCATTAACATAAAAAACTCATATTTGGTCATTATACTCCATTTATGGTCAGGAATACGAATTTCTGTGTAGCCTTTGAAAAAAACGAAAATCGATTTTTTTGGCCCACCCTAGTCCACATATTGGTCCAAAAAGGACTAGTATAAAATAGAATAGTCCCATACTAGTCCAAAAAGCATTGAACCTGGACTAGTTTGATTTCAACCACAATTTTCCTGGCTTCCCCTTTATTTTATCCCTCGACTATATTTTCATGTTTATTCTTAAGAAAGCAGCGGCTATTTGTTTTTACCCTATCACGAAAAAGCATCTATGAGTTATAAGAGAAAACGAAACGAATGAATTTTGTATTTTTCAACTGGTATAATTTCATCCAGAAAAATCTAGTTGTATAATAGTATGAAATGGATATTTCCTGTTAGTATGAGTTCTACCAGAAAATTCTAGTTCTATACTAGTATGAAATGGATATTTCCTGACTAGTATGAGTTCTACCAGAAAATTCTAGTTGTATACTAGTATGAAATGGATATTTTCTGACTAGTATGAGTTCTACCAGAAAATTCTAGTTGTATACTAGTATGAAGTGGATATTTCCTGACTAGTATGAGTTCTACCAGAAAATTCTAGTTGTATACTGGTATGAAATGGATATTTCCTGACTAGTATGAGTTCTGCCAGAAAATTATAGTTGTATACTAGTATTTTTCTGACTAGTTTGAGGTTTCGCTGCAGGGAATATACAAAATGTTCGATATACTCATCCCAATCATCTTTGTTAATGGATATATAAGAACGAATGTATTCTTTGAAAGTTCTGTGACTACGTTCAACAGTGCCCAAAGCTTGATGGTGGTATGGGGTAGAAGTTTTGTGTTCAATTTACACAATTCTTCGAATACATTGTTTTTGTATTCAGTTCCCATATCAGTTATGATTGTTTTCATACAACCATAAATTAAAATGAAATTTTCAAAAATTGCTTTGGCCACTGCTATCGCGTGTTTGCTCGCAATTGGAATTGCGATCAGATACTTTGTCAAATCACATATAATTGTAACTGCGTATTCATTTCCATTTATCGATCTTGGTAATGGACCGATTGTATCAATCTGCACTTATCGAACGCTTTCATTGGTTCTTTTAAATTTTTATTTATTTTATTTTTGCTACATTTTATGCGTTTGTTAATATGAATTCTTATATCATTTTTCATATTTTTCCAATCATCGTGATATTTTAGAAAGATATTTTTAATTCTATCTTTATTTGTCGCATGCATAACCTCCGGAGTTAATGCAATTGTTAAATTTTTGAGATATTTGGTACCAATTTCTTTAAATGTGTCTACTCGAGTATAATTATTCTTAAACAATTTGTCTCCTAAGGACAAATGTATTTTATTTATTTTCAAATTGTCGGCTTCTTTTGTAAGCCTGGCAAAGAATTTACCTAAATCAATTTTCGCCTCAACAATTGAACTATTGATATTTGAATTGCCGGCATTTTTCGAATGCCTGGCAAGGATTGACCTGAATAAATCTTCGCCTCAACAATTGCATTTTCAATATTTATTTCGCTACAAAATTTCTTTCCCCTTTTGAAATATAATTTCGGAGGGTCAAAAACGAGCTGGACTACACTCAGGGAAAAACACCGTTCTAAAATGCAGCACCATAGGTCTCAATTTTAGATTTTCGTGTTCTTGATTTTTCGGTCTTAAAAAAAGAACACATGGTCTTGAAAATATACCACCCTGTCTTAAAATAACAACCAGGTTCTTGAAATGCGAACGAAGTTAATCGGCAATAGAACGGTCGGTGTTGTCATCAGAACGATCATCAGAACACATAACGAGAACGTTACAACATCGTTGCATACTTTTAGGCATTTAGTCTGTAAACAACTTTAACAGAACAAATCCAACAGTGCAGATACTGTCATTGCTGTCATAAGACATAGCTGCAATTAATCGCCAGCAAACATAAGTACGCGATGGCCTGATGGTAAACCCCTCCGTTCAGCAGTCAAAGCAGTGTGAGCCCGACTCCGGGTGGAGGCAAACCACAAAACATAGTGAGAAATAATTTGTCATTCAGAAGAAACCTGAACCTTTTTTTTTAGATTTTTTGTTTACTTTGACCCAAAATGTTCCTAAAATGAGCCCAATACGTTCTCAGAATAAGTTAAAAATGTTCATAAATAAAGTCCAAACTGTTCATGGAACACAAAACATGTCTGGAAAAATCCGTTCTCAAAATAAGACCATCGTTCACGAGTTAAGTCAAAACGTTACTGACAGACTTTTGTACACGAATGTTCTCAGTTTTGGACTTGTTTCGTTCGTTTTAGAACGATTTTTTCTTTGAGTGTAGTCTTTTTACTTCACATTTATTTAGCGCTTCATATATTTTTGGGTTCTCTTTGTGACAATAAATTGCTTTGTTAGCTAATTTTGATGAAGGGGTTTTCATCGAAAATATGTATGTTAAGGGGCGATGGTCTGTTTTAATTAAAAAATTTCTGCCATAAACGTATGGTCTAAAATAAGTGATAGCCCAATGGATTGCTGCCAATTCTTTTTCAATTGTTGCTTTGCTACTTTCACCTTTTGTGAATGCTCTTGACGCATAGGCAAAACGTAATTGTTTGCCGTCATATTCTTGACTAAGCACTGCGCCACAGGCAAATCCACTGGCATCTGTTGTTATACAAAATTCTTTATTGTAATCTGGATATAGCTTTTTGAAACGATATGTGCCATTGTCAGCTGTAAACGATGTAATGTCCCTAGAGCCTTTACGTAATTTAATTTGATGAAAGCCGGACATAAAGTCCAAGCATGAGAAATATTTAGCTCTACCTAATTGATCTAGTATATCATCAATTCTTGGTAATGGAAATTTATCCGCGGTTAATTTTGGATTGACCTGTCTGTAATCAACGACTAGTCTCCATCTTTTATCATTTCGTGCTGGTACTGGTTTCTTGGGTACCAGGAGAATGGGACTATTATATTCCGACATTGATGTTTATATAATGTCATCTTTGATTAATTTATTTACATGTTCGCTTATTACACTTTTATGGGCTTGCGGGATTCTATAATTTTTTACATAAACCGGATTGTCATCTTTCATATGTAATTTTTGCTTATACAAATTATTGGTGGTTATGGGCTCTGACTCTAATGCAAATATGTCAATATATTCTTCACAAAGTGTATTAAGCTGATGGCTAACAAATTGAGGAAAATTTTTATTTAATCTTTTTAATTTTTCTTTATTATTTTCAGTTATTTCAACCATTTAATCTAAAATGCAATTATATTTTTTAATGAAGTCAAGTCCCAAAATTCCATCACATGGGATTGGGAAATGATCTTCGACTATGTGAAATTTGTGTCTGATTAATAGGTAATCATCCTGATGTTGCAGGCTTTTGATACCACTTGAGTTTTAATTGATTTCCTCGTCTGTTTACTATTGAGTCGAGGTAAGGTAATTCCTCGTTGGTCTCTAGTTCTATAGTGAATTTTAAATTCTTGTCAAAGCCATTTAGTGTGTCAAGTGTGTTTTGTATTTCATTTTATTTTATTATCGCGACGTCGTATTTGGTAAGTATTCGTGGTTTATGTCGTAATTTTTGCATCGTATCATCTTCCCTAACTATATCCGCTATTATTGGGGATGTGGGTGCTCCCATTGGCATTCCTTTTAGCTGCGTATAGATAGTATCATTAAATTGGAAATATCTGCTCTCTTGATTGCATACAAATAATATAAGAAAAATGGAATACAATTGAAGAATACACAAAAATACCAAAACAGCTGTTCATCAAAATAATAAAATTCTGGATTTGGCATGGAGGTCAGGCAAAATGAGTTTAAAAAAAATTCCTTTCACCTTAATGAATAATCTGTACGCTGTCAAATATATAAATTAAAATTATATTATGGTTCCTTGAGTACAGAAAATTAGATTCACTTGTTAGTTTTAAAAAGAAATTATACAATTTTTTTATTTATAAAAATTATAATATTATTTTACAACTACCGATTTAAAAAAAAAAATCGCACCACCTTAATGAATAATCTGTACGCTGTCAAATATAAAAATTAAAATTAAATTATGGTTCCTTGACTACAGAAAATTAGTTGCACTTGTATGTTTATTAAAAAAAATTTAATTTTTTTTTAATTATACATTTTTTTTACAATACTGATCTAACTAACCCCGATTTTTTGTACTTTACAAAATCTGTTTGCGGTCAAATATAAAAACCAATATTAAATTATGGTTCCTTGACTACAAAAAAGTTAGTTGTACTTGCCAATTTATTAAAAAGAAACTTTAAAATTTTTGTATAAAAATTATAAATTTTTTTTTGACAACTACCGATCTTTGTAAAACTAACCCCCCATTTTTTGTACTTTGAGTAATCTGTATGTATGTGGTCAAACATAAAAACCAAAACTAAAGTATGGTTCCTTGACTACAGGAAAATTAGTTGCACTTGTTAATTTATTAAAAAAAAAAATATAAAAAATTTGTTTGCAAATTATGATTTTTTTTACAACTACATACCAATTTTTGTAGAAACTAACCCCCCATTTTTGTATTTTGAACAATCGTATGTGGTCAAATATAAAAATCAAAATTAAAGTATGGCTCCTTGACTAATTAATTTAAAAAAAAAAAGATTAAATTTTTTGTTTTACATCTACCACTTTCTGCACAAACTACACTCTGGAGAGAAAACCTAGGGTGATCCGAAAAATCTGACTTCAGATTCGGATTCAGCGCACACAAGAGCTTTAGGAACCGTTGAGGAATCTGGTGGGATTTTGTGGTTGTTGTACAGTGTTATCATTATACGATCAATATTATAACCAAAAATATACATTTCCATATACGTTCAAACATATTTTACAGTCTTCAAATGGCGCAGCCACGAAAAATCAAAAAGTTGATGGTACTGTGAAATCAATACATTAATTTTCATTAAAAATGTACAGTAATTTTTTTTCACGTTTCTTGAAAAGAAAATCAATGCATATATTAGGGTGATTAAAAAAAAATTTCGACTTGGTCTTACCCCCTAAAAAGTTAGGTATTGATGAGAAAATATGTCTTGCAAAAAATTAGCGCTCTAACTTAACCCTTAGGGGTGGCTATTTTTTCGCTCTTTCGCATACATTTTGTATGGGGAAAAATGGCATTTTTTTCAAAGTGAATTTTCTTTCAATTTTTGAATTTTTTGAAAATATTTTTTCATACTCTTAAAGTGGAAGCTTTGAAGCTTCCAAAATGGTATGCCATGTGCGATTATCTTAACTATTAAAATAATTACAGCCGATTTTCCTGGCTTTCCCTTTATTTTATCCCTCGACTATATTTTCATGTTTATTCTTAAGAAAGCAGCGGCTATTTGTTTTTACCCTATCACGAAAAAGCATCTATGAGTTATAAGAGAAAACGAAACGAATGAATTTTGTATTTTTCAACTGGTATAATTTCATCCAGAAAAATCTAGTTGTATAATAGTATGAAATGGATATTTCCTGACAGTATGAGTTCTACCAGAAAATTCTAGTTCTATACTAGTATGAAATGGATATTTCCTGACTAGTATGAGTTCTACCAGAAAATTCTAGTTGTATACTAGTATGAAATGGATATTTTCTGACTAGTATGAGTTCTACCAGAAAATTCTAGTTGTATACTAGTATGAAGTGGATATTTCCTGACTAGTATGAGTTCTACCAGAAAATTCTAGTTGTATACTGGTATGAAATGGATATTTCCTGACTAGTATGAGTTCTGCCAGAAAATTATAGTTGTATACTAGTATTTTTCTGACTAGTTTGAGGTTTCGCTGCAGGGAATATACAAAATGTTCGATATACTCATCCCAATCATCTTTGTTAATGGATATATAAGAACGAATGTATTCTTTGAAAGTTCTGTGACTACGTTCAACAGTGCCCAAAGCTTGATGGTGGTATGGGGTAGAAGTTTTGTGTTCAATTTACACAATTCTTCGAATACATTGTTTTTGTATTCAGTTCCCATATCAGTTATGATTGTTTTCATACAACCATAAATTAAAATGAAATTTTCAAAAATTGCTTTGGCCACTGCTATCGCGTGTTTGCTCGCAATTGGAATTGCGATCAGATACTTTGTCAAATCACATATAATTGTAACTGCGTATTCATTTCCATTTATCGATCTTGGTAATGGACCGATTGTATCAATCTGCACTTATCGAACGCTTTCATTGGTTCTTTTAAATTTTTATTTATTTTATTTTTGCTACATTTTATGCGTTTGTTAATATGAATTCTTATATCATTTTTCATATTTTTCCAATCATCATGATATTTTAGAAAGATATTTTTAATTCTATCTTTATTTGTCGCATGCATAACCTCCGGAGTTAATGCAATTGTTAAATTTTTGAGATATTTGGTACCAATTTCTTTAAATGTGTCTACTCGAGTATAATTATTCTTAAACAATTTGTCTCCTAAGGACAAATGTATTTTATTTATTTTCAAATTGTCGGCTTCTTTTGTAAGCCTGGCAAAGAATTTACCTAAATCAATTTTCGCCTCAACAATTGAACTATTGATATTTGAATTGCCGGCATTTTTCGAATGCCTGGCAAGGATTGACCTGAATAAATCTTCGCCTCAACAATTGCATTTTCAATATTTATTTCGCTACAAAATTTCTTTCCCTTTTTGAAATATAATTTCGGAGGGTCAAAAACGAGCTGGACTACACTCAGGGAAAAACACCGTTCTAAAATGCAGCACCATAGGTCTCAATTTTAGATTTTCGTGTTCTTGATTTTTCGGTCTTAAAAAAAGAACACATGGTCTTGAAAATATACCACCCTGTCTTAAAATAACAACCAGGTTCTTGAAATGCGAACGAAGTTAATCGGCAATAGAACGGTCGGTGTTGTCATCAGAACGATGTTGTCGAAAATAGAACGGCCGGTGTTATCATCAGAACACATAACGAGAACGTTACAACATCGTTGCATACTTTTAGGCATTTAGTCTGTAAACAACTTTAACAGAACAAATCCAACAGTGCAGATACTGTCATTGCTGTCATAAGACATAGCTGCAATTAATCGCCAGCAAACATAAGTACGCGATGGCCTGATGGTAAACCCCTCCGTTCAGCAGTCAAAGCAATGTGAGCCCGACTCCGGGTGGAGGCAAACCACAAAACATAGTGAGAAATAATTTGTCATTCAGAAGAAACCTGAACCTTTTTTTTTAGATTTTTTGTTTACTTTGACCCAAAATGTTCCTAAAATGAGCCCAATACGTTCTCAGAATAAGTTAAAAATGTTCATAAATAAAGTCCAAACTGTTCATGGAACACAAAACATGTCTGGAAAAATCCGTTCTCAAAATAAGACCATCGTTCACGAGTTAAGTCAAAACGTTACTGACAGACTTTTGTACACGAATGTTCTCAGTTTTGGACTTGTTTCGTTCGTTTTAGAACGATTTTTTCTTTGAGTGTAGTCTTTTTACTTCACATTTATTTAGCGCTTCATATATTTTTGGGTTCTCTTTGTGACAATAAATTGCTTTGTTAGCTAATTTTGATGAAGGGGTTTTCATCGAAAATATGTATGTTAAGGGGCGATGGTCTGTTTTAATTAAAAAATTTCTGCCATAAACGTATGGTCTAAAATAAGTGATAGCCCAATGGATTGCTGCCAATTCTTTTTCAATTGTTGCTTTGCTACTTTCACCTTTTGTGAATGCTCTTGACGCATAGGCAAAACGTAATTGTTTGCCGTCATATTCTTGACTAAGCACTGCGCCACAGGCAAATCCACTGGCATCTGTTGTTATACAAAATTCTTTATTGTAATCTGGATATAGGTTTTTGAAACGATATGTGCCATTGTCAGCTGTAAACGATGTAATGTCCCTAGAGCCTTTACGTAATTTAATTTGATGAAAGCCGGACATAAAGTCCAAGCATGAGAAATATTTAGCTCTACCTAATTGATCTAGTATATCATCAATTCTTGGTAATGGAAATTTATCCGCGGTTAATTTTGGATTGACCTGTCTGTAATCAACGACTAGTCTCCATCTTTTATCATTTCGTGCTGGTACTGGTTTCTTGGATACCAGGAGAATGGGACTATTATATTCCGACATTGATGTTTATATAATGTCATCTTTGATTAATTTATTTACATGTTCGCTTATTACACTTTTATGGGCTTGCGGGATTCTATAATTTTTTACATAAACCGGATTGTCATCTTTCATATGTAATTTTTGCTTATACAAATTATTGGTGGTTATGGGCTCTGACTCTAATGCAAATATGTCAATATATTCTTCACAAAGTGTATTAAGCTGATGGCTAACAAATTGAGGAAAATTTTTTTTTAATCTTTTTAATTTTTCTTTATTATTTTCAGTTATTTCAACCATTTAATCTAAAATGCAATTATATTTTTTAATGAAGTCAAGTCCCAAAATTCCATCACATGGGATTGGGAAATGATCTTCGACTATGTGAAATTTGTGTCTGATTAATAGGTAATCATCCTGAGGCTTTTGATACCACTTGAGTTTTAATTGATTTCCTCGTCTGTTTACTATTGAGTCGAGGTAAGGTAATTCCTCGTTGGTCTCTAGTTCTATAGTGAATTTTAAATTCTTGTCAAAGCCATTTAGTGTGTCAAGTGTGTTTTGTATTTCATTTTATTTTATTATCGCGACGTCGTATTTGGTAAGTATTCGTGGTTTATGTCGTAATTTTTGCATCGTATCATCTTCCCTAACTATATCCGCTATTATTGGGGATGTGGGTGCTCCCATTGGCATTCCTTTTAGCTGCGTATAGATAGTATCATTAAATTGGAAATATCTGCTCTCTTGATTGCATACAAATAATATAAGAAAAATGGAATACAATTGAAGAATACACAAAAATACCAAAACAGCTGTTCATCAAAATAATAAAATTCTGGATTTGGCATGGAGGTCAGGCAAAATGAGTTTAAAAAAAATTCCTTTCACCTTAATGAATAATCTGTACGCTGTCAAATATATAAATTAAAATTATATTATGGTTCCTTGAGTACAGAAAATTAGATTCACTTGTTAGTTTTAAAAAGAAATTATACAATTTTTTTATTTATAAAAATTATAATATTATTTTACAACTACCGATTTAAAAAAAAAAATCGCACCACCTTAATGAATAATCTGTACGCTGTCAAATATAAAAATTAAAATTAAATTATGGTTCCTTGACTACAGAAAATTAGTTGCACTTGTATGTTTATTAAAAAAAATTTAATTTTTTTTTAATTATACATTTTTTTTACAATACTGATCTAACTAACCCCGATTTTTTGTACTTTACAAAATCTGTTTGCGGTCAAATATAAAAACCAATATTAAATTATGGTTCCTTGACTACAAAAAAGTTAGTTGTACTTGCCAATTTATTAAAAAGAAACTTTAAAATTTTTGTATAAAAATTATAAATTTTTTTTTGACAACTACCGATCTTTGTAAAACTAACCCCCCATTTTTTGTACTTTGAGTAATCTGTATGTATGTGGTCAAACATAAAAACCAAAACTAAAGTATGGTTCCTTGACTACAGGAAAATTAGTTGCACTTGTTAATTTATTAAAAAAAAAAATATAAAAAATTTGTTTGCAAATTATGATTTTTTTTACAACTACATACCAATTTTTGTAGAAACTAACCCCCCATTTTTGTATTTTGAACAATCGTATGTGGTCAAATATAAAAATCAAAATTAAAGTATGGCTCCTTGACTAATTAATTTAAAAAAAAAAAGATTAAATTTTTTGTTTTACATCTACCACTTTCTGCACAAACTACACTCTGGAGAGAAAACCTAGGGTGATCCGAAAAATCTGACTTCAGATTCGGATTCAGCGCACACAAGAGCTTTAGGAACCGTTGAGGAATCTGGTGGGATTTTGTGGTTGTTGTACAGTGTTATCATTATACGATCAATATTATAACCAAAAATATACATTTCCATATACGTTCAAACATATTTTACAGTCTTCAAATGGCGCAGCCACGAAAAATCAAAAAGTTGATGGTACTGTGAAATCAATACATTAATTTTCATTAAAAATGTACAGTAATTTTTTTTCACGTTTCTTGAAAAGAAAATCAATACATATATTAGGGTGATTAAAAAAAAATTTCGACTTGGTCTTACCCCCTAAAAAGTTAGGTATTGATGAGAAAATATGTCTTGCAAAAAATTAGCGCTCTAACTTAACCCTTAGGGGTGGCTATTTTTTCGCTCTTTCGCATACATTTTGTATGGGGAAAAATGGCATTTTTTTCAAAGTGAATTTTCTTTCAATTTTTGAATTTTTTGAAAATATTTTTTCATACTCTTAAAGTGGAAGCTTTGAAGCTTCCAAAATGGTATGCCATGTGCGATTATCTTAACTATTAAAATAATTACAGCCGATTTTCCTGGCTTTCCCTTTATTTTATCCCTCGACTATATTTTCATGTTTATTCTTAAGAAAGCAGCGGCTATTTGTTTTTACCCTATCACGAAAAAGCATCTATGAGTTATAAGAGAAAACGAAACGAATGAATTTTGTATTTTTCAACTGGTATAATTTCATCCAGAAAAATCTAGTTGTATAATAGTATGAAATGGATATTTCCTGACAGTATGAGTTCTACCAGAAAATTCTAGTTCTATACTAGTATGAAATGGATATTTCCTGACTAGTATGAGTTCTACCAGAAAATTCTAGTTGTATACTAGTATGAAATGGATATTTTCTGACTAGTATGAGTTCTACCAGAAAATTCTAGTTGTATACTAGTATGAAGTGGATATTTCCTGACTAGTATGAGTTCTACCAGAAAATTCTAGTTGTATACTGGTATGAAATGGATATTTCCTGACTAGTATGAGTTCTGCCAGAAAATTATAGTTGTATACTAGTATTTTTCTGACTAGTTTGAGGTTTCGCTGCAGGGAATATACAAAATGTTCGATATACTCATCCCAATCATCTTTGTTAATGGATATATAAGAACGAATGTATTCTTTGAAAGTTCTGTGACTACGTTCAACAGTGCCCAAAGCTTGATGGTGGTATGGGGTAGAAGTTTTGTGTTCAATTTACACAATTCTTCGAATACATTGTTTTTGTATTCAGTTCCCATATCAGTTATGATTGTTTTCATACAACCATAAATTAAAATGAAATTTTCAAAAATTGCTTTGGCCACTGCTATCGCGTGTTTGCTCGCAATTGGAATTGCGATCAGATACTTTGTCAAATCACATATAATTGTAACTGCGTATTCATTTCCATTTATCGATCTTGGTAATGGACCGATTGTATCAATCTGCACTTATCGAACGCTTTCATTGGTTCTTTTAAATTTTTATTTATTTTATTTTTGCTACATTTTATGCGTTTGTTAATATGAATTCTTATATCATTTTTCATATTTTTCCAATCATCATGATATTTTAGAAAGATATTTTTAATTCTATCTTTATTTGTCGCATGCATAACCTCCGGAGTTAATGCAATTGTTAAATTTTTGAGATATTTGGTACCAATTTCTTTAAATGTGTCTACTCGAGTATAATTATTCTTAAACAATTTGTCTCCTAAGGACAAATGTATTTTATTTATTTTCAAATTGTCGGCTTCTTTTGTAAGCCTGGCAAAGAATTTACCTAAATCAATTTTCGCCTCAACAATTGAACTATTGATATTTGAATTGCCGGCATTTTTCGAATGCCTGGCAAGGATTGACCTGAATAAATCTTCGCCTCAACAATTGCATTTTCAATATTTATTTCGCTACAAAATTTCTTTCCCTTTTTGAAATATAATTTCGGAGGGTCAAAAACGAGCTGGACTACACTCAGGGAAAAACACCGTTCTAAAATGCAGCACCATAGGTCTCAATTTTAGATTTTCGTGTTCTTGATTTTTCGGTCTTAAAAAAAGAACACATGGTCTTGAAAATATACCACCCTGTCTTAAAATAACAACCAGGTTCTTGAAATGCGAACGAAGTTAATCGGCAATAGAACGGTCGGTGTTGTCATCAGAACGATGTTGTCGAAAATAGAACGGCCGGTGTTATCATCAGAACACATAACGAGAACGTTACAACATCGTTGCATACTTTTAGGCATTTAGTCTGTAAACAACTTTAACAGAACAAATCCAACAGTGCAGATACTGTCATTGCTGTCATAAGACATAGCTGCAATTAATCGCCAGCAAACATAAGTACGCGATGGCCTGATGGTAAACCCCTCCGTTCAGCAGTCAAAGCAATGTGAGCCCGACTCCGGGTGGAGGCAAACCACAAAACATAGTGAGAAATAATTTGTCATTCAGAAGAAACCTGAACCTTTTTTTTTAGATTTTTTGTTTACTTTGACCCAAAATGTTCCTAAAATGAGCCCAATACGTTCTCAGAATAAGTTAAAAATGTTCATAAATAAAGTCCAAACTGTTCATGGAACACAAAACATGTCTGGAAAAATCCGTTCTCAAAATAAGACCATCGTTCACGAGTTAAGTCAAAACGTTACTGACAGACTTTTGTACACGAATGTTCTCAGTTTTGGACTTGTTTCGTTCGTTTTAGAACGATTTTTTCTTTGAGTGTAGTCTTTTTACTTCACATTTATTTAGCGCTTCATATATTTTTGGGTTCTCTTTGTGACAATAAATTGCTTTGTTAGCTAATTTTGATGAAGGGGTTTTCATCGAAAATATGTATGTTAAGGGGCGATGGTCTGTTTTAATTAAAAAATTTCTGCCATAAACGTATGGTCTAAAATAAGTGATAGCCCAATGGATTGCTGCCAATTCTTTTTCAATTGTTGCTTTGCTACTTTCACCTTTTGTGAATGCTCTTGACGCATAGGCAAAACGTAATTGTTTGCCGTCATATTCTTGACTAAGCACTGCGCCACAGGCAAATCCACTGGCATCTGTTGTTATACAAAATTCTTTATTGTAATCTGGATATAGGTTTTTGAAACGATATGTGCCATTGTCAGCTGTAAACGATGTAATGTCCCTAGAGCCTTTACGTAATTTAATTTGATGAAAGCCGGACATAAAGTCCAAGCATGAGAAATATTTAGCTCTACCTAATTGATCTAGTATATCATCAATTCTTGGTAATGGAAATTTATCCGCGGTTAATTTTGGATTGACCTGTCTGTAATCAACGACTAGTCTCCATCTTTTATCATTTCGTGCTGGTACTGGTTTCTTGGATACCAGGAGAATGGGACTATTATATTCCGACATTGATGTTTATATAATGTCATCTTTGATTAATTTATTTACATGTTCGCTTATTACACTTTTATGGGCTTGCGGGATTCTATAATTTTTTACATAAACCGGATTGTCATCTTTCATATGTAATTTTTGCTTATACAAATTATTGGTGGTTATGGGCTCTGACTCTAATGCAAATATGTCAATATATTCTTCACAAAGTGTATTAAGCTGATGGCTAACAAATTGAGGAAAATTTTTTTTTAATCTTTTTAATTTTTCTTTATTATTTTCAGTTATTTCAACCATTTAATCTAAAATGCAATTATATTTTTTAATGAAGTCAAGTCCCAAAATTCCATCACATGGGATTGGGAAATGATCTTCGACTATGTGAAATTTGTGTCTGATTAATAGGTAATCATCCTGAGGCTTTTGATACCACTTGAGTTTTAATTGATTTCCTCGTCTGTTTACTATTGAGTCGAGGTAAGGTAATTCCTCGTTGGTCTCTAGTTCTATAGTGAATTTTAAATTCTTGTCAAAGCCATTTAGTGTGTCAAGTGTGTTTTGTATTTCATTTTATTTTATTATCGCGACGTCGTATTTGGTAAGTATTCGTGGTTTATGTCGTAATTTTTGCATCGTATCATCTTCCCTAACTATATCCGCTATTATTGGGGATGTGGGTGCTCCCATTGGCATTCCTTTTAGCTGCGTATAGATAGTATCATTAAATTGGAAATATCTGCTCTCTTGATTGCATACAAATAATATAAGAAAAATGGAATACAATTGAAGAATACACAAAAATACCAAAACAGCTGTTCATCAAAATAATAAAATTCTGGATTTGGCATGGAGGTCAGGCAAAATGAGTTTAAAAAAAATTCCTTTCACCTTAATGAATAATCTGTACGCTGTCAAATATATAAATTAAAATTATATTATGGTTCCTTGAGTACAGAAAATTAGATTCACTTGTTAGTTTTAAAAAGAAATTATACAATTTTTTTATTTATAAAAATTATAATATTATTTTACAACTACCGATTTAAAAAAAAAAATCGCTCCACCTTAATGAATAATCTGTACGCTGTCAAATATAAAAATTAAAATTAAATTATGGTTCCTTGACTACAGAAAATTAGTTGCACTTGTATGTTTATTAAAAAAAATTTAATTTTTTTTTAATTATACATTTTTTTTACAATACTGATCTAACTAACCCCGATTTTTTGTACTTTACAAAATCTGTTTGCGGTCAAATATAAAAACCAATATTAAATTATGGTTCCTTGACTACAAAAAAGTTAGTTGTACTTGCCAATTTATTAAAAAGAAACTTTACAATTTTTTTATAAAAATTATAAATTTTTTTTTGACAACTACCGATCTTTTTAAAACTAACCCCCCATTTTTTGTACTTTGAGTAATCTGTATGTATGTGGTCAAACATAAAAACCAAAACTAAAGTATGGTTCCTTGACTACAGGAAAATTAGTTGCACTTGTTAATTTATTTAAAAAAAATATATAAAAAATTCGTTTGCAAATTATGATTTTTTTTACAACTACATACCAATTTTTGTAGAAACTAACCCCCCATTTTTGTATTTTGAACAATCGTATGTGGTCAAATATAAAAATCAAAATTAAAGTATGGCTCCTTGACTAATTAATTTAAAAAAAAAAAGATTAAATTTTTTGTTTTACATCTACCACTTTCTGCACAAACTACACTCTGGAGAGAAAACCTAGGGTGATCCGAAAAATCTGACTTCAGATTCGGATTCAGCGCACACAAGAGCTTTAGGAACCGTTGAGGAATCTGGTGGGATTTTGTGGTTGTTGTACAGTGTTATCATTATACGATCAATATTATAACCAAAAATATACATTTCCATATACGTTCAAACATATTTTACAGTCTTCAAATGGCGCAGCCACGAAAAATCAAAAAGTTGATGGTACTGTGAAATCAATACATTAATTTTCATTAAAAATGTACAGTAATTTTTTTTCACGTTTCTTGAAAAGAAAATCAATACATATATTAGGGTGATTAAAAAAAAATTTCGACTTGGTCTTACCCCCTAAAAAGTTAGGTATTGATGAGAAAATATGTCTTGCAAAAAATTAGCGCTCTAACTTAACCCTTAGGGGTGGCTATTTTTTCGCTCTTTCGCATACATTTTGTATGGGGAAAAATGGCATTTTTTTCAAAGTGAATTTTCTTTCAATTTTTGAATTTTTTGAAAATATTTTTTCATACTCTTAAAGTGGAAGCTTTGAAGCTTCCAAAATGGTATGCCATGTGCGATTATCTTAACTATTAAAATAATTACAGCCGATTTTCCTGGCTTTCCCTTTATTTTATCCCTCGACTATATTTTCATGTTTATTCTTAAGAAAGCAGCGGCTATTTGTTTTTACCCTATCACGAAAAAGCATCTATGAGTTATAAGAGAAAACGAAACGAATGAATTTTGTATTTTTCAACTGGTATAATTTCATCCAGAAAAATCTAGTTGTATAATAGTATGAAATGGATATTTCCTGACAGTATGAGTTCTACCAGAAAATTCTAGTTCTATACTAGTATGAAATGGATATTTCCTGACTAGTATGAGTTCTACCAGAAAATTCTAGTTGTATACTAGTATGAAATGGATATTTTCTGACTAGTATGAGTTCTACCAGAAAATTCTAGTTGTATACTAGTATGAAGTGGATATTTCCTGACTAGTATGAGTTCTACCAGAAAATTCTAGTTGTATACTGGTATGAAATGGATATTTCCTGACTAGTATGAGTTCTGCCAGAAAATTATAGTTGTATACTAGTATTTTTCTGACTAGTTTGAGGTTTCGCTGCAGGGAATATACAAAATGTTCGATATACTCATCCCAATCATCTTTGTTAATGGATATATAAGAACGAATGTATTCTTTGAAAGTTCTGTGACTACGTTCAACAGTGCCCAAAGCTTGATGGTGGTATGGGGTAGAAGTTTTGTGTTCAATTTACACAATTCTTCGAATACATTGTTTTTGTATTCAGTTCCCATATCAGTTATGATTGTTTTCATACAACCATAAATTAAAATGAAATTTTCAAAAATTGCTTTGGCCACTGCTATCGCGTGTTTGCTCGCAATTGGAATTGCGATCAGATACTTTGTCAAATCACATATAATTGTAACTGCGTATTCATTTCCATTTATCGATCTTGGTAATGGACCGATTGTATCAATCTGCACTTATCGAACGCTTTCATTGGTTCTTTTAAATTTTTATTTATTTTATTTTTGCTACATTTTATGCGTTTGTTAATATGAATTCTTATATCATTTTTCATATTTTTCCAATCATCATGATATTTTAGAAAGATATTTTTAATTCTATCTTTATTTGTCGCATGCATAACCTCCGGAGTTAATGCAATTGTTAAATTTTTGAGATATTTGGTACCAATTTCTTTAAATGTGTCTACTCGAGTATAATTATTCTTAAACAATTTGTCTCCTAAGGACAAATGTATTTTATTTATTTTCAAATTGTCGGCTTCTTTTGTAAGCCTGGCAAAGAATTTACCTAAATCAATTTTCGCCTCAACAATTGAACTATTGATATTTGAATTGCCGGCATTTTTCGAATGCCTGGCAAGGATTGACCTGAATAAATCTTCGCCTCAACAATTGCATTTTCAATATTTATTTCGCTACAAAATTTCTTTCCCTTTTTGAAATATAATTTCGGAGGGTCAAAAACGAGCTGGACTACACTCAGGGAAAAACACCGTTCTAAAATGCAGCACCATAGGTCTCAATTTTAGATTTTCGTGTTCTTGATTTTTCGGTCTTAAAAAAAGAACACATGGTCTTGAAAATATACCACCCTGTCTTAAAATAACAACCAGGTTCTTGAAATGCGAACGAAGTTAATCGGCAATAGAACGGTCGGTGTTGTCATCAGAACGATGTTGTCGAAAATAGAACGGCCGGTGTTATCATCAGAACACATAACGAGAACGTTACAACATCGTTGCATACTTTTAGGCATTTAGTCTGTAAACAACTTTAACAGAACAAATCCAACAGTGCAGATACTGTCATTGCTGTCATAAGACATAGCTGCAATTAATCGCCAGCAAACATAAGTACGCGATGGCCTGATGGTAAACCCCTCCGTTCAGCAGTCAAAGCAATGTGAGCCCGACTCCGGGTGGAGGCAAACCACAAAACATAGTGAGAAATAATTTGTCATTCAGAAGAAACCTGAACCTTTTTTTTTAGATTTTTTGTTTACTTTGACCCAAAATGTTCCTAAAATGAGCCCAATACGTTCTCAGAATAAGTTAAAAATGTTCATAAATAAAGTCCAAACTGTTCATGGAACACAAAACATGTCTGGAAAAATCCGTTCTCAAAATAAGACCATCGTTCACGAGTTAAGTCAAAACGTTACTGACAGACTTTTGTACACGAATGTTCTCAGTTTTGGACTTGTTTCGTTCGTTTTAGAACGATTTTTTCTTTGAGTGTAGTCTTTTTACTTCACATTTATTTAGCGCTTCATATATTTTTGGGTTCTCTTTGTGACAATAAATTGCTTTGTTAGCTAATTTTGATGAAGGGGTTTTCATCGAAAATATGTATGTTAAGGGGCGATGGTCTGTTTTAATTAAAAAATTTCTGCCATAAACGTATGGTCTAAAATAAGTGATAGCCCAATGGATTGCTGCCAATTCTTTTTCAATTGTTGCTTTGCTACTTTCACCTTTTGTGAATGCTCTTGACGCATAGGCAAAACGTAATTGTTTGCCGTCATATTCTTGACTAAGCACTGCGCCACAGGCAAATCCACTGGCATCTGTTGTTATACAAAATTCTTTATTGTAATCTGGATATAGGTTTTTGAAACGATATGTGCCATTGTCAGCTGTAAACGATGTAATGTCCCTAGAGCCTTTACGTAATTTAATTTGATGAAAGCCGGACATAAAGTCCAAGCATGAGAAATATTTAGCTCTACCTAATTGATCTAGTATATCATCAATTCTTGGTAATGGAAATTTATCCGCGGTTAATTTTGGATTGACCTGTCTGTAATCAACGACTAGTCTCCATCTTTTATCATTTCGTGCTGGTACTGGTTTCTTGGATACCAGGAGAATGGGACTATTATATTCCGACATTGATGTTTATATAATGTCATCTTTGATTAATTTATTTACATGTTCGCTTATTACACTTTTATGGGCTTGCGGGATTCTATAATTTTTTACATAAACCGGATTGTCATCTTTCATATGTAATTTTTGCTTATACAAATTATTGGTGGTTATGGGCTCTGACTCTAATGCAAATATGTCAATATATTCTTCACAAAGTGTATTAAGCTGATGGCTAACAAATTGAGGAAAATTTTTTTTTAATCTTTTTAATTTTTCTTTATTATTTTCAGTTATTTCAACCATTTAATCTAAAATGCAATTATATTTTTTAATGAAGTCAAGTCCCAAAATTCCATCACATGGGATTGGGAAATGATCTTCGACTATGTGAAATTTGTGTCTGATTAATAGGTAATCATCCTGAGGCTTTTGATACCACTTGAGTTTTAATTGATTTCCTCGTCTGTTTACTATTGAGTCGAGGTAAGGTAATTCCTCGTTGGTCTCTAGTTCTATAGTGAATTTTAAATTCTTGTCAAAGCCATTTAGTGTGTCAAGTGTGTTTTGTATTTCATTTTATTTTATTATCGCGACGTCGTATTTGGTAAGTATTCGTGGTTTATGTCGTAATTTTTGCATCGTATCATCTTCCCTAACTATATCCGCTATTATTGGGGATGTGGGTGCTCCCATTGGCATTCCTTTTAGCTGCGTATAGATAGTATCATTAAATTGGAAATATCTGCTCTCTTGATTGCATACAAATAATATAAGAAAAATGGAATACAATTGAAGAATACACAAAAATACCAAAACAGCTGTTCATCAAAATAATAAAATTCTGGATTTGGCATGGAGGTCAGGCAAAATGAGTTTAAAAAAAATTCCTTTCACCTTAATGAATAATCTGTACGCTGTCAAATATATAAATTAAAATTATATTATGGTTCCTTGAGTACAGAAAATTAGATTCACTTGTTAGTTTTAAAAAGAAATTATACAATTTTTTTATTTATAAAAATTATAATATTATTTTACAACTACCGATTTAAAAAAAAAAATCGCTCCACCTTAATGAATAATCTGTACGCTGTCAAATATAAAAATTAAAATTAAATTATGGTTCCTTGACTACAGAAAATTAGTTGCACTTGTATGTTTATTAAAAAAAATTTAATTTTTTTTTAATTATACATTTTTTTTACAATACTGATCTAACTAACCCCGATTTTTTGTACTTTACAAAATCTGTTTGCGGTCAAATATAAAAACCAATATTAAATTATGGTTCCTTGACTACAAAAAAGTTAGTTGTACTTGCCAATTTATTAAAAAGAAACTTTACAATTTTTTTATAAAAATTATAAATTTTTTTTTGACAACTACCGATCTTTTTAAAACTAACCCCCCATTTTTTGTACTTTGAGTAATCTGTATGTATGTGGTCAAACATAAAAACCAAAACTAAAGTATGGTTCCTTGACTACAGGAAAATTAGTTGCACTTGTTAATTTATTTAAAAAAAATATATAAAAAATTCGTTTGCAAATTATGATTTTTTTTACAACTACATACCAATTTTTGTAGAAACTAACCCCCCATTTTTGTATTTTGAACAATCGTATGTGGTCAAATATAAAAATCAAAATTAAAGTATGGCTCCTTGACTAATTAATTTAAAAAAAAAAAGATTAAATTTTTTGTTTTACATCTACCACTTTCTGCACAAACTACACTCTGGAGAGAAAACCTAGGGTGATCCGAAAAATCTGACTTCAGATTCGGATTCAGCGCACACAAGAGCTTTAGGAACCGTTGAGGAATCTGGTGGGATTTTGTGGTTGTTGTACAGTGTTATCATTATACGATCAATATTATAACCAAAAATATACATTTCCATATACGTTCAAACATATTTTACAGTCTTCAAATGGCGCAGCCACGAAAAATCAAAAAGTTGATGGTACTGTGAAATCAATACATTAATTTTCATTAAAAATGTACAGTAATTTTTTTTCACGTTTCTTGAAAAGAAAATCAATACATATATTAGGGTGATTAAAAAAAAATTTCGACTTGGTCTTACCTCCTAAAAAGTTAGGTATTGATGAGAAAATATGTCTTGCAAAAAATTAGCGCTCTAACTTAACCCTTAGGGGTGGCTATTTTTTCGCTCTTTCGCATACATTTTGTATGGGGAAAAATGGCATTTTTTTCAAAGTGAATTTTCTTTCAATTTTTGAATTTTTTGAAAATATTTTTTCATACTCTTAAAGTGGAAGCTTTGAAGCTTCCAAAATGGTATGCCATGTGCGATTATCTTAACTATTAAAATAATTACAGCCGTTTAAAATTTACTAGGTTTTATACGTGTTACTGTGTATGTGTGTGCAATAGTACAAAAATCAGTCATTTTTAAATGGCTGTAATTATTTTAATAGTTGAGATAATCGCACATGGCTTACCATTTTGGAAGCTTCAAAGCTTCAACTTTAAGAGTATGTAAAAATATTTTGAAAAAAGTTTCAAAAATTGAAAGAAAATTCACTTTGAAAAAAATGCAATTTTTCCCCATACAAAATGTATGGAAAAGGGCAAAAAAATAGCTAATTTTTTGCAAGGCTTATTCTCTCATCAATACCTAGTTTCAGGGGGTAAGACCGGAAACAAAAAACAATTTTTTTTTTATTTGAATCACCCTAATATATATATATGTGCATATATATATATCGCTCATTTGCTGCAACATCGTCATAACTCAAAAAATGTGATATTACAGAAAACGCATTTTTAGTTTTTGAATTGCTGTATATTTATATGGGATAAGTAATTAATTCTACCGCGATGTTGCGTGAAATGTTAAAGATATATCACTTTGCCAGTTAATCAAACATATTATTTCCGATATATTAGTGATGTTAACTCAAAATTTGGGTTTTTTGAGTTATGACGACGTTGCAGCAAATGAGCGATATATACTTTTAGATCTTTTTGGAATGGTTTTGGATTTTCTTAGATACATCTAGCCCTTTCTAGCCCTTTGTTTTCTTAAATCTAGCCCCGAAAAAAGTTTTTGTTCTGGCAACACTGCTGGCGATGCTTTGGATTTTCCCTTCTCTACAAATCAACCCACTCCATTATACATATGTACATGCCATGCCATCAATAAACAAGTATGATTATGTTTTCGTTTGCACTTCCTACGTTTTGATTAAATTTTAAATTGGAATGAATGAACATATATTAATGCTACATAGTACAAGTATAGGAATACAAAATATTTTGCAGGAAGTTATTTAGTATTGTGCTCACAAGTACGTTTGCCTAGTTTGTGATCAGTTGGGATTGAGTAAAAGTATAAATGCTCTCTTTGAACACAAGCCCCGGATGATTTGAGACTAACGAAAGCTATCACTTCAATTTTCTTATTAAACGAGAACTAGTGCTCAAATTGAGTTTGTTGTGTTTCTTTACAAGGGGTGAAATGCAGTAACTTTTTAACGACAATTTAGAAATTTGGATTTGTGATTCGTCATAAATAAAAAAAATTGTGCTTAAGGCTGCTTTACACTGTTCGATTTTTTGTCGTTCCATCCTGTAAATATCAATTCGATCGATTGTATTTGAAGACTTTATTAAGTTTTCCATTCTCCTGTAGAATAATGAAAATAAAACATTACACAGTGCTACAGTGATTCTATACTTTGGTGCACCCTGGGTAACGCTAAATGACCTACATGGCCTACACGGCTAGTTTCTTGTATTGCCGGTTCTACGAGAACGGTACCAGTACTTGTGCTGTACCCATCGTGCCGAAACGACCCAGGCCGTTTTCTTATATCGACCCGGTCAAGAGCAATACACTCGGGGTGACCCTGTCTGACATTTGGGCAGGACTGCGCCTCGCTAAAACAACAACAACAACACCGTTCAAAAAAAGTGGAACACCCCTAAAATATTAAGGTATTCGTTTTACGTTTTAAGTTTACGAAGCGTGAATATTTACTGCTCTAAAATAGACTTACGTCACGTACATGACGTATTGACGGACTGATGCTGCTGAACGCTTAAGCATTTGTGTTAACGTTAACCCACGCAACATTCTTAAGACTGAATTTCGATTTTTCCTTAATTTTAATACACGGCGGCCGCCGTGATGTAGCGGTTAAGTATTCGGCCTTCTCCACCAAGTCGTGGCGTATCAATGCCCAGCAAGGTAGGTAGGTAGAAGTGGCTGCCGCAAAGGCACACCTAGGCCAGTAATAAAAGGCCCGTTGTGATACCACCAAACACTAGGAAAGTCAGTCCCGGGGCCCGGCCATATGGAAAATCCCAGTGCTGTCGGGACTCTTCATATAGCCGAAACCCGGGACTGACACTCCTAACCGACACCGCTACCCCTCCTCGAACCATTTTGATAACTTGATGAAGGCCATCAAGTCCTTTATGTCTAGCTCCGCGACCTGGCTTAAGCTAACCAGGAAGGGAACTCCCAGAGAGCGCCTTCTCGCTCCGCTTAAGGCCGGGCAGTTGGAGATGAGGTGCTCCACCGTTTCCTCTTCCTCATCATCTTTGCAACTCCTGCAGCATCGTCGGTAGGGAACGCCTAGCCTTGCTGCGTGCCTACCAATAAGGCAGTGCCCGGTTAAAACACCTATTAATATGGAGATTTCCTTCCTTTTTAGGGCGTATATGTGTCTAGATCTTTTAAGATCGCATTTTGGCCAGGTTTGCTTGGATATCCGGCACCCTGGGGCTTGTAGCCATCTTTCGTTGGCTTCGCGGAGTGTATGCTCCTTCAGCATTAGCTTGCACGTGGCAAACGGCATACCTATGCGCTCTTTATCTTGAAGAATCTGCTTGGTCGTGCCCTGCCTGGCAAGTTCGTCTGCCCTACAGTTTCCCTCAATGTCCCTGTGTCCCGGGACCCATGTGAGGTTCACGCGGTTCTGTTGGGCCATCTCTTGAAGAGATCGACGACAGCTGAGCGTCAGTTCAGAGTTGAACGAGTAAGAGCCAAGGGATTTGATGGCCGCTTGGCTGTCGCTGAAAATACAGATATCCTGTCCGATGGCGCGTTCACCTATCCAAGTCACGGCGTCCATGATTGCTGAAACTTAGCCTGGAAGACGCTGCAGTGATCAGGTAGTCTAAAGGAGAGTTCTAGGTCCAAATCCCTTGAGTAAACCCCTCCTCCGACTCTGCCGTCTAACTTCGAGCCGTCGGTGTATATAAAAGTGCCGCCATTAGTAGCGGGACACCGATCTATGTTCTCCCAGTCTTCCCTGCTGGGAATGTTTATTCTAAAACAACAATCTCCGAATGTTGTGGTCGCACACCGATCTGTGCTCAGAGGGAGAAAGCTGTAAGATCTTAGAATACAGGAGTGTCCAATAGTGCTTGCGCCCCAGACGGACGTTTCCCTTAGACGCACAGCCGATGCTGCTGCTGCCCGTTACCCTTCCAGATCGAGTGGCAAAAAGCCAAGAATGGCCTGGAGAGCTTCATTGGGCGTTGTTCTTAACGCCCCGCTTATACAGATCATGCTCGATCTGTGGACTTTCCCTAACAGATTTAGGTTTGTTGCCTTTCTTAGCGTAGGCCACCATACCACGACTCCATACAGCATAATTGGCTGAATTATCGCAGTGTAGATCCATCTGCAAATTTTGGGGCTGAGCCCCCATTTTTTGCCAATAGCTCTTTTACACGTGTAAAGTGCAATGCACGCTTTCCTCTGGCGCTGGATGACATTCTCCTTCCAGTTAAGCTTTCTATCTAGAACTGTGCCTAGGAATTTGGCTTTGTCAGCTAAGTTCAGGCGCACGCCATCTAGTTCTGGTAGGTTCAACGGTGGTATCTTGTACCGCCTGGTATAAAGGACAAGCTCCACCTTTCCCGGGTTGATGCTAAGTCCGCAGCGAGAGGACCATGAAGAAACTTCTCGCAGTGCTACTTGCATCAAGTCACACAGGGTTTGTGGGAATTTGCCCCTATATGCAATAGCTAAATCGTCTGCATATGCCACTATCTTCATGATTGCTGAAACTTCAGCCTGGAAGACGCTGCAGTGATCAGGTAGTCTAAAGGAGAGTTCTAGGTCCAAATCCCTTGAGTAAACCCCTCCTCCGACTCTGCCGTCTAACTTCGAGCCGTCGGTGTATATAAAAGTGCCGCCATTAGTAGCGGGACACCGATCTATGTTCTCCCAGTCTTCCCTGCTGGGAATGTTTATTCTAAAACAACAATCTCCGAATGTTGTGGTCGCACACCGAAAAAAGATTAAATTTTTTGTTTTACATCTACCACTTTCTGCACAAACTACACTCTGGAGAGAAAACCTAGGGTGATCCGAAAAATCTGACTTCAGATTCGGATTCAGCGCACACAAGAGCTTTAGGAACCGTTGAGGAATCTGGTGGGATTTTGTGGTTGTTGTACAGTGTTATCATTATACGATCAATATTATAACCAAAAATATACATTTCCATATACGTTCAAACATATTTTACAGTCTTCAAATGGCGCAGCCACGAAAAATCAAAAAGTTGATGGTACTGTGAAATCAATACATTAATTTTCATTAAAAATGTACAGTAATTTTTTTTCACGTTTCTTGAAAAGAAAATCAATACATATATTAGGGTGATTAAAAAAAAATTTCGGCTTGGTCTTACCCCCTAAAAAGTTAGGTATTGATGAGAAAATATGTCTTGCAAAAAATTAGCGCTCTAACTTAACCCTTAGGGGTGGCTATTTTTTCGCTCTTTCGCATACATTTTGTATGGGGAAAAATGGCATTTTTTTCAAAGTGAATTTTCTTTCAATTTTTGAATTTTTTGAAAATATTTTTTCATACTCTTAAAGTGGAAGCTTTGAAGCTTCCAAAATGGTATGCCATGTGCGATTATCTTAACTATTAAAATAATTACAGCCGTTTAAAATTTACTAGGTTTTATACGTGTTACTGTGTATGTGTGTGCAATAGTACAAAAATCAGTCATTTTTAAATGGCTGTAATTATTTTAATAGTTGAGATAATCGCACATGGCTTACCATTTTGGAAGCTTCAAAGCTTCAACTTTAAGAGTATGTAAAAATATTTTGAAAAAAGTTTCAAAAATTGAAAGAAAATTCACTTTGAAAAAAATGCAATTTTTCCCCATACAAAATGTATGGAAAAGGGCAAAAAAATAGCTAATTTTTTGCAAGGCTTATTCTCTCATCAATACCTAGTTTCAGGGGGTAAGACCAGAAACAAAAAACAATTTTTTTTTATTTGAATCACCCTAATATATATATATGTGCATATATATATATCGCTCATTTGCTGCAACATCGTCATAACTCAAAAAATGTGATATTACAGAAAACGCATTTTTAGTTTTTGAATTGCTGTATATTTATATGGGATAAGTAATTAATTCTACCGCGATGTTGCGTGAAATGTTAAAGATATATCACTTTGCCAGTTAATCAAACATATTATTTCCGATATATTAGTGATGTTAACTCAAAATTTGGGTTTTTTGAGTTATGACGACGTTGCAGCAAATGAGCGATATATACTTTTAGATCTTTTTGGAATGGTTTTGGATTTTCTTAGATACATCTAGCCCTTTCTAGCCCTTTGTTTTCTTAAATCTAGCCCCGAAAAAAGTTTTTGTTCTGGCAACACTGCTGGCGATGCTTTGGATTTTCCCTTCTCTACAAATCAACCCACTCCATTATACATATGTACATGCCATGCCATCAATAAACAAGTATGATTATGTTTTCGTTTGCACTTCCTACGTTTTGATTAAATTTTAAATTGGAATGAATGAACATATATTAATGCTACATAGTACAAGTATAGGAATACATAGTACAAGTATAGGAATATTTAGTATTGTGCTCACAAGTACGTTTGCCTAGTTTGTGATCAGTTGGGATTGAGTAAAAGTATAAATGCTCTCTTTGAACACAAGCCCCGGATGATTTGAGACTAACGAAAGCTATCACTTCAATTTTCTTATTAAACGAGAACTAGTGCTCAAATTGAGTTTGTTGTGTTTCTTTACAAGGGGTGAAATGCAGTAACTTTTTAACGACAATTTAGAAATTTGGATTTGTGATTCGTCATAAATAAAAAAAATTGTGCTTAAGGCTGCTTTACACTGTTCGATTTTTTGTCGTTCCATCCTGTAAATATCAATTCGATCGATTGTATTTGAAGACTTTATTAAGTTTTCCATTCTCCTGTAGAATAATGAAAATAAAACATTACACAGTGCTACAGTGATTCTATACTTTGGTGCACCCTGGGTAACGCTAAATGACCTACATGGCCTACACGGCTAGTTTCTTGTATTGCCGGTTCTACGAGAACGGTACCAGTACTTGTGCTGTACCCATCGTGCCGAAACGACCCAGGCCGTTTTCTTATATCGACCCGGTCAAGAGCAATACACTCGGGGTGACCCTGTCTGACATTTGGGCAGGGCTGCGCCTCGCTAAAACAACAACAACAACACCGTTCAAAAAAAGTGGAACACCCCTAAAATATTAAGGTATTCGTTTTACGTTTTAAGTTTACGAAGCGTGAATATTTACTGCTCTAAAATAGACTTACGTCACGTACATGACGTATTGACGGACTGATGCTGCTGAACGCTTAAGCATTTGTGTTAACGTTAACCCACGCAACATTCTTAAGACTGAATTTCGATTTTTCCTTAATTTTAATACACGGCGGCCGCCGTGATGTAGCGGTTAAGTATTCGGCCTTCTCCACCAAGTCGTGGCGTATCAATGCCCAGCAAGGTAGGTAGGTAGAAGTGGCTGCCGCAAAGGCACACCTAGGCCAGTAATAAAAGGCCCGTTGTGATACCACCAAACACTAGGAAAGTCAGTCCCGGGGCCCGGCCATATGGAAAATCCCAGTGCTGTCGGGACTCTCCATATAGCCGAAACCCGGGACTGACACTCCTAACCGACACCGCTACCCCTCCTCGAACCATTTTGATAACTTGATGAAGGCCATCAAGTCCTTTATGTCTAGCTCCGCGACCTGGCTTAAGCTAACCAGGAAGGGAACTCCCAGAGAGCGCCTTCTCGCTCCGCTTAAGGCCGGGCAGTTGGAGATGAGGTGCTCCACCGTTTCCTCTTCCTCATCATCTTTGCAACTCCTGCAGCATCGTCGGTAGGGAACGCCTAGCCTTGCTGCGTGCCTACCAATAAGGCAGTGCCCGGTTAAAACACCTATTAATATGGAGATTTCCTTCCTTTTTAGGGCGTATATGTGTCTAGATCTTTTAAGATCGCATTTTGGCCAGGTTTGCTTGGATATCCGGCACCCTGGGGCTTGTAGCCATCTTTCGTTGGCTTCGCGGAGTGTATGCTCCTTCAGCATTAGCTTGCACGTGGCAAACGGCATACCTATGCGCTCTTTATCTTGAAGAATCTGCTTGGTCGTGCCCTGCCTGGCAAGTTCGTCTGCCCTACAGTTTCCCTCAATGTCCCTGTGTCCCGGGACCCATGTGAGGTTCACGCGGTTCTGTTGGGCCATCTCTTGAAGAGATCGACGACAGCTGAGCGTCAGTTCAGAGTTGAACGAGTAAGAGCCAAGGGATTTGATGGCCGCTTGGCTGTCGCTGAAAATACAGATATCCTGTCCGATGGCGCGTTCACCTATCCAAGTCACGGCGTCCATGATTGCTGAAACTTCAGCCTGGAAGACGCTGCAGTGATCAGGTAGTCTAAAGGAGAGTTCTAGGTCCAAATCCCTTGAGTAAACCCCTCCTCCGACTCTGCCGTCTAACTTCGAGCCGTCGGTGTATATAAAAGTGCCGCCATTAGTAGCGGGACACCGATGTTTGAGTTTTTGATAGCACTCGTCTAAGTCTCGCTGTATCATCGACTTTTTCGACCCCGGTGCAGAAATTTCTCCACGAAGTTCTCTTCGCTTGCCTTAGAGCCTTTTTATAGGCCCTCAGTTTAGCTTTATATTCGAGCCATTCAGGCTCCGTACCGATGCTCTTGGCCTTGTTAAATTGCTTCCTGCATGATATACGGAACGAATCCAGGTCGTAAGACCACCAGTGGGGTCTATGTTTGCCGCGTGGTTTCGGTACTGGACAAGCCTGCTCTAGGGCATTTGAGAGCGCCGTTGTAAAGGTCGTTACCAGATCATCCAGTTCTCCCACTGATGAGGGGGCTTGTGGAGGTAATACTGGTAGGTCCCTAGCTAATATTTGGTTATGTAGCTGCCAGTTAGTGTTGCGTGGATTTCGTTTCATAACTGGCTGCTCAACAATAAAGTCTAACACAATTTCTATGTACCGATGGTCAGAAAATGAATGCTCATCAAGAACACGCCATTTTCTGACCCACACATAAGCGCCTTCGCTACAAACAGTGAGGTCTATAACCTCCCTACGAGCTTTAGTTATAAAAGTAGGCTCGTTACCCACGTTACAAACCACCAGGTTAGTTGTTAGTAGGTAGTCAAACAGAGACTCGCCCCTAGCGTTAATATCGGAGCTTCCCCACTGGACGTGATGAGCATTAGCGTCAGCTCCAATAATAAGATGGCCCGTACAGAAATTATCCACCAGATCTTTCACCTCCTTTTGTGGAGGAGGTTCTTCGGCGTCATAGGGCATATAGACCGACGCCGTTAGGCTGGTGCTGCCGGCTGTTAAGCTGGCAGCTGTAACGTCACCATTTGAGTAGTTGGGTAATAGAAAGGTGTTTAGCTCGGATTTTACCAAAATACAGGTTCTGACCTTGCCCTCATCATTGGCTTGGATGAGCTTGTACCCCTTAGTCCCCAATCCACAGATCCTAGAGCTATTGACCCAGGGCTCTTGGATAAGGACCACGTCTACGTCGCCTTTAGAAAGACGACTGCTTAAAACAGCCGAGGCTGCTTTAGATTTTTGCAGATTTATCTGAAGCACCACCAACATGAGAGAGCTCAGACTAACCTGCCACCAGCGTGTCGTCGAGGTCTGGCCTGTTCCGGGGGCTGTCTCTCAACGAGGAGTTGTTCAGAGCACCTGCACGATTTGGCGTGGCGGGAACCCTGCTGTCTGCAGCAGCATCAACGTTAGTGTGCTCAGGTTTAGCCACGATCGTGACGTCGAGGCCTTCTTCGTCAAGCAGGCTTTCTTCTATCGCCGAGTTGTTCGCAGCACCATCGCAATTTGACGTGGCGGATAACATACTTTCCGTGTCGGACTCCTCTGCTTCCCCTTCCGATGCCTCGATCTAACATAAATAACATAAGTAACATAAAAAATTATAAACGGCGTCGCCACTCAGCAGTAGTTTCGCAAACTCTCCGGGTGTATTTCTGCCATGAGAAGATCTCAGCTCTTTGCTTTGCAAGGGCCGTTCGGAGTCGGCAAAAAACTGTAGGTCCCGCCAACTTGTAGGAAAAAACTCAAAAGCAACACACCACAAGTTGGAAATAGAAGCTCGGCGAAAATCTCGTTAGAGGTTATGATAACCTGTTGGTATATCCGCGCCATAAGTTTTTTTTAGTTAGTTGATTCGTTTTTGTGATTATCATTGTGTTATCATCTAATCTAATCTTGGTTTGCTTCATAATGACGTTTAACCGCCTAGGCGATTTTGGCCGTTTCGTATCAAAGCACGCCAGTCATTCCTTTTAAGCGATATCTGACGCCAATTGGAAACCTCAATGGAGTTCAAGTCATCCTCCACCTGTTGTTTCCATCTCAGTCGAGGTCTCCCCCTTCCTCTGCTGCCGAATTCGACTGCCGATAGGAAAACTTGCTGTGCTGGTGCTTCTTTGTCCATTCGCATAACATGACCCAGCCAGCGGAGCCTTTGGGCTTTAATTCGCTGAATATGGTCGGGTCTGCGTAAAGCTCGTACAGCTCATCGGTAAATTTCCTTATATATTCGCCGTTGGCATCACGGGAAGGGCCATAAATCTTCCGGAGAACTTTTCTCTCAAATACTCCAAGGGTCATCTCATCTTCTCTTGACACTGTCCATGATTCCGAGCCGTACATCTGGACTGGTATGATGAGAGACTTATAGAGCGTAATCTTTGTTTGTCGAGAGAGGACTTTACTTCTCAATTGCCTACTTAGTCCAAAGCACACTTGTTGGCAAGGGTGGTTCTCCGTTGGATTTCTAGACTGATATTATTTTCGGTGTTAATGCTGGTTCCCAAATAGGCGAAGTCCCTCACAGTTTTAAACTTGTAGCTATCAACGGTGACTTGGCTGCCATGGCGCAGGTGCGCCGATTCTTTCTTTGATGACAGCAGATACTTCGTCTTGTCATCGTTCACCGCCAGACCCACTTTTTTCGCTTCCTTATCCAACCCAGAGAAAGTAGCGCTTACGGCGCGGCGGTTAAGGCCAATGATATCAATATCATCGGCATACGCCAGCAATTGCACGCTCTTGTAAAAGATTGTGCCATTGCGGTTTAGCTCTGCTGCTCGAATTATCTTCTCCAGCATCAGGTTAAAGAAATCGCACGAAAGAGAGTCGCTCTGTCTGAAGCCTCCTTTGATTTCAAATGGCTCAGAGAGGTCCTTCCCGATTCGGACGGAGCTGTTAGTTTTGCCCAACGTCATTTGGCAAAGCCGTATAAGCTTTGCAGGGAAGTCAAATTCAGACATGGCGGCATACAGCGCTGTCAAAGGCGGATTTAAAATCGACAAAGAGATGGAGAGTGTCGACTCTTTTATCATGGGTCTTCTCCAGGATTTGGCGTATCGTGAAAATCTGGTCGATGGTAGACTTACCAGATCTAAAGCCACACTGATAAGGTCCAATCAGTTTGTCTAAGATGGGCTTCAGTCTTTCACACAATACGCTAGAAAGAAGCTTAGATGCGATATTAAGAAAAATGATTCCGCGTTAGTTGGTGGGGTTAGCGGGATCGCCTTTCTTGTGGATTGGGCAGAGCACACTCTGGAGGCATGCACTCATCTGACCATATTCTGCATAAGAGCTGATGCATGTTTTTTTACCAGCTCTTCGCCTCCGTGTTTGAACAGCTCGGCGGGTAGGCCGTCTTTCCCAGGCGATTTGTTGTTTTTGATCCGGGATATAGCTATCCTCACTTCATCATAGTCAGGTGGTGGGACGACTTTTCCATCGCCAGGGATTGGGGTATCGGGTTCGACGTCTCCCTCGCAATTTAGCAGTGAGGAGAAGTGCTCCCTCCATAATTTCAGTACATTCTGTACGTCAGTTACCAGGTCGCCATTATTGTCCTTACAGGAACTTGCCCCGGTCTTTAAACCTTCCCTCACCCGCCGGATCTTTTCATAGAATTTTCGGGCATCATTCCTGTCAGCCAACATCTCAAGTTCCTCACACTCACGCCTTTCGGCTTCACGTTTCTTTTTTCTGAAAAGGCGTCTCTCTTCCTTCCTCGCCTCACTATAGCATTGCCATACATTGCGGGTTGCGCCCATTCGCAACGTCTCCCTGTATGCAGCGTCCTTTTTGTCCGAGGCAGTGCTACATTCCTCATCGTACCAGTTGTTCTTGCCGGCTCGCTGAAACCCTATAGTGGCCTCAGCGGCGGTACGTAATGAGTGAGAGATATGCTTCCATTGCCCGGTAACATCGTTAGGTCGAGGATTGCTCTCCGATAGCAGGTGTGAGAGTAGAGTGGAGAAATTATCAGCTGTCTGTGTCGTGCGCAGCTTCTCGGCGTCAAACTTTTCTTGCGTTACTGTGCGCACTTTCTTCGCTGTACAGAGGCGTGTGCGTATCTTGGCTGCAACAAGATAATTTTCCGAGTCGATATTGGGACCACGTAGGGTACGCACGTCCAGAACGGTGGAGCTGTGTCTGCCGTTGACCATGACATGATCAATCTGGTTTCTAGTACTTTGATCAGGGACATCCATGTGGCTTGGTGTATTCGCTTATGCTGGAACCTGGTACTACTGATGACCATATTGCGAGCAGCGGCGAAGTCAATCAACCTAGTGCCGTTGGAGACTGAATTTTCCAACTGTACGACCAAAGACTCCTTCCGAGCCCACCTTGGCATTAAAGTCGCCGAGAACGATTTTGATATCATGCAGGGGGCAGCGATAGTAAGTCTGTTAAAATTTATCGTAAAAGGAGTCCTTCTCTGCGTCGTCCGTCTCCTCAGTCGGCGCATAGGTGCAGATAAATGTTATGTTGAAAAACCTCGCCTTGATGCGGATCGCGGCGAGACGCTCGTCCACAGGAGTGAACGCTAATACTTGGCGGCGAAGTCGATTTCCCACCACGAATCCTACACCACGCACTTTGCCGCGTGCCTGGCCACTATAGTATACGTCACACGGACCAATGGTCGTCTTTACTTGCACCGTCCATCGCATTTCCTGCAGGGCGGTGATGTCGGCCTTTGCGCCTACGAGGACATCAATCAGTCGGGCAGCGGTACCGTCCCTTGAAAGGGTCCGGACATTCCCGGTACATGCCCTACTATCCAAATCATTAAGCCTTATTCGTTTTGCCGGGTCGTCAACATTAAAGGGGGTTCTCATCCGAGGCTAATGTACCAAAGTTTTCATTGGAATTAAGTTTTTTACATGGCGGGTCCCAAACCAAGCGCGCAACCCGCTTCGGGGTTTTTGGAAAATATTTACACATTTATATAACGAGCCGCTTGCTTCAAGACAGACGCTTGCAGCCGCACCTCATGGTGAACAGACGCTGCGCAAAAGACCTCGTAACCAAGTATGTCAGAGTGGCCCCACCGGGGCTCCCTCTCTTTCTGCCGCGAGCCCAGATAGCTCACGTTGCCCAGAGTGTACGAACGAGGACTCAAGAGTCAGGATTGGGCAAGGTCGCACAGCAACCACACCCCATTACACTCCAACATTTGACATCTGACATTTAAGGAGGGCTACGCCTCGCTACAACAACAACAACAACACCGTTTAAAAAATTTGGAACACCCCAAAAATATCAAGGGTTTTCGTTTTACCTTTTAAGTTTACGAAGCGTGTATATTTACTGCTCTAAAATAGACTTACGTCATGACGTATTCACGGACTGATGCTGCTGAACGCTTAAGCATTTGGGTTAACGTTAACCCACGCAACATTTTTAAGACTGAATTTCGATTTTGCTTTAACGGCGGCCGCCGTGGTGTAGCGGTTAAGTGTTCGGCCTTCTACACCAAGTCGTGGCGTATCAATGCCCGGCAAAAATAACATCAAAAATTATCAACGGCGTCGCCACTCGGCAGTAGTTTCGCAAACTCTCCGGGTGTATTTCTGCCATGAGAAGCTTCTCAGCTCATTTGCTTTGCAAGGGCCGTTCGGTGTCGGCAAAAAACTGTAGGTCCCGCCAACTTGTAGGAAAATACTCAAAAGCAACACATGGATATTACCTCCAATAAATCTTCTTTAATCAGATCCAAATTTTACCGTGACACACACAAAATTGAAGATTAACAATCGGCGCACTAGATGGCTTTCGTTGGAGTATTTGCGGTTTAAAATTATATGTCGCTATTTTTTGGTGACTCTAGTGTCCAGTAGCGGTAAACTCGGAATTTTGGTAGTTGTCCTTGCTATTTTTGTTTACTTATCGATGACAGTAGCGGTCAAATCGTATGTTTTATAGGCAGAATTCCCATAACACCAAGCAACTCCCTGGTGTGGTGCAATCCTTTGTGAACACGACCAACGAAACTCTTGTTTTTTCTTGTTTTTAGAATGAAAGTGGTATTCAAATCCATCGACGAAAGCTTTTTGACCACCTTTGTTTGATTTTGTAACAATAACTTCCATTTTTTTAAATTTATATAACACTTTGATAAAAAAATCAAATACACGCACCGAGGTAAAGACGTTGAAAAATGTATGCAAAAGAGCAATTAGTGAATCGATTTCTGACTATATAATGGTACAAGTTTTGTTTGCGATTAGTATATTAAAATATGTTTATTAAAGAATAAATGAAAATGTTATGCTTTTGTTTTAATAACAATGCTGCTCCTGAGAATTAATGCTTTTCAGCAATTGGGTCAGCTAGTAATGCGTTGGCTATTTTGTCATTGAATCTAATGTAGTACCGTAGCAGAGTAGCTAGACGGTTAGACAACCATGCAACCAGCGTAGGTTCAATACTAGCTCAAGGCTCTATATTTTAAAACTTTTTTTTAGAAGAATAAAATAACCAAAACTAATATTTTTAATTTTTTTTATTTAAAAAAAATTAATTGGTTATTATTAAATTTTAAAGAAGTAAAAAAACTCCCCGGCCAGGACTTGAACTTGTGCCCATTGACTTGATAATCGGTGCGATACACCGCTGAGCTACCATCCAGACTTTCAACTTGCCGGCAAAATGCACACATAAAGCTCACATGAAACACCACTTTCGTATCAATTTTTGTTACACTATTGTTGTTCGTGTATCGCCCTTTTACTGTTTTGATGCTAACTCCAATTTAATATGATTGAATTATTGCGATTAATAGTTCCACATATGCATAGGTAAAAATATGTATAGTCATAAAATTAAAATACATACATAAATACGAATTTTAGCTCAGATCGAACAATATTTTTGCTATTTTTTATACGGTAATATTGTTTATCAAACCATGGAAATTTTGTTTGGGGATTTGATTGTGGGGATTTTGATTTTGGGGATTTTTTTTTTGGGGATTTTGATTTTGGCGATTTTTACTTTGGGGATTTTAATTTTGGGGATTACTATTTGGGGATTCTTTTTTCCTTGGGGATTTTGAGTTTGGGGATTTTTTTTCGGGGATTTTGTGGCACTCCCGATTTTTTTTACCCACGGCGTATTAGAATAAAAACCAAATAAACAAAAAAAGAAGTGTGTGCGGTGCACACCCAGGGGAAGGTTACTTCTTTAATTTAGAATTCGGCGTCTATCACGACCCCAATGTTATCTTTCGGCCCTAAACGTAACCAACAAAATTATGAAAAATCATTTGCTTACAGATATCGGTAATTCTTTGTTCTTGGGCCAATTTGTATATATTTATGTTTGCTTGGTAGAGCATTTACGGTCGTTTAAATAAAACAAGTTGTTGCTGTTTTTATTTTTTTCCTACGTGTCGACGCTCTCCGCGTCTTCATCTGGGGATCTGTATTGATAAAAATATGTAAAATTTTTAATAAATACATATGGTATCACATGTCACTTATATATATGTACAGCACAATAAACATGAACACCTTTTAATTAAATTGCACTTACATTAATATAATTTACTTATTTCATTATAATAAATAAAATATCACAATTTTTAATAATTAGTTTATTTCCACCTAGCAATGACATTTGTTCAATTCCTTTTTATGACTTCTTATTGTTACTCCGGTTTTACATTTGTCAAGTATTGCTTTCAACTCTGCTGGCGTTCTCTTTTGTGTTTTCTATTCGTGTCTACACTTGTCAATTTTTCTTGAAAGCAACAAGGAGGAGTGAAAGAGATAGCAAGAAAAACTCGAAACGAGTTGACGGTACGCTTTCAAGTGTACTCTTCCCCTCGCTTCTCACCCCCTTCGCCTATGTCGCGCCAGAATTGAATTCAAGACTTGAATAATGTAAAAGGGGTATTACTGCTGAGTACACGCTGCTTAGACCGTCTACATCATCCTTATTGTTTTGTGCATCTTTCTTGTGCTCGTTGACTCTTATACCCAGTTGTCGTTTTGTGGTACCAATGTAAAATTTTCCACACGCCTCGTTATCGCGACCATTACACGTAATTTGGTAAACTACATTACTTTGCTATTGTTTTTCTACTGGGTCCTTTGTTTTGGTAAAATTTTTTCTATGAGTAGCGTTAGGTTTGTGAGCGTATTTTGTTGTTTCATTATCTATTAGTTTATGTAATGTCTGATTGTTTGTTAGACCCGGTATATACGGTACACCGATGTATTTTTTTATTATTGTTGGAAATATCCGCCGGTGCGCTGTTTTCTTTGCTCCGAGTTCCGTTGATTGTGTTTTCAATTAAGTTGTCTATCAGTTTATGCGGATAACTGTTTTTAAATAAAATATTTTTTATCTTTTTCCTATTTTCGTTCATATATTCTTTATCGCTAAGTAGAGTTTTTCCGCAAGTTATAGTTGTCAGAAGCTTGGCTGTGTAAATAGCCACAACGAGTGAAAAATATCTTTAGGCATTTGTAGAAGTACATGTGTTTTATAGGCAGAGTTCCCATAACACCAAACAACTCCATGGTGCGGTGCAATCGACTAACATTGCATATTTTTCTTATGATACATTTCTGCATCGTTAAAAGTTGCTGAATTTTATCTTAAGATGCACCACCCCAGCAGCTTATACCATATTGGAGCTTACCAAAGCGTAATAGAGAGTCTTAAGCGTTGAGTTTGAACGAATCTACCTTAGACCATAAAAATACCGGACAGTAGACCGCAAGTAGGACTTCAAACGAGAAATGTGCGTAGACCAGCTTAGAGTTTGGTCGACAGAAACACCAAGGTATTAAAAGTCTCTTACCTTTTCAATTACGAAGCACTCATGGCAACAGTCTACTGCAGAATTAAAAAATGTAGTGGAGCACGAGGAACTATTTAGTAAAAAGCGTTTGCAGTCAGTCAGGCAATAGCAAGGTCGTCTGCGAAGGCTGTAACTTTTCCATAGAAAGGGAGGGAGAAAATGGAATTTAAATACACAAAGAAGAGTATCGAACCAAAAACAGATCCTTGAGGCACACCTGAACTAATAGTAGCAGGATTACTTAAACTACCCCCAACCTTCACTTTCTGTACTCTTCCTGACAAGTAGCATTGAAACCAATTATATATATGAACCCACGAAAGCCCGCGAAATATAACTTTTCTAATAGGATCTGGTGATTAACCATGTCAAAAGCTTTCGTGATATCAACAAACAGACCAGCACAGTTCTTTTTATTGTCTAGTTCGCTATATTTAAAATAACAAAATTCCAGTAGAGCATAAGTTACAGGCACATGAGAGTGTCAAGGTACAAAAACTTTTGTAGCTCAAAGGCTTTGGAATATTTCTTACCTCGATTCCTGTTGTACTAAACTAGACTAGAAAAAAGCATCACTCCCAGGAACTTCTAAATTTTTTTTGAGTACTGTGTTACGTAAAGTAAAATGACTAAATTTTCTTTTTATCTTTTACAGGATGGACAAAAATATTATATATCCATATTCTGCCACCTTATTTGCTGCTGTTTGCGCGAGTTTTTTTACTGTGATCGGGACATTGGGTAAGAAAACTACTTAGCCTGCATACATATTACGCATGAACCAATTACTACCCAACAAGCCAATCAAACTTAAAATAAAATTATAAAAAGCTTTTCTAAATAAACATTAAGCTTAAAAATTGCTGATTTTTCATTTACAAAACGCTTGAAGGTAAACGTTTTGTAATTGAAACGACACATTGCTTTTAAGTGTTTGAAATAAGCTTACAAACAATTTTCAAAAGATAACTTTTTTAAAGGTTTTCAATTAAAGCTTATATAATATTTTAAAACCAAGCCTTTTATAAACATCATCTTGAAAAAATAAACTTAAAGTAAGTTTTTTTATGTTTACATTTGTAAGCAAAACACTTACAAAATGTTGATTTTTTGCTTTAAAATAAGTGTAATGTAAGCGTTTCTTTTAAGCATATTTATATAAGCTTACAATAAATATTCAAATGAAAGCATTTTATTATTATTTTTTTAACCTTTATTTGAAAATTATTTTTATACATATAAAATAACCTAAACAAGACGCAAATTTCGTGCAAAAATGTGTAAACAAATTAAGTGATAATATTAATTATAGGAGAAAAGGGATTAATTTTAAACAAATTTTTAATACATATATGAAGAAAGTGATTAATTTTTGAAAAATTATCAAGGACTGAAACCGAAACCGTAACCGTAACCGATTAAAACCGATTCATTTTTCAAAACCGAAACCGAAACCGTAACCGTTATTTTTTTCTGAAAAAGAACGAAACCGAAACCGTTTCAAAAGCCGGAACCGGTTCCAAACGGTTTTGAATTTTTTTGTGGACACATACCTATTTTATTTTAAAAGAGGCTACCCTGAATAATTTTCATGAAAGATGATTAAGCAAGACAGAAAGAACTGAACTATAGGCGAATGAAGCCATCGAAAAAATTTACGACAACCGAAAAAAAAAAATGTTTAGTGGCCGTCTCAGAAAGCGTCATCATATTAACGTTCCATTTTAACATTTTTCTAATATAAAAAGTAGAGTTAATTTTTTAAACTTATCGGTCAAAAGTCCACCAAATTTTCAAAGATTTTCAAATTAATGACCACTAACTTATAACATACATACTTATATTAAAGAAAAAAATTGTCCATAAATAGCGAAAGTAATATTTATTACCATATATTGGAGAAAATTCTTCATGAAAACCGGAGTAAAGTTATTAAAATTCAGAATTATTTTTCATTTAGGTACATATTTGAGTTTTGTAGTAGCACAATTTTTTTGTGTTGGTGTTTTTATTTGGAAACCGAAACCGGAACGAAACCGTAACCGAAACCGAAATAAATGTTGAAGAGCGAAACCGGAACCGAAACCGAAACACGTTACAAAACCGTAACCGAAACCGGAACTTTATTTTAATCGGTTTCATACCTTGAAAATTATGTTTGAATTTAACATATAGGAAAAAAGTGTTTGACCCGTAGTCATACTCAAAAATAAATATGATTTAAAGTTAGTTGACGGTTTTTGACACAACTTTACGACTGATCTAATCGTGTCAGCTGTCCTGTACCGCATAGGAGTGGTGCCTTGCAAGTGTTGGACAACAAATTGTTTGGAACCCGCGCAATAACATAGCAACGTTTGATGTTCCCGATCGCCGTAATGGGTGAAGACTATTTCGAGGAATGCATCGTCATTACAATTTGGTACATGGACTCCTTGTCAATCAGCCAGAATAATGCTGACACTGCAAGTAATTTTGACGTAAATCGGATATGGTGGCACCAGTTTGCATGCCACACGAGCCTTAGAGTAGAGACCTATCGAGAGCGAGAGCTTCTATCGACTCCCAGGGTTGTTGTCTGCCATTTGTATTGAAAGCAGCAGCGCTCAAATCTTCCATAGAAACCGCGACATTGTTTTATGTTTTCAGCCATGATTGTTTTTAGTTTAAAAATTTTCTTACAACTAATGACAAATGAAAATTATTTTTTTCATTCCTGTCGAAACATTTACATTTTGCTTTAAATTTTAATAAATTTATAAACATTTTCTCAACTTAAAAAGAAAAACGCTTATTTAATATTTATTATATCAAGCTTACATTAAAGTATATTTAAAAAAAATTTCCATAAACATTTGCATTTCACTTTGAAAATTAAATAATTTATAAAACTTTGTTTTTGAACATTATACAAAGTTTACATTAAACTTACAAATAAATTGATATTGAAAACTCTTACATTTCGCTTATTAAAGCAAGTTTACTTCAAGTTATTTTTAAAAACGCTTACAGATATGCTTGTTGTATTTGTAATTTAATTTGAGAAAAAAAATGTTGTTTCAAATGACGTCACGGTTTTGAAAATTTCACTGACTTTTCTCTTCACACTTTCATAGGTTTTTTTTTTTTTTTGAAATAAATTAAAATTTTGGTTGTTCTTAAAATAATATTAGAAAATGAAGTGTTTCGTGTGTGGGTGTAAGGATTCTTATGAAAAGGACATGTCGGGAAAAGTGGGTGCAGTTCTGAAGCCAAAACATTAGCCAGCACGCCAAAAAATGCAGCGACCACCTTCTTTCTAAAGATTTTGATAATCTTTTTAATTAAACGGTAATCGAACCTGCTATTTAGTATCCAATGCTGATATACTATCCCCACAACACGGCTTCTAGAACACAACGTAAAATTAGCACTTTATAAGGAGATTTTCACAAAATTGTGTTTATAAACATAAAAATAAAATCACAACCAAAATATTTGTTTGTTTCCGTTTTTATTTCTTTTTAACATATATCAAATGCTTTAGAGAAGTCCAAAAGGCATAGCAGTGTCAGTTCACCGTTGTCGTAATGCATTCTGATGTCATCAATCACTTTCATCATGGCAGTAGCACAGCTATGTTTTGGCCTAAATCCGGACTGTAGTGGAGATAACAAGTTGTGACATTGGATATACGTCGAGATTTGTGCTGCCATCAATGACTCACAAACTTTCGCTAGAGCTGGTAGAATACTTATCGGCCTATAATCACACGGATCACGAGGCGTGTTCTTTTTGGCCACCGGGAGTATAACAGCCTTTTTCCACTCCATTGGAAAACAAGAGGTAGTAAAACAGTGGTTGATTATAGATTTGTTTACTGACCAAAAAGAAGTTCAGAGCAGGTTAGAGCAGAGCAGAGCAGGGCAGCTGTCAAAATAGAAATAGAGCAACTCAGAGCAGAAATGCCATGAAACACTTTCTTTTTATTTGGTTTTTTAGTTGAAATCTTCAAAATTAATGCAAATTTACGTATACAAAAACATTGATTTTCTTGCAAGCTAATTTTTTTCAAGTTTTCGAAAATTTATTTTTTCCTGACTGACAATTGCTTCTCTGCTCCAACTTACTCCATAAAAAAACTAGAGCAGAAATTTGTGATCTGGATTACTCTAGTTTTGTTTTGAGCGTACTCATGAAACAAATGATAGAGCAACCTAGAGTAAGAAAAGTGTTCGTTAAACACAATTTTGTAAAATATCTCCATCTGGCGTAAGCTAGAGCAGCCCAATAAACAAACCTTATATGCGTAATAGTGCTCAAAATGAATGGAAGAACAAGTTTGACAAATTTTAAAGAGATTCCATCATTACCAACTGCATCAGATTTAATGCTTAATATTGCTTTCAGTACATCCATTTCACTTACGCCCTCGAATTGAAATTTCTCAACAGGGCCGGAATATTCCGGAAGAGTGCTCGGTCTATGAGAAAAATTGTCATCAGTTCTTGTTATAGTGAAGAACTCATTCAACAGATTTGGGTCTAGGTCGCACTCAGGTTTTACACTACCGTGGACGTTCAAGTTTCTTACGTTCCGCCACAGATATTTAGAAGGTAGAGATGGACTCAATTTATCACTGCAATATCTTTTCTTTGCTTGCTTTATCAGTAGCGTAGCTTTGTTACGGGCAATTTTATATTGGCACCATGCGAAATCGGTCTTTGTCCTTCGCCATTTACTGTAAACCTTATTCCGAAAATTGATTGCTAAGTTTACCTTTTTTAGTGAACCAGGGACATGACGTGTTAGCTCTAGCCATACGAAGAGGAACATGGTCATCATAAATCTTTGTCAATGTTTCATTAAAGAGATGTAGTTTGCCATCTACAGTATCACAAAACCAACAGTCATCAAAATTTGCAGATGATAAAGCATTATGTAGCTCATCTACATTTATAGACTTAAAATCACGGTACATAAACCTACTAGCAACTGTTGGACGATTTAACATAATATCAACTGTACAAAATATTAAGTCATGATCACTAATGAAGAACATTTGGTCAAACTTCAATATATGGCGAAGGCTTGAGGAAATAAAGTAGTCAAGCAGGCTAGGGTTTGCATTATTTGCGAATCTCGTAGGTTCAGTTTTATTAACTATAGCCAGACCTGCTGCCGACACATGATCGAGCAATTTATCGGAAAATGTATCATTTATAAGCAGGTTTACATTAAAATCACCACAAATTACATAAAATTCGTAATCTATCACAAACATGGAGAGTTCCTCAAAAAGAGAGTCCAACAGACAGCACTTACGGGGATTATATACACACGACACTAACAAGCTTTTCACGCCATCTGAAACTTCCGCAATGATAAATTCGGTATCATAGTTAGAAGATTTAGCTAGAGGGCGTATTTTTAAGGATGTTTTGCAATATATAGCTACACCTCCTCCTCTTTGACCACATCTATCGTGGCGAATAAGATTATAGTTTCGAATACTATATACCAAATCTGGTACTGAGGCATTGAACCAGGTTTCCGAAACACAAATTACATCAACTGCGGATTCCTCGAAAACGTTTCTAACATAGTCCAATTTATCACCACCGAGACTTCTTGCATTAAAGTGCACAACATTTAGACCGGGGCATTGCTTGCACATAATATCTAACACAATTTTCTGATTTACACCAACGCCAGAGCTCATATTGTTAACTGGGTTTACCATCATTGGACTGAGTTACAAAAATAACAATAACAACCACAGCTACATGAGTACACTTAAAATGCTTATGAGTGCGACTGTAATATATCACTAGAGATTGAGAGATTTTATAGAATGCATAATTAGAAGAGTAGAAAAAGATAGAAAAGACAGAAATGTGTAACATAAGAGACATAAGAGTAATTAATAGTCATGCGCTCCTGCCCGCAAAATTCTCCAAATCATCTCTGTTTACAATTTTAACTGCTTCGCCATGCAGTTGAGCTTTTACATAAATGCAACCACGGATAGAATAAGCTGCATGTATACGCTTCTGTCTCTTAAGCTGCAAAGCAAACTGCAGTAGTTCACGACTAGTTTTTGTGAGACCTTCATGGACATATATACGATCATCTTGGTCATGACCAATATCGCGTAGTGAAATTCCTCTTTTCTGCAATTTAAAGAACTTAGCCATCGCCATGAATAGTTTTGGTCGATCACTTGACGAGACAAGCTTCACAATTATTGGTGGGTGAATGCCTTTGCTGTTGTTTTTGGTTTCATTTTTGTTTTTGTTTTTATTTTTGCGCACTCGAAACGCATCACGAATCGGGGGAGTATCCACTTGAATAACATTGCAGATGTTATTGAACACGTCACTCAGATTTTCATCATTCAATTGGGTTATGCCATTAACTATCAGATCAGTAGAAACGGTAATATTTTCCGTTTCTCTGGCGAATGATTTTAAGCTCTCGATCTCTTCCCTAAGCTGTTCACACTCTCTCTTAGACATATCAGCCCGCTCTTCTAGCTTAGTTACTCTTAACATAACTGCTTCCATATTGGCTGTCACTTCACCAAACCTAAGCATCATTCTCTCCTCAAGCTCTTTCATTTGAGCAGACAGTTGACTTGCCATACTATCCAGTTTCTCTTCAATTCGCAAGAACCCTGAAGTAGACGGACTAAGCATGTTTTTTGAGCTAACAGGTACAGCAGGGGGTTTCGGAGACATATCACTAATAGTTTTAGTAGTTTTATTATTAGTGTTAATGTTATTATTGTTGGTAGAGCGTGTTGAAATCCTGTTCATTTCGCACTCAGATCACCCTATTTTCAGCAACAGCAGTACAGCAGAAAGAGCAAAGCAACAGTGATAACAACGAAATAACAATGATCACAGCAACAAGCGCGCAAGGTGACTTTGCTTCTACTTGTTAGCGCCTTTTTAGTTCTCTTTAACAACAATGCAAGAGAGATTACAACAATAAGCGCACGAAAATCTTTCAATGTTGTTTTTGGTTTTTTATGACTTTCTTTTAATATTTGTTAGGTTTTCTTAGCACGAGAAATACGAGAAATTGGAGCAATGAGCGCGCAAGAATTGTTTCTATTTTTGTATTTTTTAATGCCGTTTTTTGGTTTTTATGAGTTTTGTATATGTTTATTTGTCAATACTTGTTGAGTTTTTTTAAATTTGTAATAGTTAGCACAAATCAAAGCTCGGATATTTAAATGTTAATTTGTTGACTTTACTAATTATACAATTACATTAAATCACATTAGTCAGAGTTAGAACAAGTTATTAGTTATTCTTTTGCAGAGCGATAAAAGGCACGTCCGCACTCGATGACTTTTCACTATATTACGGTTTCAAACAATGAACAGTTTGGTTTTAAATGCAACAAATTAATAGGGCATTTCTTTCTGAATTATTTTCGTAGGATACGTATAAACTATATCACTATATAAGACCACCAGGGAACCCACGACTACGGAACACAATTACAAATTATATTATTTCGCAGTTTTGCTCCAAATAACGCATAGAAGAAAGATTTTTCACAATACAAAAAGTAACAACTATTTTTTGGTTTTTCAATTTAAAAATTTGCAATTGAGTCCGGAGATACATAAAATATTGCAGGATACTTTGAATTTAAACAAGTAAGGAAGTCTTAGTTCGGGTAAACCGAACATTAAATACCCAGCGGTAGTTTTCATATGATTTCCGAAATTTTCCATTTCGGAAGTGGTTGTGGTCGGGAAGCGATTTCGTCCAATTATATCAGGTATACTCCCTATTATGCTCTTATACCTCGTACCAGTTTCATCGTTCTACCGTAATCAATTTAAAAATTATGACCCGTGAAATTTTCAAATATGCCTCCCTGAAAAGTGGGCGGTGCCACGCCTACTAATTATGTCAATTAAGGTGCTTTTTAGGAATTTTCGATATCGAAAGTGGGCATGGTTGTACGGCGATTTTACACAATTTCATCATGTATACTCCCAACGATACTAGTATGCTTTGTGCCAAACTTCATCATTCTATCGTAATCACTTTAAAAGTTACGACCAGTAAATGTATATCATTTTAGCCATTTCAGCTACCGAGATATGTGACCTAATGTGATTATCGAAATTTTCGATATCGAAAAAGGAGGCGTGGTTATCATCCGATTTCGCCCATTTTCAATAGCAACCTACCTTGGCCAGAGGGTAACCTGTATACAAAATTTCAGGCAAATATCTCAATTTTTAGTCAAGTTATGTCAGTTTATGTGATTTTCGAAGTTGTCGATATCGACAAAAGAGGCGTGGTTATCATCCGATTTCGCCCATTTTCTCTAGCAAGCTACTTTGGCCAGAAAGTAATATGTACTCAAGTTATGTCAATTTGTATGATTTTATAAACTTTCGATATCGAAAAAGGGGGCGTGGTTATCATCCTATTTCGCCCATTTTTAATAGTAACCTACCTTGGCCAAAAAGTAACCTGTATATAAAATGTAATGCAAATATCTAAATTTTTACTTAAGTTATCGTGTACACAGACGGACGGACGGACGGGATGCCTTAATGAACTCCTCTTTTCAACCCAAGAACTTTCATATATGGAACACTAAATCTATCTCGATTATTTTTTGCCGTTACGTACTACCGTTATGTGAACAAAATTATAATACCCTTGTAGTAGTACTAGTGCGCTCGGTATAAAAATAACCGCGTTGAAGCAACGGACGCTTTGAAAACTTGCATTAAATTAGTTCAACATATCCATTAGTTTCGGTTGGATTTTGTTTTTAATTTCCTTGTTATATTTTTTTTATTTGCGTGACAAAACTTTTAGGTTCCTATTACCGTTCGCGAGTCGCTTGAGTTTTTCGAGTCGCCTTATTTGGCGAGTCGCCTGGCTCGAATGATTATGGATAGCGAACATCGCCTGAAACATTTTGATGCCAGTTCTGAAAACAGAAAACGGTGAACGTCAAATGTTAAAAGAACACTTCAAATTAAACAAAATTGAAGTTTCAATTATTTATTTTATTGGCTCATTACATTTCAAGACAACCGGTCCGCGCGGGACATCATTTTTGATTTCGCTGAAATTTTAATATGTTGTTCTTTGGCCAAAATAAAGAAACACGTGTCTGTTTTTTTCCTGAAAAAAAAATTTTTTTTTTTCGGATTCATCGGCAGTTGAAATCGTTAAAAAATGCAATAAACATTTTTTTCGCCCATTTTTTCAACTGCCAATAACTTTGTCAAAAATTAATCGATTCTCCTATTTTTTTTTAAATGTTCGTTATTACTTTTACTTTTATATAAATTTATAAAAAATAGAATATAGTTTTCTAAAAAATTTTTTTTCAGTATTTAGGTAAAATTAATGACTTTTTTCAAAAATTAATATCGCAAAAAAGGTTTTTTTTTTAATTTTTTCTATATTGAGTCAACAGTTTACATTTCAACTTGGCTAAATATCAACTTGTTTTCGAGATATGCGTTTTTGAGTATTAAACATTTTTCAAGGTTATTGATGCAAGGTATATTGAAACAAAAGTTTAATACTCAAAAATGCATATCTCGAAAACTAATTTTGGCTAGTTGATATTTAGCCAAGTTGAAATATAAACTGACCAACAATATAGAAAAAGTTTAAACAAAAAAAATACCTTTTCTAAGATATTAATTAAAAAAAAAGCATAACTATGTATGTATATTTGGGCGGGTCAAATTGTATGGGGGGGAAAAAAAAAGTCAGGGGCACATCCAGTTTCTGAATCTATGGGCCATACTGAGTAATATTGTCCATGGGACCATAGGTCTGAAATGAATTTCGAGCCTCCCTAATTTTGATAGAATTTTGCGTATCAAAAAAAAAATAGATTTTTCTTCTTTTTACTCGCTTTATAGACAAAGCATAATTTATTCATGTCATATTTTTTTTGGTAGGAAATTCAACTACTGGTTAATAGAATAATTAAATTAAATGTTTTAACCCATTAATGACAACGTATGATATATCATACGCAAAAACAGCTGTTTTTAAAAATTCGCCAAAAATCCGCTATATCGTAAAAGCTTTTTATCTCTGCAGAGTAAGTGAGAGGAAAGGGTTAACTTAATAATACAGCTTTTAGTTTACCGTTTGAAGCTGTGTTGTTTACGTTTTTCGCGCTAATTTTTGTAGTGATTTTCGGAAAAGTGAAAAATGGCACGCAGGTGAATATTATATTAAAAAAAATTATGAACAACAATATTTTTTAACTAAAAATGTGCATAAAGTTTAAGGTGAAACCCCAAACTACATAATAAAAATAAGTTGCAGTGAAAAATATGCTTTTAAAAGTGTTCTAGCTATTCGTAAATCACTGCGTATGTTTTATCATACGTAAACGCTAACCCAGTTTTTGTTGCATGGAAATTCATACATAATATCTGTTTATAGGCAAGCAACCACTGAGGAAATAGTTAGATGGCTCGAAGATCTGGATGAAGATGAAGACGCAGAGATCATAGAAAACATCAACAATGCAAATGCAATCGATGTGACTTTATTTCCACCTGAAGAACAGGAGCTTTCCGATTGCGATGATGCAGATGAAGACGAAGAAGGTACGCTGGGCAATTTGGGTCGTGGAGTTCTAAAAAGGACATGCGAAATGGGAATTGCAGACTCAGAAGTGGATGAGCTAAATTTTCTTTATGATGTACACACAACAAAAACCTCACGGTCACGTACATCCACTCGCACTAAAAAGAAAAAAAACAACAATTCGCCGAAAGTGGTCTAAGATAGCACTAAAAGCAAGTGAAGGTGCAAGCACAGGAAAAAACTCCGGATATTATATCAGATATTTTGGAAAAAGATTTAAGTCCATTACAACTTTTTAAACAAGTTTTCGACGATGAATTTATGAATCATGTGCAAGCAGAAACCATAAAATACGCTGTAAGCAAAGGTGATGAAGCGTTTACCCTAAGTCTTGATGAATTATACACATACTTTGGCATCCTTATACTGAGCGGATACAATAAGGTGAGTATCTTGACCCGCAACTACCCTTTCCTACCGTCTTAAATATATTTTTTTGTTTAGGTTCCAGCTACTCGGATGTATTGGGAGACGGAAAGCGATGTGTATAACCACTTGGTGGCGGGTTCAATGGCTCGGCATAAATTTGAAAAAATACATCGTTACCTTCATTTCAATGATAATACACAGATTGATGTGAACAATAAGGCATTCAAAGTTCAACCTAATCAGGATCATCTGAATACGAAATTCAAAGAGCTTGGAAAACCCTTCACAAGTAACTCTTCTCGGGTTCATCTGACGACTTACAAGGGGGATTCTCTCAAAACCAATAGAATTTCATCCAGTTTCAGCACGAAAGAGAAAACGAGAAAACGAAACTAGATACGATGGAGTCGAGCACTATGGAAATTACTCCAAAACTCAGCGCCGATGCAAACATTGTGGCAAGTGCACAAAATTTATATGCATGAAGTGTAATTGTGGTCTGCATCCAGATACTTGTTTTTACCAATATCATGTTCAAAACTAGTATATAATATGTCACTTTAAAAATAAAATGGGATTTGAATTCGAAACCTAACTGATTTTGTAATTTTATTTTCATAGAACTAACTCTCCGTATCCCTCGTGAAGGGTGGATACCTTGCCGCGGTACGAGGGCTTAAGTCGATAGCCACAGGGCTACGCTGCCCTTGTGATCATAGCTCCGTACGGCACTTCATCACGAGAGCAGCCTAGCCTCTCTGGCGCGACGACAAAGATCTTCCCCCTCCCAATCCAGGGTGTTATGCGAAACCGTGCCCATTGGACGTTTGCAGCCGGGAGGCAAATCGTGGCTGTATTTGAACGGAGCCTCTCTGACACCGGGTCGCCTCAGAGAGTAAGCATGGCCTTACCGCGGTACGGGGCTCTGCCGCGGCGGACGACACATTTTCCCCTACTCTTCCCTTGACCCTAAGCTGGCCTTGTCCGGCGATGGGTCGTACGAACAAGATGAACTCGAATAACCTGAATAAAAACGAAAAATCTAAAAAACAAACAACGCCAAATTTCACTCCTCAGCAAAGGAGAGCTATGGAGGAGCAGGCGAGGAAGCAACAACAACGCCGGAGGACAACCTCCGTTCCACAATCAAGGGGGGGATCGACAGCGATGGCAACTACGAGTCGGTCAACCAACCCTCTATCGAATAAGATTGACTTGATGGGAGCTAGCACCAGTGCGGTTGCCAACGCAGCTAAGCGGACAACGGCGGATGCTAAACTCCCATCAACCGCTGATATGAAAACCAGTATCTTTACGTCTGTGGCAGCGGTCTCACGACCTGGCCTCGGAGTTTCGAAGGAGAAGGAAGCTGCAACTGAGATGTCGGCAAGGAGAGCGACCGCGATGGCAACTACGGGTCCGCACTCCAGGGAGACATCTCCCCGCCGCTTCACATACCACGAGAAAAGATTGGCTGCAAAGATCCTGAAGAGGTATGAAGGGGTACCGCAGGAATCACTGTCGCCGAATTCCAGTAAATCTGTAGAGCTAGCGAAAGCTGTGATACCGGATTTCCAAAATTCGTACATGCCAAAGAGGTTAAAAGTTAACCCTTTCAAGCGCCAGAGATCGGATCTGGAGTTTATTCCCCCTCCCAAGCGGCATCAGAATACCTCTGGAGCGGGCAAACTAAGCTTTGCTGAGGTAACCAAGGACAGGATCCTTATAGGCGTCCTTGACCGAGGCAATGACCGTCTGGCCATCCCCAAGGACCGGTGGCGTTACGTGCGAAATGAACTCGGCAACATTCTTCTCAACGTTGCTCCGGAGTTTCCGGGTAGTTCGGCACGAGTAACGGATGCGGGTTGGCACCAGGGTCAAATTAAATTACTCGCATGCGAGGATGCAAAAACCGTAGCACTGTACAAGGCAGCAGCTGCTAAACTGGGTGAAGTCTACCAGGGCGCAAAGATAGAGGTCGTCGACTGGAAGGACATTCCAGCTCGTCCAAGGGCAAGGGCGTGGATTCCGGCCATCCCTGACGAACCCGAGAGAATACTCGGGATGCTACGGCTAATGAATCCGTCCCTCCCAACGCATGACTGGAGTGTCAATCTGGTCGGGGATGCGGTAGGGCCCGACAGACAGGTGGTGTTCACCATGAATAAAGAGTCAATCGAGCCCCTCAAAAGGTGCAACGGCCTAGTACACTACAGCGTAGGCCAGATCGTTATCCACGTATATCGTGGTGATGCTCAGCGCGCTGCCTTCTCGGCTGCTCCGGGGGAACCGGAAAACTTATTACCAGAAGAGGAAGCGGAGGATTCCGATGCGGAAAGCATGTTATCCGCCACGTCTCTTGGCGATAGTGCTGTGAACAACTCGGAGATGGAGGACAGCCTACAGGACGAGGAAGTCCTCGACGTCACGGTGGTAGCAGCCAACGCTGAGCGACTAACATCTAACGCTACAGGCAGCAGGACTCCTGCAACGCCACATCGGGCAGTTAATCGGAACAACTCGTCGTTGATAGGCAACCTCCGGGATGGAGCAAACCTCGACGATATGGGGACGGCAGGGAAGTCTGTGCGCTCTCATGTTGGTGGTGCTTCAGATTAATTTGCACAAATCTAAAGTGGCTTCGGCTGCTTTAAGTAGTCGTCTTTCTAAAGGCGACGTGGATGTGGTCCTCATCCAAGAACCCTGGGTCAATAGCTCGAGAATCTGCGGATTGGGGACTAAGGGCTTCAAGCTCATTCGAGCCAGCGAGGAGAGCAAAGTCAGAACGTGTATTTTGGTCAAGTCTGAGTTGAACTCCTTTCTCCTACCTAACTACACCAATGGTGATATTACCGCTATCAGTCTAACGGTCGACAGCACCCGCCTGACGGTGGCGTCGGTCTATATGCCCTACGACGCCGAAGAACCCCCACCACAAACGGAGGTGAAAGACCTGGTGTCAAATTTCTGCACGGGTAATCTTATTATTGGAGCGGACGCTAATGCTCACCATGTCCAATGGGGGAGCTCCGACATCAATGCCAGGGGCGAGTCTCTGTTTGATTACCTCTTAACAACCAACCTGGTGATTTGCAACGTGGGTAATGAGCCTACTTTTATCACTAAGACCCGCAGGGAGGTCATAGACCTCACTATCTGTAGTGAAGGCGCTTATGAGTGGGTCAGAAAATGGCGGGTTCTGGAAGAACATTCTTTCTCCGACCACCGTTACATAGAAATGGTTTTAGACTTTATTGTAGAACAACCAATCATGAAGCGCAATCCACGTAACACTGATTGGCAGTTACACAATGAAATATTAGACAGAGACCTACCAGTACTGCCCTCACAAGCCCCCTCATCAGTAGAGGAGCTGGAGGATCTTGTTACTACATTTACATCGGCGCTCTCAAATGCTCTAGGACAGGCTTGTCCAGTGCCAAAACCACGCGGTAAACACAGGCCATATTGGTGGTCCTACGATTTGGACTCGCTCCGAATATCATGCCGGAAACAATTTAACAAGGCCAAGAGCTTCGGCTCTGAGCCTCATTGGCATGAATATAAAGCTAAACTAAGGGCCTACAAAAAAGCTCTGAGACAGGCGAAGAGAACCTCGTGGAGAAATTTCTGCACTGGCGTCGAAAAGGTCGACGACACAGCGAGACTTAGACGAGTCCTCTCGAAAAGTCAAACAACCATCAGCTATTTGCGAAAGCCTGACGGATCCTGGACCAGCACGGAAGAGGAAACCCTTGAGCTGCTCTTGAATACACATTTTCCGGGGAATCTGCATGATGCACCACTAGCACCTGCAACAAACCTGGCAGTAAATATACCCATCACTGAGGAAAGAGTAAGGTGGGCAGTTAAGAGCTTTGAACCGTATAAGGCTGCCGGGCCGGACGGGATTATCCCCGCGCAACTTATAAACACGTTGGAGACATCAGCTAAATGGCTGGTATTTCTCTTCACAGCCTGCCTGGCTCTCAACCACATTCCGGGCTCCTGGAGAAGCGCCACGGTAGTGTTTATCCCTAAGGCTGGGAAGGCATCCCACTACGAGCCAAAAGATTACAGACCGATCAGTCTCTCGTCCTTTGTACTCAAAACCTTTGAGAGGATACTAAGCGACTACCTTTCAACGACTATTGATAGCAACCTTATCTCTAGCTATCAGCATGCATACACCAAGAGTAAATCAACAGAAACTGCTCTGCACAGCCTAGTATCTGTCATTGAGAAATCGCTGTGTGAAAAGGACTACTGTCTCGTGGCCTTCTTAGATATTGAGGGGGCTTTCAACAATATAAGCCCGGAGGCGATCAACTCCGCTCTAACTAATCTGGGCGTAGATAGACCTCTAACTGGTTTAATTGACCAACTTCTAAGAGGAAGGAAAATAGCTTCTTCACTTGGTACGGTCGAGTTATCACGCTATGTCACAAGGGGAACGCCCCAGGGTGGTGTTCTTTCCCCGCTTTTATGGAACCTCACAGTCAACTCGTTGCTACGTGACACAAGCTGGGGGGGCGGGAAGATAGTGGCATACGCAGACGATTTAGCTATTGCATTCAGAGGCAAGTTCCCACAAACTCTGTGTGACCTGATGCAAGTAGCACTGCGAGAGGTTTCGAGGTGGTCCTCTCGCTGCGGACTTAGTATCAACCCGGGGAAAGTGGAACTTGTCCTCTTCACCAACCGGTACAAAATACCGCCACTAAGCCTACCAGAACTAGATGGCACGCGCCTGGGCTTGTCGGATAAGGCCAAGTTTCTAGGCATAGTTCTGGACAGGAAACTGAATTGGAAGGAGAATGTTCTTCAGCGCCAGAAGAAAGCTTGCATCGCTCTTTACACATGCAAAAGAGCCATTGGCAAAAAATGGGGGCTCAGCCCTAGAGTATGCAGTTGGATCTACACGGCCATCATTCGCCCAATCATGCTGTATGGAGTCGTCGTATGGTGGCCGGCACTGAGCAAGACAACATACCTGAATCTGTTGCGGAAAGTCCATAGATCCAATATGATCTGTATAAGCGGTGCGCTAAGGACAACGCCCAACGAAGCCCTCCAGGCCATTCTGGGCATTTTGCCACTTGATCTGGAAGGGTTTCGGTCAGCGGCGGCATCAGCTCTGCGCCTAAGAGAAACCTCCAGTTGGGGTGCGGGTACTATTGGACACTCCAGTATTCTGGAATCTTACAGCTTTCTCCCTCTAAGCACAGATCGTTGTGCGACCACTACAGTCGGGGATAGCTGCTTCAAAATAAACATTCCCAGCAGAGAAGACTGGGAGAGGACGGATTGGTGTCCCGAAACAAATGGTGGCACTTCCATATACACCGACGGCTCGAAGTTGGACGGCAGAGTTGGAGGAGGGGTTTATTCAAGGGATTTGGACCTTGAACTCTCCTTCAGACTACCTGATCATTGTAGCGTCTTCCAGGCGGAAGTCTCGGCAATCCGGGACGCCGCGGCCTGGTTAAGCAAACGTGTTATCGGAGGAGATATCACTATTTTCAGCGATAGCCAGGCGGCAATCATATCCCTTGGCTCATACACGTTCAACTCTGAACTGACGCTCAGCTGTCGTCGATCTCTTCAGGAGATGGCCCAACAGAACCGCGTAAACCTCATATGGGTCCCGGGACATAGGGACATTGAGGGAAACTGTAAGGCAGACGAGCTTGCCAGGCAGGGCACGACCAAGCAGGTTCTTCGGGATAAAGAGCGCTTAGGTATGCCGTTTGCCACATGCAAACTAATGCTGAAGGAGCACACACTCCGTCAAGCCAACGAAAGATGGCTGCAATCCCCAGGGTGTCGGATATCGAAACAAACCTGGCCAAAATGGGATCTTAAAAGGTCTAGACGCATTTATGCCCTAACTAGGAGGGAAATCTGCATATTGATAGGGGCATTAACCGGTCACTGCCTCATTGGTAGGCATGCAGAAAGGCTAAGTGTGCCCTACCGACGATGCTGCAGGAGTTGCAAAGATGATGAGGAGGAGGAAACGGTGGAGCACCTCATCTGCAACTGTCCGGCTTTAAGCGGCGTGAGAACGCGCTTTTTGGGAGTTCCGTTCCTAGATAGTCTAAGCCAGATCGCGGAACTGGACATAAAGGACTTGATGGGCTTCATAAAGTCATCTAAGTGGTTCGAGGAGGAGTAACGGTGTCGGTTTAGGAGTGTCAGTCCCGGGATTCTGCTATGTGGAAAATCCCAACAACTCAGGGATTTTCCATATGGCTGGGTCCCGGGGCTGACTTTCCTTGTGTTGGTGGTATCACAACGGGCCTTCAAAACTGGCCTAAGTGTGCCTCTGCGGCAGCCACTTGAACCTACCTACCTAACTCTCCGTATATGTTTATGTATGATATATCATACGCTCCGCCACGCCCCTATCTTTTGAGATATAATTTAAAAAAAAAATTTATACGCGTTTTATATCAATACAAGTAATTGCTAAAAATTTCAATCACCTGACTCAACGGGTTCTATGTGTGAGCACTAATGGGTTAATAAAAAAGAAATGAGATGGCGTTATTGTTGAAGATCTTTCTTGCTTTCAAGTTTGGCATATTTCTGACGGCACTCTAATGTCGCCATCATGACACCTTCTCGATTCTCTTCGATAACTCGCTTAGAAACGCTAGCCAACAATTGAACATGTCTTTCTGTTCCTTGTATGTGCAACGGAATTTTCGGATCAGGCAGTGGAGGATCATTGCATTCTAAATATTCCTCCAAATGATCATAAGGAATGCTTCGAGTAAACGGCGGTTCGAATAAGATAGCATCATCATTTAAATCAATTATATTCGTATATTCAAACTCTAAGTTGTATCGGGTCGTCCAGATCGTTTCGGTAGTGCATAATTTTCTTTATGGCTTTGTCTCGTATCTCTTTTTTTTCATCAAACAACATTGCTAATAAGATATCATCTGAATGTGCAAAATATCCATTGCCTTTAATCACGTCATTTATAACGCCTTGTAAATTTGATTCTAAATACCGTGTCCAACGTATGAACTTGAAAAGTAATACACTACCATGCACGACCGAACTATAAAACTTAATGTTGAAGTACATTGGAATATACACTTTCATTATGTAGTTTGCCAGAATTTTAAATTTTTTAGATGGTTTATTCGTTGTCACATATAGCCGTAATAATCTACTGGCCTTAGTTAGCCAGCGTGAATGTGCAATTGGCCCTGGTTTAATGTTAGTCAAATCCGCCGAGACCTCGCGATCAGAGATTGCATTTGCAATTCTGAACAAGTACATTGCGTCGGTTGATAGTTCATCAGCAGAAGCCACATTTTCCAGTGCGATCTTCTCAAAATCGTTTACCGCCTGAAAATAGAAATTAAATACAATATCATCATTTAGTATTGAAACATAAAAGCTGAAAAATATGATCAGAATTGGTAATAAATAATTTGTAATAATTACATACCGGAAGATTTTCCCAAGTTTCAATTTTTTTGCCCAACGTGCCGGTTGCTGTTCGTGGTCCAGTGGTGGATGATTTTTCCAGAGCGTCAAACAAATGTCGAAGTGGAAGCTCGCAAAATTCCATTTGTTGTGCCAGTATTTGTTGGCTCACCATCACAACATATGCCAATTAATGCATCCAGATAAATTCCTTTATTGGTGAAAAATTCACTCAATTGATGACTTTGTGTTCCGCATTTTCATTTTCAACTTTTGTGTAACCGATCAATTCAGAATGTGGTTCCTTCAAAACAACTAGATGAGGTTCTTTTAACATTCTTGGATGAAACTTCTCATTAATTTTTTCTCTCGTTAAACAATCGTTTTTTCTGCCGTCGAATGAAAATGCTATTAAATTGGAAGCATCATGCCCTTTACGAAGAACTTCTTGTCTGCATTTGACTTTTACTCTGCGAACTTTAGATTTATCCATGATGAGAGGATTGCCACGATCATCTGTTGTCCCAATGTCTGCCATAAGAGATGCAGCTAATGCTGATGCTCATAGCAAAGTTCGTAGCATTGTATCGGGGGGTATATGGTCCACGTCTCATCGGAGCACCAACTGAACAAGGTCCATCACCCATATCCATAACTTCCTCTGGTACGTATGTATCATCACGAGTCTCTTTACTTGTTGCTAATATTGTAGACATTGGTACTTGCTCTTCAACTTCCGTCACGTATTCCGGTATCGTAAATTTCCTCTCATTATGTTGATCCAGCATGAACTCTTTTAAGTGTTCTGGAATCAATCCACATGAGCATTGAGCTGCTTTCAAGTCGCATTGACATCGTCCAATATAAAATATTTCTTTCGTAGATTGTACGAACGCTGTGAATTCTGACTTAATGTTTCCTTTGTGTTTATCTTCGGTTTGATATTTGTGGAGCAAAGCATCCAATTTTCGAACAATGATCTGAGCTGCTTTCATCGCGTTTACATCGTCCAATATAAAATATTTCTTTCGTAGATTGTACGAACGCTGTGAATTCTGACTTAAAGTTTCCTTTGTGTTTATCTTCGGTTTGATATTTGTGGAGCAAAGCATCCAATTTTCGAACAATACTTGGGAACAAATGGAACATTAAGTTTACCCCAAATTTTAATCAATTTGGCTGTCACGTGGGGAGTAATTGTTTATACGAAAACATTTTACTTTCTATTTTAACACGTCCAGCCAAGAAAAAATAATATCGTAAAATATCCTGTTTAGCTGGCAGACTCAGATCACTTAGCTCACAAGACGCACCAAGGGCAGCAACATCCTGGGTGGGCATATGTTGCAAACTGCTTTCACTTTCGGCACTTGTTGATGTTGTTGCGGCTTGCGATGTAGGCGATTCTGGATCCATAGTTGAATAAATGTTATGAAATGCAGTTATGAATGAAATTAATTGTAATTTATTTGTCGGTTACACTTTCACAACACTCAAATAATAATTAATTTTCAAAAAACTATTTCCCCGCCTCCTATTAACATTTTTTAGTTTTCCAAATGTTCACACAGAGCCAAATAATCCTCTTAAAAATAAGAAGATTTTCTCTTTGAACAGCTTCGAGGCCCAAAAAGAGGACAGAAGTCAGAGACGAAGATATTTCCATAGAGATTTCTTCTTATTTTTGTGAGGTAAATCCTTTTAATTTTATTAAAAAGTATACCTTCTTAGAATAAAAAGAAAACTTCTTACTCAATTTTTCGAAAGAACAAAGCGGCAATTGGACGCCGGCAAGTATAAGTACGTAATGGTCTCATGGTTAAGATCACCGTTCAGCAGTCAAGTCATAGCAGTGCAAGATCGATTCTCATTTTCAACGCTGAATATTTTGGGCTATTTAAAAATTGATTTTACAATATGGAAAAGTAAAATATTCGTCGATTTTTGCAACAAATTCGTCGATTTTCCACAAAAAGAAGCGATAAAATGAGAAAAATACTTTGAAAGCGCCCTATAGCGGTTCTGACAAATAAAATACATGAAAATAAATGTCTAATTCGGATTCCTCGTACTCGAAAACCCACATACACATTGTCTTTTTAATGCTGTTTCTAAGTCAATCTGAATCAAGTGAGAAAATTTTGGTATAAATTTTCTATCAAAATTAGGGAAGCTCGAAATTCATTTCAGACCTATGGTCCCATGGGCAACATTACTCAGTATGACCCACAGATTCAGAAACTGGATGTGCCTTTTCAACAATAAATTTGACCCGGCCTAATATATATGCTATTGTTTATAAATTTCTATTCAAGAAAAATTAAAAACGAACATTTCAAAGAAAAAATCATGCCGATTCTCATGATTTTTGACAAAGCAATTGTATGCTTATACGCATTGCATCAATATATGGGGGAAAAATGTTTAATATTAAAAAATTCATGTCCCGAAAACAACGAGTTTTGGCTAATAGACATTTAGCCAATTTGAAATATAAACTGTTGTATATAGAAAAAATAAAAAAATAACCTTTTTTGAGATATTAATTTTTAAAAAAAGTTATAAATTTTCACGAAATACTGAAAATTTTTTTTTTTTAAACTATATTCTATTTTTTATAAATTTATATAAAAGTAAAAGTAATAACGAACATTTAAAAAAAAAATAGGAGAATCGGTTAAATTTTGACAAAGTTATTGGCAGTTGAAAATATGGGCGAAAAAATGTTCATTGCATTTTAACGATTTCAACTGCCGATAAATGCGAAAAAAAATTTTTTTCAGGAAAAAAAGACACGTGTTTCTTTATTTTGACCAAAGAACAACATATTAAAATTTCATCGAAATCAAAAATCATGTCCCGCGCGGACCGGGTGCTTGATTGAAAATGTTGTAGTTAAGAGCAAGGCTGCATACAGAAAAACCAGCCCTTTAGCTGATGTATTCAACGTGTTAAGGAGTTGTGCGGGGATAATCCGGCTGGTCCAGCAGCCTTGAACGGCTCGAAGCTTTTAATTGCCCACCTTACCCTTTCCTCCGTGATAGGAATGTATACAGCCAGGTTTGTTGCAGATGCTAAGGGTGCAACATCCGAGTTCTCTGGAAAATATGTTTTCAAAAGCAGCTCCAGAGTTTCACCTTCCGAGCTGGTCCAGGATCCGGCAGGTTTCCGCAAATAGCTTATATGTAGCTGTTGAGTTTTTATTTATTTATTTATTGAAGTCTATTAAATATAGGTTTCCTCGAAAGCGGTGACGCTATATAACGTCCGTTACATAGCGGTGAAGTACGTTGTCAAAAATACTGCCATGTAAAAGTAATTGAGTGAAAAGTAAGAAGACGGTGAAGTTCACCGTAATGTAATATAGCGTCCGTCATGACGGTGGCAATTTTTCGTCAACGTTTTTTCTCACCGTCATTGTCATAGCGGTGTCAATTCAATAAAATTCTCCAAATTCGTTTACAAAAACAACAATTATTTGTTTTTGAGAAAAACAAGAAAAGTGGCCGCAAATTTACAATTTCAAATGGATTGAAGTCACCGCTACTTGCATGTAAGTTTACAGAAAAGCGGTGCTGCTAATGACGGTGAGCATAGCTACCGCTATATAGCGAACGTTACATAGCGGCACCGCTTTTCGAGGAAACCAAGCCTTTACAGACTGGAAGCTATGTGTATCATATAATAAATTACATAAGTAAAACAATGTAAGAACTGAAAAGTATATTAAAAAACTGAATTCAAAATGTTAATAAGTTCATACTTAGATATTGAGAAGTCAAACGAAACAGAGTTCGAGACCCTGTTAAGTGCATTGATAGCTCGCGCAATGGGAGCGTTTCGAGAATAATCAGTTCTAAGAATTTGTTCATAGATGGGAACAACAGTACGCAGAGACCTCCGCGGGATATTAAAATTAATCCGACCGAGAAGAGAAATACAATCTATGTCACCACTAATAATATTGAAAAAGAAAGATAGTGAAAGAACGACTCGTCTTGTCTCCAGCGTTTTCAAATTAATTAGAAGTAACCGCGAGTTATAAGTAGGCATCGGCTCAGAGAAGTTTAATAAGCGTAACGCAAAATATTTTTGGACCCTTTCAATTCTATTTATTGCAGAAGTATGGTATGGTCTCCATATTATAGCACCATATTCCAAGTTTGACCGAACAAAGGCTGTATAAAGCAATTTAAGGGTATAAGGATCCGAGAATTTCGCCCACATCGCTTTAGCGATAATAAAGCTTATGTGGCTATTAAAAGAAAGGTTCGAGGTAGAAATTATACCAAGATCTTTGGTTTCTTCTAAAGAATCTAAAACAGAGTCATCAATCATATAGGTTGAAGGCAAAACATTTTGAATTTTCGAACAAAGGCTGTATAAAGCAATTTAAGGGTATAAGGATCCGAGAATTTCGCTCAAAAGTGAGTACGCTTTAGCGATAATAAAGCTTATGTGGCTATTAAAGAAAGGTTCGAGGTAAAAATTATACCAAGATCTTTGGTTTCTTCTAAAGAATCTAAAAAAGAGTCATCAATCATATTGGTTGAAGGCAAAACATTTTGAATTTTGGTGTACGTTATTTTGAAGCACTTTTTTATAGTTAAGGGGAGGTGGGAATTTATGCACCAGACCTGCAGTTTGTCAATATCTGCCTGAACCTTATTAATGTCGTCACGATTTTTAATATTAGAATATATTTTTAGATCGTCAGCATATAAAAGGTATTTGGCGAAAGAAAAGTAACTGCTTATGTCGTTTATGAATAAAACAAAGAGCAGTGGGCCTAAAATGGTTCCTTGTGGAACGCCCGAGCACGCTATAAAAGGTCGAGAGTTGGTGTTATCAACAGTAACCACACATTGACTATTAGATAGATAAGATTTTATCCACTTTAAAAAACAGAATGAAATCCCAGATGTTCAAGCTTACTAATTAGCACCACGTGTGATACTTTATCGAAAGCCTTGGAAAAGTCAGTGTATACGCAATCAACTTGAAGACCAAGTTGGAAAGACTCAAAGCAGTATTCACTGAATTCAGTTCGTTATTGTAAAGCGACTTGGAATAAAGCCATGCTGAAATGGGGTTATTAGACTTTTACTTGCAAAATATATTTTCTCCTTTACAATAACTTCAAAAAGCTTCGAGATTGTGGACAGCTTTGAAATCAGACGATAATTACAAACATCATTCTTGTTTCCACTTTTGCAAGTAGGAGTAAGGCATGTAATTTTCCAATCATCCGCAAAATAGCCTGAAGCCAGAGACATATTAAAAATAAGTGTAAGTGGCAAAATTAACTCTGGCATGTTTTTGAGTACAAAAGGTGAAATCCCATCAATATCAGTTTTTTCTGAAGGCTTGAGACCCATTATTCCGTTTAAAACATCCTCAGATGAAAGTCTAAGAGATCCAAATCTTACGGAAGAAACATTGACTCCAGAACAAGCCACGAATTCGGAGTTATTATCATCCAATATAAAATTAGAGCTAAAAAACTTCGCGAACAAATTTACTGCATCCGTTAAGTTACTAGAAGATTTCTTCTCCAAGAATATAGCAGATGGAAAACCAGAGATAGATTTTTTTTGATTTGATGAAGCTCCAGAATCATTTGGGACTGACTTTTATACCCGACTCAACATTAAGTATATAATTCCTATAAAGAAATTTATCCAGACAGTTAAATTCCTTCATGTATTTCTGGTATGATGCATAAAAAATAGAGTTACCAGTAGCCTTGTACCTTTTAAAGAATTTGTTTTTCAGATTCTTTAACTTCTTCAGGCGACAATGGGAATCCATTTTAGGCTCAATGCAGATAATTTATCTTTCAACATACGAAAACTAGCTGAGACATCAGAGGTAGAAAATAATTCCTCCCAATTCAGCTTAGCTAAACATAAATTTAATTCAGAAAAATTACCGGGTTTAAAATTAAAACCTACGGTTTCGTTTTCGACAGAAGCATTTGATGCAAACTTATAAAACTCAAAATTAATAGTCAAAGGAACATGATGCAGATTAGATGGCGACAAAGGAAAATGACTTTCTTCAATTGAAGTGTTTATATTGTTTACTGACGAAAACAAGATCAAGAATTCTGCCAAGCCTGTTTACATATTTATTAATTTGCACCAAGTTCAGACTCAAAATATTGTCCACAAAATAAGACCTATACGACTTACTAATATTTATGGGCATAAGGCTAGAGTTTGAGATAGGAGACCAGCCTACATTACATAAGTTAAAGTCACCTAATACACAAACATGATTATCAGCTACCTTATTCAGAATTAAAGAGGTCACATTATCAGTATGTGCACGAGCTTGCCGAAGAAGCTCCCTTAATGCTGACACATAGCTGGTCAAATAGCGAATCACAATTACCAAGCACAACCAAGTGAGATTGGTATTTCCGTTGAACAGCAAGGAGAACGCCGCCACCTCTATCACAGCCGGTTTTTAGGGAGTCTCTATCTTTGCGGTAAATATTATATAAATTGAAGTCAAAATACTCACTATCAAAGAAATTAATTGTGAGCCAGGTTTCAACAAACACAATTACGTCAAAATCCAATCGAGAGCTAAAAAGCCGTACTTCCTCCCCTTTTGTTGGAATGCCAGAAACATTCTGCAAATATACCTTAAGGTCAGATACATTGATATTATTATTAGCCACGCCGGCTTCTGCACATCTTGTTGTTGTACTGGCCTGTACACATTCTGCTGTTGGGTTCGACCTCTCCGTCTGCGATCTCCCCGTTTTCGAAAAAAATTAAATGGTTTAACTCTCACGTTTATAGGCTAAATTTTTGCATCGAGAATGCTAGCAAACTCGGCAGATAGAACACCCAACCTGAAGTTCACGTGAGTACGATTTTCTGCTGGGTCATCTTTTTTAAGTAGTGCAAAACAAGAGAGAGCCTTTTTTATCAATATTTACATGCTTACACACATAATTCATAATGTCATCAGCAGTAACTTTAGGGTCACTTGACGACAAGTGCGCCCACATCATACGATCAGCAACGCACAATTCAGTGCTTGCATTAGAGCCAACAACAACATTATTATTTCTTCTTTTGACCACTTTTGTCCACGCAGCATTGTCTTCAAATTCCTTTCATCATTTATTTGTTGCTGAGAAAGCACAGCATTAGCAGAACCCAACGCGGACAGGTTATCGGCAGAAGAAACCACGACAACAGCTGTGACAGCAGGCTGGTTAAGAGAACCACTATTGGGGGAGGGCGTAATGGTTACATTTGTACTAGCAGCATTGTTGTTGCTTACAGCAATATTAGGCATTGAACTAGTACCTGCTTGAACATTCGCATTATTAGAAGCGCATGCATTGTTGTTATGCATTTTATTATTCTTATCATTTCGTGGCACGACTTCGTTTGTTTTTCTTATTATTTTGCACTGTTCCCATTCGTTTTGGTTACCAGCAGCACCAGCTGGTGGAGGCTTAACAACAGTACCCGAAGTAGCGGCGATTGGAATTTGCGCCGCAGTTAGAAGGCTAGCAGCAACAGCATCATTAGGCAGCGGCAGATTAGCAGCAGTATCAGATAAAGTTTCAGCAGCATTGGCAACGACGTCGACAGAGCCCATAGCACCTGTTGGGGCGTCTGTAGAAACTGCCTGCGTTAATGTAGCAGTGTTGTTGTAAAGATTAATAAAATTCTCAAACTGAGCGAACAAACGAGACAGAGTCGAATTATTCTCGTTAAGCTTAGAGTGCAAATCACGTACCTCGGCTTGAAGAGAATCTATTTTTTGATGTAGGCACTCGTTATCAGTACACGGCATTGGCACTTGCACTTGTATGGATTGTTGTTGTTGTAACGACGAGTTATGCGAAGTCACAGACTCGTCTTGTTGAGCGGGAGCACACAAACCACAGATGTAAATATTTTCGCCATTATTTAGGTAATTGAATTCGGCAGGCAAGTTACCAAATTTCTCGGCATTTTTCACATTGCACTGAAGTTTGGGCGCCCTCAACCTTATGGCCACAAAATCACGGCATAATTATCCAAATGGTTATATATGAAAGCACATGAAAAGGCTTACAGAGTCAATGTTTTTAACACAAATTTAATTATTATGCGCCATTAAATAAAAATAAAAGCTCGAATTGAATTTGTAAAAACTCGGAGCAAGGCAAAAACACGTCCGTTCACGACGAGCACACAAGCAGGTATTTTGAGAGCTATCGTCTCAGTCGCGCTGTATAGTCGACACTACACAGTACAGAAATTTCTCCACGAAGTTCTCTTCGCCATTTAACATTCTCGATGTCAATCACCTTCACAGTTTGCCATTGTAAGATTTCATTTATTTTTTTATATTATTTCATATTTTACATATAAATATCAATACACCTAAACATATATATTTTTAAATTAAGTATTTTTTTTATAGATTTTTCATATTTATGTGCAAAAACATAATTTTTTTTACACTTGTCGGATTAAATGCCAAGGAACCACGCTTCTCTGCTAGTAACTGCTTCGAGCTGGAAAATATAATTTCTGATGATGCGCAGGAGTAGCAAATATGTTTAGGGGTTTCCCATGATAATCGAGCCTTTAAATCAGAGCTGTTAATTTTGATTAGTAATTAGTAATTGATTGATTAGAAGGTTTTTTTAATTAGTAATGATTATTTTAATTGCTTTCAAGAAAAAGCAATTACTAATTGATTACGATTAGAAAAAATCAAAAAAAAAAATCAAAAAAAAATCAAAAAAAAAACCAAAAATAATCAAAAGTAATCAAAAACGGCTTGTTTTGATAATTTTTTATTTTATTGATTTTTTCTTGATTTTTTTTAATTTTTTTTAATTTTTTTTTTTTTAATTTTTTTTTTTTGATTTTTTTTGATTTTTTTTTGATTATTTTAAAGTTTTGTTGTTAAAAGTGTAAACATCTGTGTATCTTTGTATGTAAATATATACACCTACTTACACTTTGGGGCTCATGGATTTCTAGAATGAACCTTGATCGTTGAGTATATGTACATATAAGAAAAAATGCCAGGTTTAATGGTTATATTGGTTGGAGTGATGATAACACTAGTTTAAAAATAAGTAATTTGAAAAAATACCAAGATATTCATGTATATGGGTGAATTGGCACTGATATGCCAAGCACAAAACATATTTTTTAAATTTTTGGTATGGGTAGGTTTTCGAGATATCGGTAATTTTGTGTTTTTTCAGGTATAACTTTATTCAAAATTTCTTTTTGCCAATGTTGCAAAAGCGATGGAGCTAAGCGATACCTCGTTCGAGAGGAAATTAAAATACGCTTCTAACGACGTATAAAATGTAAGGGTGGGTCAAACCATCGCTGAGCAATAGATGGCCAAAGTCGAAATTTTGTCGAATTTTTACGATTTTTGAAAAAAAAAAAATTGATTTTAAAAATGTTTTTTTCATGCGAAGTTGTGAAAATCAGAACTGTTTATTTTTTCGAAAATTAGTGTGTATAATTGCAACCACTTTAAGCGTAATATTACCAAGATCTAGGAAAAACTGTATTTTTGGCGATTTTTTTGTAACTTTCAACATCTCTACTTTTAATAGAATTCTGAGTATTGTAGATATTCAAAAAAATATTCATAGTATTAGTCATTAATAAGCCGATAAAGTCCAAATCAACCATTTTTACAGTTTTTGTCTGTCTGTCTGTAAACTAGTGTAATTTGTCCTTTTATATGTAAATGGCTAGTGTCGGACATTTCTCGTTTGATACCCTACGGGTACGGTGGTATAGTTCTATTTGAACACTTTTAAGGCTAGGCTCACACTGCAACCTACTTCGGCCGTCCGGCAACAATCACACATGTGTTAAATGAGCTCCTCGATTTCATCCGATTTCACCCGAAATGTAAACAAACTTTGGCCGCCCGATAAAATAGAACGCGTTCGAATTTCTCTGATGAGACCGGATGAAAAAGTCGGTTGCAGTGTGAGCGTAGCCTAAGTATGCTACACAAATTAAAACATAGGCATTCCAACTACGTCCAAAAGAGACTTGTAATGATCAATTGATCAAAAATTAAGCGGTTATTATCCATAGAGACATGTCCCGGATTAATAAATTTCGTCCACAATGGGCGACGTAGTCATTTATGGGCATTTGACATTTGATTTACTATCGTACAGTACTATTAACAAGTTGTAAATTACACCGCTACATTCCATATTTTTCATATTAATATTTTATCATCATTATCATTCCATATTACATATACCTTTTTAAAAATAATAGACTGAATGTGCAAAAGCGCCAGTCTTCTGTTTAGGTTGTAGTTCGATCACATTATGAGAACTAGTACGAAACATCTCGAGATTTTTCCTCCAGGGATATTTATGTGCATGAATACATGCATTTATATAAAAGAACTTCTTGCTTGACCTATACATTTGCATGTTTGTGCAAGTGAATATTTATGTATGTACATACATATTTTTGTACAACAGTACTGGAAAAAAATCAAAAAGAAATCGAAAAATCAAAAGTAATCATTACTTTTTATTACTTTTGAATTTTTTTGATTCTTTTGATTTTTTTTGGTTTTTTTTTTAATCAATTGAAAAATAATCATTAAAAAGTGAAAGTAATTGGTAATCAATCATTAGGTGGCTTCTCAAAAAATAATCAATGAAATGCTAATCATTACCGATTACTAATCAATTATTAACAGGTCTGCTTTAAATATGTGTCTCATTTATGCTTAAACATTGTTTTTTTTTTAGTGCAATCCTGAGGTCTATGAGGCTATGGGAAAAACCTTAAACTTGCTGGTTGCACTGCTGATGACGCCGACATCCTCAAGTCTTAAAAGACGTTTTACATAGTTAGTAACTACCTACATACATTGTATTTCGTGTGGGTAGTGGTTAACTATCCTTATAAAATAAGCTGCCCATTTATGCTTAGTTTAAATGAATTTGCATTTAAAAAATCCTCTAAAAAGAGGTTTCAGTTAAATCCCTCCTAATCAAATTAACGCTAGTAAAAATGCTCTTTTTTTGTCGATTTTTTGAGGATTTCGGCCTCATCAGCAGTAGAGCCAGCTACCCTTATGGACAAGACTGGCAGAACCAACACATACTCACTTTTCCACCAACATATTTGCGTGTGACAGGGTTGCATTTTGCTAGTGCTGGAAATAATATTCAGGTAAAAAACTGGAAAAAGAACCGAGTACTCGTGGAGTACAGGTACTATTTTCTATAAAATTATACCATTAAACAACTTAACTTAACAGATTACACATTTTCTTTATAAAAGAAGAATTTTCTAGCTTATTTTAAATTCAAATAAGGGTTAATAAAATAAAAAATATACCGAGTGACATGTTCCGACTACTTTTGGTGAAAATATTTTTCCTGCACTAGTAAACTGACAAAATGTGGTACATGTGAAAATGAATTGTAAATGTGAAAAGTTAAAAGTGACAATAAAATAATTAAATAAACAAAAACCGAGAAGATCTGTGAACAACGCGTAATAAAGGCGTAGTTATCCTCATCTTCCTCAACTCCTATTGGAGTATAGTGCCTGTAACACCGATTTGTGCTGTTCTCGTGACATCACTCCGCGTGCTGTGTCTTCTAGTTGTTTTGTCCACAGTTCAGCGCCAGGTTTTGGGTGTTGCCCCAGGTCGACTTCCCTGTGGATTCCATCGCAATGCTTGTCTGGCTATATATACGGTGGAGATACCCAAATAAATAGTAGGTTAAACTGCTTAAAATCTTAATGTAAATATTCCATACTGGCAGCTAAAGCAGACACGAAATTTGTGATTGCAAATTAAATTGGAAGGAGTGCATCGAGGAGCGGGTGCGGAAGGCATGTATCGCCTTCTACGCTTGCAAATTGATGTTTGGTAAGAAACTGGGTCTAAAGCCGAAGATGGTGCTGTGGCTGTACGAGGCGGTGGTCCGGCATGTGCTGACCTACGGCTCGGTGGTGTGGTAGGAGGCTCTTCGTAAGAACTACAATCTCACCAGCCTGCAGAGGGTACAGCGCACCGCGTGCGTTGGCACCACCGGGGCCTTGCGCAGCTGCCACACTGCGGCTTTTGAACCTACTTCCAATTGACTTATATATACTTTGTACATCGGCACAAACCACACCAAGACTCAGGGAGTCTGGGTGCTGGAAGGATACTCAGCATGGGCACAGTAGTATCCTTAGCACCCTCCCAGAGGGAATAATTAATAGCGCAATATACTACTAATCTCACAAACTGAAGTTTGAGAGAAACATTACTGGGAAAGTGGCTATCTTCACCGACAGCCAGGCAGCGATAAAGGCAATCGCATCGCCATACACAAGCTCTAATGCAGTTCATGCATGTAAACAAATTTTGGCTACGTTAGCTGAAGTTTTAGAAATATACATTATCTGGGTCTGGAAGGCTCATCAGCAGGGAACGAAGAGGTACCTAGACTCGAAATCGGGGTACCCCTGGCAGTGGCCAAGGGGAACCTCCAAAAATACTATTTTAACGAAGCACAGCGAAAGTGGACAGGTACTACTACCTGTGCAATATCGAGAGCCACCTGGCCGAACTACAGCGAGACGAGGACGAGGAGTCTCCTAAGCAGGTCCAGAGCAGACACCTACAAGCTTGTAGCAGTCTGCACGGGTCACTGGGCGATAGGTACGCATGCGGAAAAGCTGGGTATTCCGCATAATGACCACTGCAGAAGCTGTAAAGACATTAATGCAAAAGAGATCGTTGAGCACTTACTGTGTAAGTACCCGGCTCTAGCCAGAACACGACTGAAAGTGTTTGGGACCCCTTTTTTGGAAAGTCTAGGGAGAGTATCCGAATTAGCGATTCCAAGCATCCTGGAGTTTATAAACAACTCTGGGTGGTTGGAACATATACTCACAGCAGGAGGTTTCTACGAGTTTTCATGGCATCAAAACGGCTTTTAAAGCTACTTGGGCGACTTTTGTCGCAGCCATTCTACCTACCTACCTAAGCTGCCTCACATCTCTAGTCACAATAGACACTTTTGTGATCTGCTTGTAGGCAGGTAACAAACGTAATTAATTGAAGAAAATTTGTTAAAAAATTAAAAAAAGTGAATTTACGATTTAGAAGTATTTATATGTTTAAAAAAAGTTAATTAAATTTGAAAAAAAAATTTAAAAATACAAAAATTTCTGTTCTGCGCTTGAACCTGCGACCTCCCCCGTCATTATCCAGACGCTTAACGCCTGAGCTACATCGACATCTATAGGGCATTTGATATGCGTTACTTAAAATTTATGCAATTTTTGTATTCACCACACCTTAAAATGAGCGAGAGAGAGACTATGGTAGATTTCTTGTGACTTTCTTTTATAGAATACCAGAATCATCTGAAGTCGCAAAAATTGTATCTAATGAATTATCTCAAATTTAGTGACTTGATATGAGACAGAATTACAGAATACTGGTATTAAACTTTTCACGAAAATTAAAAACTACGATGTGGCACGATTTACCATTAACATAAAAAAATATATTTGGTAATTATAATCCATTTGATTTCCTGTATGCCATTCGAAAAAAAAGAAAAATAACTTTTTTTGCCCACCCTAATGTACATATTTTCCTGCTGTCGTAACGTGCGTTTGGGAGGCGTCTACCTCTCATAATTACTTTCTCAGCAAAAGTTTAAAACAGTATTAAAATAAATAATTTACTTCTAGAAAGTAAATTTTAGTTATCATTTTCTATTTTTTAAAACATTTTTCATAGATTTAAAACTTGTATATACATATGTACATATACATTAGTGCGGGTCGATTTATTAAGCGATATCGCGCCATCGATTTTTCGATAGGTTTTGGGTTCAGGAAAAAGTTCCACTGTGCATACCCCAAAAAATAATTTTCGAGCCTGCGAAATTTAATTTTTTTGAATTTTCTTCGACTTTGATTTTTAAGGTTTCATGACCTACTAAACAAACTTTCATTTGATTTTAGAATTTTCATGTATACCCTGTCCGACTCCAAAATGTCCGCTAAAAACGTTGACGATAACAGTTTTTTGAAAAAAAAGCAATATTTTTTGGGTTTTGGGGAGTGTTTGGGTCAAAAAATTTTTTTAAGGGTTTTTTCAGTATACATGCAAACATGTTTTCGATGAAAACGAATTTGTCTCATATACATTGTCCCACTCAAAATTATGCGCTAAAAACGTTGGCGATAACAGTTTTTGAAAAAAAAAAAATTGTTTTCTGGTTTTGGTCGAAAAAACTACTTTTTAGATTTTTTATGCATTTCTTTTTCATTTTCAAGGCTCCAAATTATTTTTTATTTATTTTTTTTCGGTGTCAATTGGCGTTGTCCCAAGTGTATTCATGCGCTAAAGGCGGTGGTTAATTCAGTATTTAAAACAAAAAATTATTTAATGGAGTTTTAGAAGAATTTTGGTCGAAAAAACCAATTTTTTTAGATTTTTCATTGGCTAAATTTTATAGGCGGAGAGCCGGCTGGCAGAACACCTACTGCAAGGCAAAGACGTGTTAGGCGGAGTGCGCTCCTCCTCTTTAAAAAAAACTGTAAGTGAACAAACCAGATTTTCTGAGTATGAGGAGGTTCGAGGTTAGAGGTTCTTTCATAAAATCTTTAACTATCCTTAGAATTTTTATATTGAGCTAAGCTCTCCCACAATCCGCGCTTAAAGCTCAAAAGACCTATTTGTTTGGATGTCTGCAACTCTGTAATTAGAAGCAATATTTGGATCAAGGTACATGATTCTGAAAGCCTGAACGTTTCTCTTTATCATACAATAGCGCTTTACTATCGCTGATTCATAGCAGACAAGCACGAGCAGATTTTATTGCACACCTTTTGACGAATTCGACTTTTTGCTCATTTTTCGAGGCCCATAAGTCTACAAGTAAATGGGATCTAAGTCTTTGGAAGGCTGAATATGATAGAAAAAACATTTGTTTTTTTCAAAAAACTGTTATCGTCAACGTTTTTTGAGGACATTTGGGGTCGGACAGGGTATACATGAAAATTCTAAAATCAAATGAAAGTTTGTTTAGTAGGTCATGAAAAAATCAAAGTCGAAGAGAATTCAAAAAAAATTTCATTTCGCAGGCTCGAAAATTATTTTTTGGGGTATGCGAAGTGGAACTTTTTATCCTGAGCCGAAAACCTTTCGAAAAATCGATGGCGCGATATCGGTTAACTTTCGTTCATACAAATCAACCCAGCCTAATATACATACCTTCATATATCCATTTCAAAGCGAAATGACAAATAGAATTGCACACATGTTTCATTGTATAACAACGCTTGTTTCATTGCATATGTGTGCGCGTGAGCTACTTCAGCGTTAAGCCGACTCAGAAAACTGGCAGCACGGTTAAAGGGCTACAGCCAGTGTTGCCACACGTAGGGTTTTATCCCTATTTGTAGGTCTTTTTGCCTAAAAAATGTGTCCGTAGGGTAAAAGGTCGGCTTTTTCATATTTCACGAAATGTAAGGTTTTTTTACATGGAGAACATGCAAGGTGCAAACATGCACCGCTTGTTGACTAACACAAATTTTTTGCCAACATGCGTCCTGTGAGTTTTGTACTATTGCACACACATACACATTAACACATACAAAATCTAGTCATTTTTAAATGGCTGTAATTACTTTAATACATAGTTAAGATAATCGCACACGGTTTGATGTTTAATAAACTTCAACTTTAAGAATAAGTAAAGGTTTTTTGGAAAAAAAATCTAAAATTATAACAAAATTCATTTTAATTTGTTCCCATACAAAATGTATGGGAAAGGGCGAAAAATCGGCATCGCTAAGGGATAAGTTACAGCAATGATTTTTTGCAAAGCTTATTTTCTCATCAATTACAACTTTTTGGGGGTAATACCAAAAAAACAATTTTTTTTTATTTGAATCACCCGAATATATATTTATGTATAAAAACCTCGTTCAAAATACCTATGTATTTTTGTATAAGCATTGTCCTCTACAAAATTTCAATATATAGCTATGCGGTTTTCGATATTTCCGCAAAGATAAAAATGTAGGTATTTTTTTTTAACGCATAGGGTAATCTAGAGAGTTTTACTTCTTTTGTAGGGATTTTGGAGGAAAAAAGTGTGGAATCACTGGCTACAGCTCATGCAAATTTACACATACTTCTCTCAGCAATTAAGCTCATTGCCGGCGAATCTACCGAATTATGATTCACTGTGAATTCTTATGGGAATGGAGTCATGCAGGCCTCTAGTTTGAACTAACACGAACATGCACATACCCACGAATTAACAAAGCAGAAACAAGCTTTTCCTCTTTTCTTAACTGCATAGCAAAACGGAGCACCTGACGATTGTGCACTAAGCGCTAAGGCACTCATGTATGTGTATTTCGGCATTCATGTATGTGTATTTCGTCATCTGAATTCAGTCCAACATCACGATGCGTAAGAGACCGCTTGTTATCTTTGTGAAAGCGAGCCACTGCTTTAAAGAGCATAGATCGATCTTCAGATGATAACAATTTAACGATTACAGAAGCAGTGGATTTCTTTTTGTTTGGAACTCGAAAAGCAGAACGAGTATCAAGAGCGGATAGTTTTAGTGATTGGCACACATTACAATACGTGTCTCTTAAATTCTCAGTCTCACTAAAGGGAAGGCCGTTTATTATTATGTTAGTGGAGACAGCTTGGTTTTGGCAGTCGCTGAGCTCAGTTTTGAGCATAATAATTTTACTTTTAAGGTGTTCATTAGTTAAAGCGTTCTCTTCCGCTTTTTCCACTCTTTCTTCCATTGTCTTCATAGCTTTTTTAAGGTTTGTTATTTCAGTTGATAACTCACCGAATCGATTCATCAACCGCTCTTCAGACTCTTTCATACGATTAACAACTGTTGAGACAGTTTCCCAACGGAACGATAGCGTCCTGATTTTCCTAGAATCTTGAACGAAAACGGCGATAGCTAAATGTAGATATAGGTTTTATTCGGAATAGTTTTACATGTAGTCAAGAATATATCAATGCGTTTTGCCAATGCGTTTTGTTAAAATTCCTGTTTCGGGAATAAGTTACAATGAATTCTGTTTCTAAGTAGAATATATACATGAAAGTGTAATTATACATACTTTAAGGTATGAAAACCAAGACGTAAGATGATTTCTATATAAATTGCTTTTGAGCTGCGCTTTGTGCATTCGACTTTATTAAAGTACAAAAACGAAAAGAAGAATTTGGCGCAATTATAGAAGTCATTCTACGATCTGTCATTAATATGTCATTATAGTTTATAGATAAGAGAATTGACAGTCGATTAATTCTAGCAGGTAATAGATTTTAGATAGTGGCGATAACATTCCACCCCCCAGTACGGCAAGAAGTTCTTTCGTCGCCTTACTCCTGATCTCGAGCCACGTCTAAAACAGCAATCTTTGAAACCGGCCGATCTAAGATGCCACTATTGGTCATGATTTTTGCACTACGTACCTGCCCATCCTTTGTTAACCTCGTTTGGAGTACCTTGCCTCGTGGCCAGACGTTGCGAGGGCATGAAGAGTCAACCACCACCACGAGATCCCCGGCGCATAACGGTCTCACCTTCTCGTGCCATTTTGTCCTACACGTTAATGACGGTAAATATTCTGTCAACCAGCGTTTCCAAAATTTGTCTGCATATCGTTGCGATTCAAGCCAACTGCTTCTTAGCACACTTGCGCTGTCGTCAAATAATGCGTATGGTTTCAGGCCGTTGGAACTTCCCAGCAAAAGGTGATTGGGCGTGATAGCTTCAGCATTGCTATCGTCAAGAGGGACGTACGTTAAGGGCCTTGAATTAACGATATTTTCGATTTCAGCCAGCATACTTCTCAAAAGCTCTTCATTTGGTGTGCGAGTTGGCGTTATTTTATATAGGACAGTTTTTATGGAGCGCACTAAACGCTCCCAGGCACCTCCCATATGTGGAGCAAGAGGCGGATTGAAATTCCATTTCGTATACGAAGAAGTGAAGGTACGGACGAGCTCATCACGATCTACTTCGGCAACTGCTTCGCGCAGCGTTCTCTCGGCACCGATGAAATTGGTCCCGTTGTCGCTAAAAAATTCTTGCGGGGTACTATTAATTAAAATGTTGTACCTTAAATGTAATAAAAACTTTACTACACACTTTACTATTACATGAACAATCAATACTACTTTACTATTACATAACCATCTGACATAAAATATTTCAATGAGCACTATCAATGTTATGAAGTTGGTACTAAAGACAACTTCTGAAAAGTTAACAATTTAAGCAGTTTCGTAGGGCCTCCAATTCATTTGTACAATAATGCAAAAGGAGTATCGTTTGTACGAATAAAAAGGTTTTAAAACTGATAATTAGCCGACTTTATTTTTGGAGGAGAAAAATTTATTGAAAATAACCCTCGATTATGTGCTTTTGACAAATTGTCAATATATGTAAGTAGTAAAAAAAAACAAATATATGCATCAAGTTTTTGGAATTCCGTGCCATTTTTTTGATGCACAGTTCAAAAAACTTGACAAAAAAAATGTTTCGTTACTATTTATCATTGTTGGCATTAATCGATAACACAATCGGGGGATAAAAAGAGGGGCCGATTTTACAAAAGTAAGTATCATATTAATACACAATAATTATCATTTTGGTAAGAAGTAAGTATCAAATTAATACCAAAAATTTGCTAATAGCAAGTATCGATTTGATAATCAAAAGTATCAAATTGATATTTAGTAAGTATCAAATTAATACCAAAAATTTGATAATAGCAAGTATCGATTTGATAATCAAAAGCATCAAATTGATATTCAGGTTTGATACAAATAGGTCTCAATTTGATACCTGTGAAAATCAAATTGATAAGAAAAAAATAGTATTAACTTTATAATAACTATTATCAAACTGTAATCTTCGAAAATATCAATTTCACAATTTCGAAAATGTCAATTTTATAAGAACTTTAATGAAGCCAAATTAATACTGGAAAATTTCATATTGATGTCTAAATAGCATCGCCCTGATGACAACTTTTTTTTGGGTGTAGGGATCGATCTGTTCTAACCTCTTACCACGTTTGAGTTGTCTAACATAAGTACTTCCAGAGATATGGACTATGAAGTATTTCATTCGTATGGGAGGTACCACGCCCCCTTTTTCGTTATCCCCAGTTTTTTCGGAGGTGGTAGGGGTCGATCTCATATAACCCCTTACCAAATTTCAGTGGGCTAACATGAATACTTCCAGAGATATCGACTATGAAAAATTCCATTTGTATGGGAGGTGCCACGCCCCCTATATATATCAAAATATTTTTTAGTCTGTGGCCAGCCCTGGAAGATATACAGTGCGTGTGCAAAATTTGGTAACGATCGGCTCATTCGTTTAGAAGCCAAGTTCGTTTATATATAGATACATAATTTGAATTTTATATATGTATATACACTCTAAATCACTTTTGCTGAAAATTAGGTCGAAAATAGTCGGCAACAGATTACCAAATATTATCGACCTAAAATTAGACAACAAATTTTCTAGACATTTTTGTTGGTTTTCAAACAAATTAAGTGTAAACTTTTACACAAATTATGTCTAATATCCGCCTATCTTTTGAACATAATATGTTTAATTTGGAACATAATATGTTTTACTTTAACTTAAAAAGAAATAGTGATATTTATTTATACATATCTATTATATTTATAAATATATTCACATATGGAGCAAGATATTTTGTGCTAAATAACAAAACAGAAATTAAATTTGTATCGCCTTTGGCAAATAATTTACGAACTATGACCTTTAGTTTACAAGAATTTTTTACATAGCTTGGTCTAGTTTTCTTATAAGTGTATCTATTGATTTTTCTTAAATTATTTATGTGTTGTTTTTTGCCTCTCATTTGTGCGGGGTAAAATCTAAAAAAATATCTCATAAAGAATTCAAACGTTTGCGATATTTCTTTGGGATAAACTAAGTTAAATACATAATAGTAGCAAAGCAGTTGTAATACTAAGTCCACGATATTAAAATTTTCCTCCTTCCAAGTTATTTCCCTCTCAAACCACATGTAAGCTACGTGGGCATTATTTTCCTGTGGTGAAGTTGCTAGGAATTAAAAAATTATATTAGTGTATAACTAAGGCAGTTTATAGAATATTATATTTACCAACTATAGATATCCAGGGAGTTACTTCCTCTATGTCGTTTTTTATATCTTCAATGGTTGAGCCAAACTGTAATAAGAAAAATATACATATATTAAAGAAATTGGTAATTTTTTATAGCTTTAGGGTTGGAATACCTTGTAATCTTTGAAAATGAGCGTATCTTTTTCCTTAAAAAATTTGCAGATAGATTTTAAGATTGATTTTTCATCTGTGTCTTGTTCTATGCCAAAAAAAGATTTCATTTTGTCACACGATGCATAAAAGCGTTCCTTAAATCTTTCAACCTGCAGTTCCATCACTTTGCTGAAGTGATCATAAAGGCAGTCCTTTCGAAAAATCATCGGCCAGTCACTTAAAATATTTTTATCAAACACTACTAACTATGAACTTATATATTTATATACATATATATTATAATACATATAATACCGCAACCAGCACTGGATGAATCTGCTTGATAAATGATGACGAAATATACTGCAAAAATTCACTTTCGATAGAAGATATATTTGTTTCAATTTGACGCGCACTTGTGCAAAGAAATTCTGCGAAGGTAAATATGGCGGCTTCGTCAGCTGGGATGTTAAAAATTCAGCATCATTTGCCCAAATACAAATACTATTGGTTCAAATTTGAACAATTACGGAACATTTCGCAAATTATGTTTAAAATTCAGCATTACAAGCCTAATAAAAAAACTTTATGCGGTAAATTTGTATTTTTAAAAGAAAATTACACAGATTGAGTTTATTTATTTCGATTAGAGCGAAAATGATTATAATTTTAGACAAGGTGCATATTTTCAACAAAAAATTACACTTAAAAAGATCATAAATTTCAGTAAAAGATTTAGAGTGTAGAAGTGAATCGTTAAAAAATTGATTTTTTCGTCGCTCTTGGATTTGCCGCTTCGTCAGTTTACCGACGGGTTTTATGTCAAGTTTGAACATTATTTTCTGGTAACAGATCAGTATTTTCACTAACACGAACTATAAATGATGAGAGATATTTCATGGTGTTTCATTTTACATATACTTGTAAAATCAACTGTGTCAAAACCAGTAGAATAAAAAGTTGTGACATTTCATGTTTAATCTATTCTAATTTTAATATGGTTTAATATTTTTGGAGTTACGTTAGAAATTAGATGTATGCCACCAAGGTCTACATGTGTTCTAATTTTCAAGGAAAAATTACACCTAGCTTGGAAGGAAAGCTGTGGTAAAGTTGTGACATGAGAAAGTGTGACACATCTATTAAGCGCAAAATCTTCCCAGCCCGTCTTCGAAATGGAACCTGCTCTAGCACAGTTTGAAGCTGGTATTAGACTGAACATGTGTCAAAAAAATTAACATTATATGTTAATTAATAACCGCACATGGCCACTGTGGCCACCATTTTTTGATTTTTTACAAAACTAGAGAACAAAGTTTAGTCTCCTATAGGACCCTAGTCAAGCAAATTAATTTAAAAACAATTGTGGCATATTGTTACGCTATTTATACGCTTTTTAAGCTTGCTTATGCAAATTTTGCTTTGATCACAATTTATAGCATGTAAAGCCAATAGAAAGAAGTACATGCCCTCAGCAAAGGGAAACTATAAATTGAGATTTTTTTCTTGTTTGTGCGTTGTTTAAAAGTAGTCCATGAAAAAGTACGATGGCGGCAGCGGTGACCATGTGGGTTGGCGAAGAAATGTAACAGGAATAATTGAATACAAAGTGCTTTTCATTTGGCGATTTAGTCCAACTGTGACTAAATTTTAGGTAAATTAAGAAGCCAAATGGTTTAAATTGTAAACCACGAAACTTCAATTAAAAATCCACGATGGCTAAATTGCAATAAATGAAGCTTAGATTAAAACTTTTCAGGTTTGAACTCAAATCATTAACGGTTTCAATTTTAAAAAATACATTTGAATGTTTACAGTTTCAGTTCTAATCAGCAAAAGAAATTTATTTAGTGAGTTTCTTTGGTTAAGAATTAAATATTTATTAAAATCTATTTTCTTTACAGGAAATTTCATAACTATCGTTGCATTACTGAAATGTCCCAAAATCCGTGGACATGCAACCACAGCATTTATATTGTCGCTCAGTGTATCTGACCTCCTATTTTGCTCCTTCAGTCTACCACTAACGGCCTTGAGATATTATGAAGAAGTAAGTACTATTGATTCTTGTCCTAGATAAAACTAGTGAATCATATGGTTAGTCAATTAAAAGTAATTAAACTAAATTTCTTATACGAAGTTCAACTTAGCTGTAGGTTAAAACTAATAAAAACAAGTTTTAATCAGGATTCGGAAACATTCACTCTCCTTCACGAACATGAACATTAAAAAAAAAATTTGCATTCGCGTTTGTGAATAAGAACCTATAAAAAATCCACACCGTTCACGTTCATGAATGCATTCGTGCATCATTCATAAATGCCTTCTCTAATCTTTATATGAACGTACTTCTTGCTGTTCATCTTCATATACGTATGCATATGTGGCGTGAATAATTCACGAAGGCATTTAAGAACGTGCATTACATCGCTCCTTTCTAATAAATCTCACTTGGATAGCATTACCTCTCACTGTTATACTACAAAAAAAGCTTGTTAAAAAATTTGATAAAATTTTTTTGTTTCATACAAAAATATAGAGTTAGTCTTATAAATATGTATTTTAGTAAAAGTCCGTATGTAGACCCCATTTTTGAAATATATTGATTTTGTAGATAATTTAATAAGGAAACGAATGCTATTATTTAGAACTAAAAATGTTGTGGGTAACACTGTGCAGTTGCAATGTTAAAAATGCAATTATTATAATGAAACTAAAAAAATTGCCAGATGCAAAAAAAAATACTAAGAAACGCAAAGCCTGATTCATTAGCTTTCAAATGAGCTCAATTTGAAGCTTGTAGCATTAGTACAAGCCGAGATATGATGGATTGAGTAGGTACATGTTTTCATTACTTCAAGAAAAATTCCATACTTTGACAGATCATATCTCAGAAGAAAATCGAAAAAATGGCAAAACAAAAACTACGTGTCAAATGAATTTATAGTCCCTACGTGTAAACCGAATTTGAACAAAATCCGTGACATGACGGTTGATTTTTTACAAAATTTGGATCACTTGAAAAAGAAACGCTCATATGTGAAAATCATCCATCAGAAAATAAGTGAAGTTAGGGTAATTTTTTTGCGACTTTGATCCCCGATTTCCAGGCCCGAGACCTAGGTACAGCTTTGAAATTGCACATTCGTTCTAGATTGGGGAGGACTATCCAGCAGTATTGGTTTCATCCATGAGAAAATATCGGATATTAATTGTTAATTGGATTTTGAAAAGCTGGAAATTGTTCAGTTGGACTTTAGAAAGTGTCAATTGGATTTTAGAATTGTTAATTAGATTTTGGAAAGCGTCAATTGGATTTTAGAAAACGTAAATTGGATTTTAGAAAACTGGAAATTGTTCAGTTGGACTTTAGAAAGTGTCAATTGGGTTTTAGAAAGCGTGAATTGGATTTTGGGAAGCGTCAATTGGATTTTAGAAAACGTAAAATGGATTTTAGAAAGCATAAATTGTATTTAAGAATAGTCAATTGGAAATTAGAAAGCGTCAATTGGATTTTAGAAAACGTAATTTGGATTTCGGAAAGCGTAAATTGGATTTAAGAAAATTTTTACTGCACAATTTGAATCTGATATATACTTTGCAATAAATTTCAATTTGTTTTGCCGACATAGCCGGGGCGGTCAAGGGTCGGCAGACGTGCTGTGCAGCAGCTTCCTGCAGCCAGAGGGCCAAACGTCCCCTTGATAGGAGCAATCGCAGCATCAGGGATTGTGACTGTTGACAGACAACGAGGCTCATTTAATTCATCTGCTTGCGGTTTATGGGCACATAATATGTTGGACGCGTGGGAGCAACAGGGAAAAAGCCTTAGCGACTTGGTAGTTGTATGCGACAACGCGCCATGCCATGCAAGCATAGGAGCTGTCATAGAAGAACATACGGGTGGAAGGTTCAAACTTCTACGGCTGGGACCATATAGCACTGCTACATAAACCCCATGTTGTTGTTGTTGTAACGAGGTGTAGCCCTGCCTAAATATCAGACAGGGTCACCTCGAGTGTATTGCTCTTGGCCGGGTCGATATAAGAAAACGGCCCGGGTCGTTTCGGCACGATGGGTACAGCACAAGTACTGGTACCGTTCTCGTAGATCCGGCAATACAAGAAACTAAACTAGCCGTGCAGGCTATGTAGGTCATTTAGCGTTACCCAGGGTGCACCAACTGGGAGGCGACCTACTTTTACACCCCTTATTTGGGCAAAAGTGAAGATCTACGTGAAAAGCCAAATGGAAGTTCCCATTACAGTAGGCTCCGGAGTACGCGAGCAAAGATTACAGTACGTTGAAACGCTTATAGACGCCGCTAAGGCAACGATAACTGGAGGAGATTGCGCCAGGGCAGTGCAGCACAGCTCCACTTCTTACGCTGCTGCAATGGCAAAAGAGGACATGCCGGTCGGTGAATGAACATTAATTTTTTCTTACATGAGCTGTTAGTATACTTTTTCTTATAACTCTTACTTATTTAAAGTAACCGTATTAACCATCTGTAATAACTGGTTCCTAAACTCTGTAATTTAACCTATTCATATTCACATTTAAAATGTATGTACATTTACATACATAAGTATTCTTTAATAATGATATTGCTTGTTCATTACCATGTTGTTGCTATTATATGTATGTATACGCAGCGTGTGAATTAATAAAAATTTACTATTTTCAAAATACAATTGACGCTTTCCAAAATCCAATTTACGTTTTCTAATTTACAATTGCCCTTTTCTAGAATTCAATTGACGCTTTCTAAATTTCAATTGACTATTCTAAAATACAAGTGACACTTTCTAAAGTTCAGTTTACAATATCTAAAATCCAATTGTCGCTTTCCAAAATCCAATTGACAATTCTAAATTCCAATTGACACTTTCTTAAGTCCAACTGAACAATTTCCAGTTTTCTAAAATCCAATTTACGTTTTCTAAAATCCAATTAACACTTTCTAATTTCCAATTGACTATTATAAAATCCAAATGACGCTTTCTAAAATCCAATTGATAATTCCAAATTCCAATTGACGCTTTCCAAAATCCAAATAACAATTCTAAATTCCAATTGACACTTTCTAAATTCCAACTGAACAGTTTCCAGTTTTCTAAAATCCAATTTACGTTTTCTAGAATCCAATTAACACTTTATAATTTCCAATTGACACTTTCTAAAATCAAATTGACAGTTCTAAAATCCAATTAACGCTTTCTGAAATCCAATTAACAATTCTAAAATCCAATTAACGCTTTCTGAAATCCAACTTAAAATGGTGTAGATCACTAAAATTACCATTTTTAGTATAGGAAATGAAAGAAAAGAAATGAAATGAAAAAAATGAGTAAAATGAGAGGACCATAAGGGAAACGAAACTAAAGCAAAGGAAACGAAAGGAAATTAAAGAAAAATAAAATAAAAGGAAAAAAGGAATTTAATGGAAATGGAAAGAAAGGTTAGGTAAGAGAATAAAAGAAAAGAAAAAAAAAGAAAAGAACAGAAAAGAGAGAAAGAAAGAAGGGAAATAAAATGAAATGAAAGAAAAGAAAAGGAAAAGAAAAGAGAGGGAAGAAAAGGAAAGGAAAGACAAGGGTAGGGAAGGAAAGAAAAGCAAAAGAAATAAAATGAGATAAAAGGAGAGGAAAGGAAATAAAAACAAAGAAAAGGAAAGGAAAGGAAAGAAATACGTATGAAGACTACCTAAGAAGAATAAATAATTATCAACATTGAAACTATATTACTGAATGGTGTAAAGAGGGAGGAAAAGGCAAAATGAACAGGAATGTATAGAAACCAAAAATAAAAAAAAATATGAAAAGAATGGCAAATTTAAGAAACAGCAAAAAGGTAGGAAAATAAAATAAGCTTTTGTGGTTGAATTTCAACCACTGGGCGAACTCTAGTTTTAGTAAAAGTCCGTATGTAGACCCCATTTTTGAAATATATTGATTTTTTAGATAATTTAATAAGCAATCGAATTCTGGTATTTATAACTAAAAATGTTGTAGGTAACACTGTGCAGTTGCAAGGTTAAAAATGCAATTATTATTATAATAAAATTAAAAAATTGCAAAACGCAAAGCCTGATTCATTAGCTTTCAAATGAGCTCAGGTGAAGTTTGTAGCATTAGTACAAGCCCATATCTCGGTTTGAGTAGGTACCCAGCAAACAAATAATAGGAGGGTTTACGCTCTTTATGAGCTCATTTATGAGTCCAAAATGAATGTATTTCCCTTCCTGCAATGGTCGTCCGATATGAGCTAATTTTCATATATTATATGAGCCTGAATAGGAGTCATATATGACTCCGTGAGCACATCATTAAGTGAATTTCCGTTGGATGAAGGTGATCCATCGAAGACTTGTCGTAGTTTCGTGGTGAGACTGTCTTGCTTCATCACCGCGTGGTGTGGTAAATAAAAGTGCCTAATCAAGTCGGGTGACATATTGTCATTATATATCGTTTTCACTTCTTTTACTTGGCCTAAGAGTTTATATTCATTAAACGTTTCAACATACGCCTGGTGAAAGTCACTGTCACGTTGAAAGCGCCTTTGAAGACACTGAAAACGCTTAAGCGCCATAGAGAAAGTCGATCCCAATTGCATTGATGAATCAAAATACGACTTGAATGGCAAGCGAACCAAAAACTTTCCATTAGATTGTCGAATAGTGGTTTTTTCATAAAACTGTTCTGTCCACTCATCTTCTTTAGACCTTTTCCTTTCGGCTCGTACTTGTTCCAATTCTTGGAATCGCTTAATGTATTCTGCTATTTCAGTGGTCGAAACGTGAAAACAATCAGTTAACGGAAATGCTGTTATATGATTCTGCTGCTTGAGTTCGCCTGACAAAATCCAACCTAAAGAAGTGTTTTGTGAAATGGGTTCGCCTTCTTGGCCTTTACATAAACAACTTTGTAAAATTTTTGCATAAACGTCCCCACCAAGCAAGACATCGACTTGGCCGGGTTCAGCGTAATACGGATCCGCAAGGGGCAAGGTTTCGAGATGATTCCATGATTGGACTTGCACCGGTTTTAATGGTAGAGCAGAAGATATTGAAGGAATAATAGCAGCTAGTGACTGCAGCTTAAAACTTGAGTCGACAATGGAATGTATTTCAATAACGATTCCTTTATTAGCAATTTTATAGTGTGATTCACCCAAATTGGAGTAATGGGTATATTTAAGCGTTGAGCTGCTCTTTCTGTGATAGTCGTCTGCTGTGAGCCTTGATCGACTAAAGCGCGAAGACGAACGAGCTGACCGTGGACATCGGGTATGTCGATTAACGCTGTGACGAGAAGCACGGTATGATTTGAATAAACTAAATTATTTGAAGCGAACGAAACATTTGCAGGTTTCGTTATCAAGTCAGAGTGAGATGGTTTAAAGCTGTTTGCTTGCGGATGCAGAGCAATGGGCGATGGAGTTGATGCATCGATACAAATTGGAGTAATGGGTATATTTAAGCGTTGAGCTGCTCTTTCTGTGATAGTCGTCTGCTGTGAGCCTTGATCGACTAAAGCCCGAAGACGAACGAGCTGACCGTGGACATCGGGTATGTCGATTAACGCTGTGACGAGAAGCACGGTATGATTTGAATAAACTAAATTATTTGAAGCGAACGAAACATTTGCAGGTTTCGTTATCAAGTCAGAGTGAGATGGTTTAAAGCTGTTTGCTTGCGGATGCAGAGCAATGGGCGATGGAGTTGATGCATGCGAACAAACACACAAACAGCGTTCTTTCACCATACGATCTCACCCCACCTCATTCATAACGCTGTTTGTGTGTTTATTCGCTGTCAAGTTCTAATGGCTCATTCGTTTAACAGCGAACAAACAACCAAACAGCTTTTTTGGAAAAAGTGCTGTTTTAGTTTAAATAATTTTGGTTAAATAAGATATGAAACAACTTTTTTTTTGATGCAGAACGAAAGTAAATATTTCAAAGTTTAACTTCAAGTCATCATCATCATTTATTGGCGCTTAACCGCCTAAGCGATTTTGGCCGTCGCCTATCAAAGCACGCCAGTCATTCCTTTTTAGCGATAACTGACGCCAATTGGAAACCCCAAGGGAGTACAAGTCATCCTCCACCTGTTGTTTCCATCTCAGTCGAGGCCTCCCCCTTCCTCTGCTGCCGAATTCGGGTGACGATTGGAAAACCTTCTGGGCTGGAGCTTCTTTGTCCATTCGCATGACGTGACCCAGCCAGCGGAGCCTTTGGGCTTTAATTCGCTGGACTATGGTCAGATCTGCGTAAAGCTCGTACAGCTCATCGTTAAATCTCCTTCGATACTCGCCGTCGGCATCACGGGAAGGACCATAAATCTTCCGGAGAACTTTTCTCTCAAATACTCCAAGGGCCATCTCATCTTCTCTTGACATTGTCCATGAATCTGAGCCATACATCAGGACAGGTATGATGAGAGACTTATAGAGCGCGATCTTTGTTCTTCGAGAGAGGACTTTACTTCTCAATTGCCTACTCAGTCCAAAGTAGCACTTGTTCGCAAGAGTGATTCTCCGTTGGATTTCTAGACTGATATTATTTTCGGTGTTAATGCTGGTTCCCAAATAGACGAAGTCCCAAAATGACCAAATGATTTTGTCGTCGCTGAGCAAGGGGCGCAACCACATCGCGTGGAGGTGTCGCTTGTTTGGTCAGCGAATGTTAAAAATATATTTTGGACGATCACAGCCCGTGTATAAGCGCTCTCACTTATACACCTGTACTTGCAAAACTGCCGACCCATGATCTACGTGTACTAATCTACTCTTAGTCACGCATGAAATCGTTAAGGCATTGAATTGCCAGTCCCAGCTCGATGTGATATACACAGATTTCTCCAAAGCCTTCGATAAGGTAGACCACGAAATTTTGTTGCATAAATTAAAGATGTACGGTATTACTGGTGGGCTACTTAAATTTTTCTCTAGTTTTCTAAGTGGTAGGAAACTATTTGTGAAAATGGGGTCCACCACGTCCAGCACTTGTGTCAATGCGTGGTCAGGTATCCCGCAAGGAACTCACAGCGGCCCTTTATTGTTTCTTCTTTTTATAAATGATTTACCCTTTTACTTTAAATATGCGAATTGCTTAATGTTTGCTGATGATGTCAAACTATATCTGAAAGTTGATAGTACCTCGGACAGCGAAAAGTTGCAGCGAGATTTAACCTATTTCGAAACTTGGTGTAATTCAAATCATTTGTATTTAAATATCAATAAATGCTCTATAGTAACTTATGCTAGGAAACCGGATATTGTCCATTTCGACTATCATTTGGATACCAATGTGCTTAATCGTCTCCCAGATATGAAGGATCTGGGTGTGATATTTGACACCAAGCTTTCTTTTAATAAACATATTGATTACATAACCTCATTCAAAGAAATACTAGGGACTTTAAAGACCCAAATACCCTGAAATCTTTGTTTATTGCTCTTGTACGAAGTCGATTAGAATATTTTTCTTTGGTTTGGAGTCCGTAATACGATTTATACTCTGTAAAAATTGAAAGAGTCCAGAGAGTCTTCACGAAATATGCTCTATATAAAACTAACTTTGAAGGTGATCGTCCACCTTACATTAGCAGACGGAAGCTTCTTGGCCTGCAGTCTTTACATGACCGAAGAATTTGCTGCTCATTACTATTTGTGTATAATGTAATAAACCATAATATTGATTGTGATGACATAAAGGCTTTGTTCAATGTTTATATACCCGCAAGATCGCTACGATCAAATCGCTTATTTGCTGATGCAATTAGTAAAACGAATTACTCGTTGATTGCACCCATTAATAGGTGTATCCGCCTTTGTAATAGTTACCTAATGTTATTGATCTCAATTCAAGTTTTTATACGTTTCAATTAAGTTTGTTTACATTATTTAATTAAATTTGTTACATATTTATACGCTTGTGATAAACTGTCTATGTAGTCTGTAAGATTTATTAATCAGTAGACTGAAATAAATAAATAAATAAATACCAACAACAATGTAAGCCCGAAAATCCGCCGAAGGATAACTCTTGCAAACAAATGCTACTTTGGGCTGAGTAGGTAACTGAGAAGTAAAGTCATCTCTCGACAAACAAAAACAACACTCTATAAGTCACTTATCGTACCCGTCCTGGTGCAGAAGCATGGACACTGACAGCATCTGACGAGGCGGCTTTGGAGTATTCGAGAGAAAAATTAAAACCCAGCGGCTTCGCTGGCTAGGACACGTGGTGCGAATGAACGATTACGCTCCGGACGGTGGAAGTAGAGGAAGAGGGAGGCCACCACTCCGATGGCAGGACCAAGCGGAGGCAGATCTGAGAACCCGCGGTGTTTCCAATTAGCCAAAACGGCCAAAATCGCCTAGTCGGTTAAAGGCTAAGTAAGTAAGTAAGATATGCAACGCATGCACTTTCAGGATTTTTTTTCGAAAAATTTAGTATGCTGCAATAACTACAGGGCGGGAGCTCGAGAGAGAGAAGCTGACAGTTTCACTCAGATATCAGACCAGCTTTCTACGAGAGTTGTCCCCAAGCCAAACGTATACAACGTGATGTTCCTTGGTGGAACAAAAAGCTTGCACAATTAAGATGTCAAGCCAGAAGGTTGTTTAATGCAGCTAAAGACGCGGGAGACTGGGTCTCCTATAAAAATGCTCTAACCTCTTACAATAAAGAACTTAGGAAGTCCAAGAGGGCAACCCGGAGAGAACACTGCGAAAATATTAAAGATCTCCCTACGGCAGTGCGGCTCCAAAAGGCCCTTGTGAGGTACATATGCAATTTATTTACGTTGAATGTCTAATATGCCGATCAGTCTGAACGGGAACACAGTATCCGCTTGCCTCCATGCGATACTGAAGTGTTTAATGGCGATTATCTTTCATGGCCTACATTTAGGGATATGTTCACCGCCATATATATTCTGAACAAACGCCTAACACCAGTAGAGAAACTGTTTCATCTCGTCAACAAGACGAAAGGGAGGCGAGGGACATAGTGGAAAAAAGTCCTCTCACGAATGAGGGATTTGACACAGAATGGAAAAACTTATACGAGAGATACGAAAATAAACGTATCCTAGTAAACTCGCAATTGCGAATATTGTTTAATTTAGAGAAGGTAGAGAGTGAGTGTGGCAGCGCGATAAAAACCCTGCAACGGCAAATTAGTTATTGCCTGGCGTCCCTAAGAAGTCATAAAATTGACACATCAAATTGGGACGCAATTATTACGTATCTGTGCTCGACTAAGTTGCCAGAGAGTACGCTTGGTCTATGGGAGCAAAGCACAGACCATAAGGTTGAAATATCCAAATGGGAGGATATGGACAAATTCTTGTCAAATCGTTTCCAGACACTCGAAACAGTGTGTGGGTTTGTGGGGACTGCAAGTTCGCAAGTCCAAAAACCGCAGACTATGAAGAAAGCGACCGAACCACCGGCAAAAAAGCTTGGTACATACCAAGTAAAGGTCACAAAATTAATGTGCACCAAATGCAAATCTACTCGTCATAGACTACGAGGATGCCCCCGTTTTTTGAGATTAACGCCTTAAGAGCGAGTTAATTTTATAAAAACCAATCAGGGGTGTTTGAGCTGCCGGTCCCCAGGACATACCGTAACGAAGTGCCCAAGCTCATACGACTGCAGCAAGTGCCACTCTCGTCACAAGACGCTCTTACATATAGAAACGTGGCAATAATGATGCTTCCACTTCTACGCAATCACAAGGGAGACGGGAGGCGAACGATAAAAATGTAAAATCCTTCCATGTACAGTCAAGCGCAGGTGTGCTGCTAGGGACAGCTAGAGTAACCATTCGTCATAATGGTAAAGACTTCCCAGCAAGAGCACTGATAGATTCTGGGTCAGAATGTTCCTTTATGACAGAACGTCTGAAGCGCAGAATCAACTTACCGGCACAGAAAATGAATGCCCGCGTATCGGGTATAACGAATGCCGTATCGGCCCAAGTCAAGGAGGCATCCTACAGTGGATGCGCTGAAGTCACAGCCTAACCACATCCGTCTTAATTCTGGCCAAACTAACTGGAAATCTGCCATCCTGCCATGTCGACGCTATGACTATGCAGGCTTTTCCAGACTTAGTCGTGGCAGATAAACGATTTTATGTCAACGAGGAAGTTGACATTATACTCGGAGGAGATGTGTACCCGCAAATTATACTAGGTGGGCTGAAGAAGAATGTCCTTAATACACTTCTGGCCCAAGAAACAGTATTCGGTTGGATACTCACCGGCCACGTGGAGTACCGAGTCCAACAACAAATATAATGTCCTTTTACAGCGAAGTCGCTTTGGACAAAGAACTCACAAAGTTCTGGGAGTTGGAAAATCTGCCTAAACAAAAGAGCCCAAACGCAGATGAGAAATACTGCGAAAAGCTATATAAGGAAACGACGCATAGGAACGACGATGGGAGATATGTAGTCTCGCTACCATTCAGACAGGAGTATCCAGATAAGCTTAATATAGGAGGGTCTCTTAGAAAGGCGTGTTCGCAATTCTTTAGGAATGAGACACGGTTAGCAAAGGACCCAGAATTAGGGAAAGAGTATACCAGGGTCCTGTCTGAGTACGAGATGATATCAGCCGAGTCGTCTGATAACTATTTTTTGCCCCATCATGCCGTAGTAAAGGCGGAGTCTACCACCACAAAGGTGCGGGTCGTTTTTAATGCCTCAAGTCCAACGGCAAACGGTACAAGTCTAAACGACATTTTCCTGCCAGGACCAGTGCTTCAAGCAGATCTACCGGTCCTTATACTGCGTTGGAGATTATATCGGTATGTCTTCAATAGTGACATCGAGAAGATGTATAGACAAATTTGGATATACGAAAATCATTCCAAATTTCAACGAATAGTTTACCGCACATCACCACAAGAACCAATAGGTCTTTATGAGTTAAAGACGGTCACGTTTGGGGTTAATTGCGCACCGTATCTTGCAATACGAACCCTTTGCAACTAGCAGATTCTCAACGACATCCCAAAAGCGGATCGGCTGACCGAGGACTTCCTGGCGTTCGAAGACACCTGCACCTTCAAGGTTTTGGGCATTAGATGGAATGCTCATTTCGACCTCTTCTTTTTTAAAGCCGGAGCACTGGAAGAAGGTGAACAGCTCACGGATCGAGCAATATTATCCGCCATCGCCAAGCTCTTCGAACCATTAGGATGGCTTGCACCAATGGTCATTGTGGCCAAAATAGTGAATAGCAGAATATTTGGTTGGAGGGTACTGGTTGGGATGAGCCAGTCTCGTCCAACACTTTGGAACGATGGGGAAACTTTAAAAGGGACTATAACGAAATCGACAAAATCAGGATACCCCGATGGGTAAATTTTTCACCAGAAGATGAGGTCGAAATCTATGGATTTAGTGACGCGTCGGAGAAAGCATACGCTGCAGCCGTCTACATGCGCGTAAAAAGGGATGACCAGATCTTCTTCTAGCCAAAAGCAGAGTAGCGCCAGTGAAAACAATTTCACTGCCGCGCTTTGAACTCTGCGGAGCTGTACTCTTGGCGGAGATACTGGAATCTATTTTTCGAAACATAAAATTAGGGCAGGTAAAACAACATTTGTGGACGGATTCCACCATCGTTTTAGCATGGATTCGGAAACCACCATTTTCCTGGTCAACATTCGTCGCACACAGGATAACCAAGATCATCGACTTGGTCGGAAGTGAGGACTAACATCATGTCAACTCGGAATCGGATCCCGCAGATTTAGGAAGCAGAGGAATACCGGTAACGGATTTGGTCAACAACTTTTTGTGGTGGCAGGGACCTTCTTGGTTACAAGAAGACAATTCAGGGTGGCCAGCACAAGAAACCGAGTTGCATACATCCGTGGAGGAAAAGAGAGCGCAAACCTACGCAATATCGAAGCGAAAAGAAATCGAGACTCTAGATCGGTTTTCGGATTTACCTAGGGCTTTGTGGGTACTATCATAAATTATGAGATTCTTTCGAAGAACACATCCCACAACAAAAGCTTCCTTTCAAGAAAAGTCGTACCTAATCTCATCCGATGAGATAAAGACAACGACTCAGATCTTGATTAAACTATATCAGAAGCAACATTATTTTGAGGAGTACGTAAATTTGAAGAAGGGACAGGAAAAGCGAGATATTGCCATTTAACCCCTTTCTTGATAAGGACGATATTATCAGGGCCGGGGGTCGTCTAGGGGCGTCGGAAGATCTCGCTTACAACGAGCGTCATCCAATCATACTCCCTTATAATTTTTGGTTAACGCGGCTAGTTGTGCAAATGATACACAAAAAAAATCAACTTATGCTCCGTCTCATCCGCACCCAATACTGGATTCCGAATGTCAAGAACATGATTAGGGCCACCATCCACAATTGTAAGATTTGCACCATTTACAAGAAACGGACGCAAACCCCACTTATGGGTACCCTACCCCACGAGCGGACCACGCTTTCGCGCGCTTTTACGAATACCGGGGTCGACTTTGCAGGCCCATTCGATACGTCTGACTCTTCGTCTGTTTTACCACCAAAGCGATCCATCTGGAAGCGACCAGTTATCTTAGTACCCCATCCTTTCTAACAGCCCTTTCGCGTTTCATAGCTAGAAGAGGATGCCCGCAAAACTCTTTCTCCGACAATGGTACTAACTTTGTCGGAGCGTCACGATATTTACGATCCGAATTTAGGGCCTTTATAGCGGACGCAAGACATCAAACGATCTCGAAATACAGCCATCAATTAATGACATGGCATTTCATTCCAGCAGGGGCTCCACATATGGGAGGACTCTGGGAAGCAGGAGTTTAAAGCTTCAAAAGCCATTTCAAGAAAGTAGCCTCATCCCACAAATTCACGCATGAAGAGTTCCATACGTTACTATGTAGGATTGAAGCCTGCCTCAACTCGCGACCATTAAGCCCCGCGTCCAATAACCCGTCAGACCTAGAGCCACTTAGCCCTGGGCACTTCCTCAATGGAAGTCATCTTATGGCTCCACCAGAATCAAATGTACATGAAAGCTCTGCCTCCATGATCACCAGATGGCAGAAGCTCAAGGCCCTTCTTCTGTCAACGATGGAAAATTTAATACTTGACCGAACTCCAAAAACGAGTGAAGTGGAAGCAGTCAAAACAGAACATTAAGGTAGGGAATCTCGTTGTCATCAAAGAAGACAACTTATCTCCAAACGAATGGAGGCTCGGTCGAGTCACCAACGTACACCCCGCCGAAGATAACCGAGTACGTGTCGTCGACCTCATGCCCGAGAAGGGTCAAGTCAGAAGACCGTTGGTCAAACTGATCCTGCTCCCGACAGATGGAATGAGTTGTGCGAGGCCCGATGCCTCTTCCTAACCATTCAATCTCCCTCCACTCCGTGTATCCCTACCTTTCCAAATCCCTCACCCAAAATTCCATTCACTCGTCAACCATAACGAGGACACCAGAAAACCTAACGCAGATGGGCGAGCCCGACCTGCAACAGACAATAAGCTGCACTCCACAAAGAGGCCAAGGAAATCCTAACGCAGACAGGCGAACCAATATGCCACCGAATCTTAAAGTAGATCTCCGACAACACAGATGTCCCTCACATAAACATCCGGGCCCCAAAATCTTGATACCTTTTGTTCAATTATTGAAAACGGATTCCAAATAGTATCCAAAAGGTATCTATTAACAATTGTTCAATTTTGGAATCAATTTTCGTCGCGTGTGCAGTTGATTCCAAAAATGAGTTGACTACACGTTTAAATTAATGAAGTTTTTTTGAAAACTATTTGACGGTTTCTTACGTCCCCCAAAAAAAATGAAAAAAAACATAATCAGACCGATTCTAAACAATTCCGCATTGTGCGGATTTTCTCACACTTATATAATTTGTGAGCAAAAATGTATGAAAACGTGAAACGTTCACTAGTGAAAACTTGTTTAGAATTGGCATGTCTAAGACATTTTTTTGCAACAGAATAATTTTTAAGCCGCAATGTCACCGCAAAGTCCTCCCCGTACCTCTCACCCTATTCACGAGCGCAAGAAAACAGGGAGTTAGAAGTCAACGTCTATTTTATTTATATTTATTTAATTTATTACAAAACTTTCAACAAAATATGACAAAAAATTGAATGTTGAGTTGATCAAAAGTCGGTTGACTACGAACTTTGTTGCATGCAATTTTTCAAACTTTCAGTATCAACATAAAATTGAATGAAAAATCGAGCAATGCAAATGGGACTATAGAGAGAGGGGGAAGACCAAAGGAGGGGGAACAGACAGGGGCTCGGCAAATAATATTCGACTCACCCGGTCTTGACAATCAAATTCTCGTACCAGGCATGAATTACCAGCATTATTTATACCCAAAACCATTTGCAAAACGTGAACAGGTTGCTAGCAGAGGGAAACGATTGGAGTCTTCTGAAATTTGAGGAAAAATTAGGACATATACAACCAAGTATTTGGAAGAAAATATGGTGATAGCTAGAAACCACATTTGGGCAATTCACAAGATTGTCGTATTCATTTTAATCGGTGGATTCGTTTAGGATCTATGGCTGTGTAAACAAAAAATGTATGGTTTTTTACCACATTTTGTCCGATTGCCACGCCCCCTTTATATATTTCTTCACGTTATAATGACATAAACCTTCCTCTTCAACCAATATATTTATTAAAAAAACCGCATAAAAATCCGTTGCTTAGTTTTCAAGATTTAAGCATTCAAGGGAAAAAACAGACATAAAAAGTGACTTTGTTTGGTATTAGTTTTCAAGATTTAAGCATTCAAGGGAAAAAACAGACATAAAAAGTGACTTTGTTTGGTATTAGTTTCCTTTAGGGGACAACTCCTAATAAATTAGCTAAAAATATGGGAGATACCTCCCTCAAAAGACGCGTTTTGGCCTCAGGATCACGAATCCGGAAGCGCTTTTTTAATATTTTGCTTCTCTGCAGAGATATTTGCAATCAAAGTTTCAAGCTTTCATGTGGTTGTTGTAATATTATTAGACTGTCCCTAAAAACGTGCAAAAAATGTCGCGCCGTGGCGGTAGCCACGGTTATGTCACACGTCCGGACTTGGGATGGCGTATCCCTGGGTTATTTTTTATAAGTGCGGCCGAAGGCCGCCAACTCAAAAAGGTGTTTCGCACATAAATACCATGGATTCCGCCCCAATTTTGGTATCGGACCCGGATCATTTTTCGGTTTTTTGACCATAGCTTTTCACTAAAACAAAAAATTAAAAAAGCACTTCCGGATTCGTGATACTGAGGCCAAAACGCGTCTTTTGAGGTATCTCCCATATTTTTAGCTAATTTATTAGGAGTTGTCCCCTAAAGGAAACTAATACCCTTTGTTTTATAATATGTAGAGATATGGCTTCATACATTATAAAATTGAAATGATCAAAAGTTGTAACACATATTGTTGATTGTAGATTAGTAAAACAGAAATTCGAGTGTTGATATTGAAGAAGTGGCGCTAGTGCTGGTAACTTTCTTGTTATTGGCGGCAGCTGTCGTTGCCGTAGTTGTTGTTTGAGAGATAGTTGCGTGTGCTGTACCGCTTCTACCAGTATCCATTGATAAGTTTGATTTTTTCTTTAAAAGCAGGTTCGTTAAATCAGGATCGCCAATATATCAACTTAAATGTTCAATAAATAGTTGATATATAAATTTTGATTTATAAAAATTGTAAACTTTATTTTATAAAAATATGTCGTAGACTGCTAAAAGTTTCATTTTGATTTGACATGATTGAATTATTATAAAATTTTTAAAATTGTTAAAGTGTATTTAGAACAGGTAAATATGTAACCCTACACCCATCATCGTCTTCTACTATGTGTACGAGTATGTAGAAAGGCTTTTTTAATGCGGCGGCTCAAGCTTTCTCTAATCTGTCCTACCTTGAAGGATCAGTCTGCTTTTCGTCTTGCTACATTAAAATACCACAGAATGCGGTTTTCCCGTGGAAATAAAATGCCTAATCAACCAAAAGCACTTTTGCTTTGCCTGTCACTGCAGGGCTTTTTATATGCCTATTTGTATAGGGTTTTTGTTTTTGCCTGTTTCATTTACAGGACTTTTTATTTTGCTTGTTTCATCTACAGGGCTTCTTCACTGCCTAAATTTTTAGGTCTTTTTTTATTTGCCTGTTTTATTCACACTTTACTATTCAAAAATAAACACTGAGCACTAAAATACTTGACTTAAAGTTTTTGCTATTCTCCAAAGGAATCATTAGAGGAAATTGGTTTGGTCGCCCGGTTGACCTTCATGTGCCTCGACTCACAGCTGATGCTATTCATTTAGATTGCAAAACCTTTAATTGCGTATAGTTTTATTTCAACTTATACCGGGCTTTTGTTGCGCTTGAGCTCATTTCCAAGGCTCGTATAGACCAAATGTGGAGGAAATATAATATCTTTGTTCCTTACCACGGGTGGGGTAGAAAGATTTCAGTAAATAGAAGAGCGGTGGAGTTGCTGCCTTGAGAATATTTTTAATTCTAAAGTTCCTAACCCGAAGGTTTTAAACCCGGGACAAACTTCTTTAAAATGACAACGGCAACAAAGGTTTTAAACCCGGGGCAAACGCCTGCAAAAATTACAACGGCGACCTGGTGGCAGATGTTCAGAGAGTACTAAGGTTATTGAGCGATCGCTTATCTGCCCTTCTAAACGGAGGAATAGAGCAAGAAGCCATCGAAGACGATGGAATCGAAATTCCACAACCCAACTATAACGAGGTGCGAATTGCTATATCGCGGCTAAAAAAACAATAAAGCGGCGGGTGCTGATGGCCTGCCCGCTGAGCTATTCAAATGCGGCGGCGAGGAGCTGGTAAGGTGCATGCACCAGCTCTTGTGCAGAATATGGTCGGATGAATGCATGCCTGAAGATTGGAATCTAAGTGTTCTCTGCCCAATCCATAAGAAGGGTGATCCCGCAAACTGCGCCAACCATCGTGGAATCAGCCTTTTGAGTATCGTATATAAGGTCCTATCAAGCGTATTGTTCGAAAGACTGAAGCCTGACGTAAACAGACCTGGTAAATCTACCATCGACCAGATTTTTACAAAACGCCGAATTTTGCAAAAACCCCGTGAGAAAAGGATCGACACACCATATCTATTTGTTGATTTTAAAGCCGCCTTCGACAACACGAAAAGGAGTTGCCTATATGCCGCTATGTCTGATTTTGGTTTCCCAGCAAAACTTATACGGTACAAAATGACGCTGAGCAATACCACCAGCTCGGTCAGAATTGGGAAGGACCTCTCCGAGCCGTTCGAAACTAAGCGAGGTTTCAGTCGACGACGTCGACATCATTGGCCTCAACAACCGCGCCGTAACTTCTGCGTACTCCAAACTAGAAAAAGAAACGGAAAAAATGGGTTTGTTGGCGCATTCGCGTCTTGGCAACCACGCCACTGTTGGCAGCGATAATTCCGAGATAATAAGGGACTTTGTATACCTGGGAAGCAGCATCAATACAGAAAACTTTTCATCATCTGAATATTTCGATAACTACTACCAGGTTTATAGAAAGGATCCCTGTCCAATCTCATCAGGGTTAACTAGAGAGGGTGGTGTTTTATTGGCTATTAGAGCTGACCTATGCAGCCAAATGATAACGTTACCTCATGCCGATGGTTCATGTGAACAGATCTGTTCATGCATTAAAATGCCACGTAACAAATCTTTATTTATATTATTATCCTATATTCCACCCAATAGCAATTTTGAATTATATAGCAAGCATTTGAATAATCTCGTGTACATTAACGATATCGCTAAAGATAACGACGAAGTAATTTACCTTGGTGATTTTAATTTATGTAATATTTTTGGCTTAACAACAATAGGACTCTAGTTCCAATAAATCTGAAGTCAGACATGGAGTTGTTTTTTATAAGTACACTGTTATCTAATGGGTTTAGTCAACGTAACGCCGTATTAAATAGCGGTGGCAGAACGTTAGAACTTGTGTTTGTATCAAGTGACCTTAAGGCTAGTTGTAGTGAGGGCTTTTCTCCTTTTTCTTTAAACTGTTTTCACCATAAACTCTTAATATCAATTTTGAATTTTATAACTTTGATCGCGTTGTAGTTGACTCATCTCAGCAATACGACTTTTCAAAAGCTAATTATTCTGCAATTATCGATTTCTTTAACTCAGCTGATTGGTTATTTCTTAATCCGCCAAATAGTCCGCTGGTAACTTACAAAAATTTTCACTTGCTACTAACTCAAGCCATATCAAAATATGTTCCGTTAAAACGAATATCCTTAAATAATAAACCACCTTGGTTTAATAAACGTTTATGTAATCTAAAAAATAAAAAGAACAAAACCTTTAAATGTATCAAATCAAGTCAGAACGAGAGGGACTTTCAATACTTCGAGCGACTTCGTAATGAATTTGACTGCCTCCACAAATTTTTGTTCAAGCAGTATATGTATAAAGTTGAATCAGGACTCAAATATAATCCGTCATCTTTCTGGCAGTACATAAATTCAAAAAGAAAGTCAAATGGGTTTCCAACTACCTCTGTACACAACGGGATAGTTTCTGAAAACCCGCAGGCTTCATGCAATCTGTTCGCGGAATTTTTTCAGGGGGTCTATGAAGTGTACGATAAGCAATCTCTCCCTGCTTCAGCCTTCCCATCATTACCGTCATTACCGCCAATATCAACGTTTGTTGAGGATGAGTGCGATGTGGCTCTTGCGTTTTCGAATCTAAAGTTCAGCACAAAGTTGGATAATGAGGGACTTTGTTCCGCATTTTTCAAAAGTTGTACACAAGCTTTAGTGGGCCCAATCACCAGTTTACTTAACGCGTGTCTTTGTAACGGCGTTTTTATTGACGACTGGAAGGTGTGCTCTATACACCCAATTTTTAAATCAGGTGACCGGAACAACATTTGTAACTATAGGCCTATAGTGAAAAAGAGCACAGTGCAAAGTTGTTTGACAGTGTCATTCAATCTAAACTTTTTCTTCACGTACGTAACTTACTAAGCCATTGCCAGCACGGTTTTATGCCTGGTAGATCTACGTCAAGCATCGGCGCCCCATAGATCTTAAGATCAGTCAAACAAGTTGGATTCATCACACAGACACGTTGCGCTCTTTATTTCATCATCATCATTTATTGGCGCTTAACCACCTAAGCGATTTTGGCCGTCGCCTATCAAAGCACGCCAGTCATTCCTTTTTAGCGATAACTGACGCCAATTGGAAACCCCAAGGGAGTTCAAGTCATCCTCCACCTGTTGTTTCCATCTCAGTCGAGGCCTCCCCCTTCCTCTGCTGCCGAATTCGGGTGACGATTGGAAAACCTTCTGGGCTGGAGCTTCTTTGTCCATTCGCATGACGTGACCCAGCCAGCGGAGCCTTTGGGCTTTAATTCGCTGGACTATGGTCAGATCTGCGTAAAGCTCGTACAGCTCATCGTTAAATCTCCTTCGATACTCGCCGTCGGCATCACGGGAAGGACCATAAATCTTCCGGAGAACTTTTCTCTCAAATACTCCAAGGGCCATCTCATCTTCTCTTGACATTGTCCATGAATCTGAGCCATACATCAGGACAGGTATGATGAGAGACTTATAGAGCGCGATCTTTGTTCTTCGAGAGAGGACTTTACTTCTCAATTGCCTACTCAGTCCAAAGTAGCACTTGTTCGCAAGAGTGATTCTCCGTTGGATTTCTAGACTGATATTATTTTCGGTGTTAATGCTGGTTCCCAAATAGACGAAGTCCCAAAATGACCAAATGATTTTGTCGTCGCTGAGCAAGGGGCGCAACCACATCGCGTGGAGGTGTCGCTTGTTTGGTCAGCGAATGTTAAAAATATATTTTGGACGATCACAGCCCGTGTATAAGCGCTCTCACTTATACTGTACTTGCAAAACTGCCGACCCATGATCTACGTGTACTAATCTACTCTTAGTCACGCATGAAATCGTTAAGGCATTGAATTGCCAGTCCCAGCTCGATGTGATATACACAGATTTCTCCAAAGCCTTCGATAAGGTAGACCACGAAATTTTGTTGCATAAATTAAAGATGTACGGTATTACTGGTGGGCTACTTAAATTTTTCTCTAGTTTTCTAAGTGGTAGGAAACTATTTGTGAAAATGGGGTCCACCACGTCCAGCACTTGTGTCAATGCGTGGTCAGGTATCCCGCAAGGAACTCACAGCGGCCCTTTATTGTTTCTTCTTTTTATAAATGATTTACCCTTTTACTTTAAATATGCGAATTGCTTAATGTTTGCTGATGATGTCAAACTATATCTGAAAGTTGATAGTACCTCGGACAGCGAAAAGTTGCAGCGAGATTTAACCTCTTTCGAAACTTGGTGTAATTCAAATCATTTGTATTTAAATATCAATAAATGCTCTATAGTAACTTATGCTAGGAAACCGGATATTGTCCATTTCGACTATCATTTGGATACCAATGTGCTTAATCGTCTCCCAGATATGAAGGATCTGGGTGTGATATTTGACACCAAGCTTTCTTTTAATAAACATATTGATTACATAACCTCATTCAAAGAAATACTAGGGACTTTAAAGACCCAAATACCCTGAAATCTTTGTTTATTGCTCTTGTACGAAGTCGATTAGAATATTTTTCTTTGGTTTGGAGTCCGTAATACGATTTATACTCTGTAAAAATTGAAAGAGTCCAGAGAGTCTTCACGAAATATGCTCTATATAAAACTAACTTTGAAGGTGATCGTCCACCTTACATTAGCAGACGGAAGCTTCTTGGCCTGCAGTCTTTACATGACCGAAGAATTTGCTGCTCATTACTATTTGTGTATAATGTAATAAACCATAATATTGATTGTGATGACATAAAGGCTTTGTTCAATGTTTATATACCCGCAAGATCGCTACGATCAAATCGCTTATTTGCTGATGCAATTAGTAAAACGAATTACTCGTTGATTGCACCCATTAATAGGTGTATCCGCCTTTGTAATAGTTACCTAATGTTATTGATCTCAATTCAAGTTTTTATACGTTTCAATTAAGTTTGTTTACATTATTTAATTAAATTTGTTACATATTTATACGCTTGTGATAAACTGTCTATGTAGTCTGTAAGATTTATTAATCAGTAGACTGAAATAAATAAATAAATAAATACCAACAACAATGTAAGCCCGAAAATCCGCCGAAGGATAACTCTTGCAAACAAATGCTACTTTGGGCTGAGTAGGTAACTGAGAAGTAAAGTCATCTCTCGACAAACAAAAACAACACTCTATAAGTCACTTATCGTACCCGTCCTGGTGCAGAAGCATGGACACTGACAGCATCTGACGAGGCGGCTTTGGAGTATTCGAGAGAAAAATTAAAACCCAGCGGCTTCGCTGGCTAGGACACGTGGTGCGAATGAACGATTACGCTCCGGACGGTGGAAGTAGAGGAAGAGGGAGGCCACCACTCCGATGGCAGGACCAAGGGGAGGCAGATCTGAGAACACGCGGTGTTTCCAATTAGCCAAAACGGCCAAAATCGCCTAGTCGGTTAAAGGCTAAGTAAGTAAGTAAGATATGCAACGCATGCACTTTCAGGATTTTTTTTTTCGAAAAATTTAGTATGCTGCAATAACTACAGGGCGGGAGCTCGAGAGAGAGAAGCTGACAGTTTCACTCAGATATCAGACCAGCTTTCTACGAGAGTTGTCCCCAAGCCAAACGTATACAACGTGATGTTCCTTGGTGGAACAAAAAGCTTGCACAATTAAGATGTCAAGCCAGAAGGTTGTTTAATGCAGCTAAAGACGCGGGAGACTGGGTCTCCTATAAAAATGCTCTAACCTCTTACAATAAAGAACTTAGGAAGTCCAAGAGGGCAACCCGGAGAGAACACTGCGAAAATATTAAAGATCTCCCTACGGCAGTGCGGCTCCAAAAGGCCCTTGTGAGGTACATATGCAATTTATTTACGTTGAATGTCTAATATGCCGATCAGTCTGAACGGGAACACAGTATCCGCTTGCCTCCATGCGATACTGAAGTGTTTAATGGCGATTATCTTTCATGGCCTACATTTAGGGATATGTTCACCGCCATATATATTCTGAACAAACGCCTAACACCAGTAGAGAAACTGTTTCATCTCGTCAACAAGACGAAAGGGGAGGCGAGGGACATAGTGGAAAAAAGTCCTCTCACGAATGAGGGATTTGACACTGAATGGAAAAACTTATACGAGAGATACGAAAATAAACGTATCCTAGTAAACTCGCAATTGCGAATATTGTTTAATTTAGAGAAGGTAGAGAGTGAGTGTGGCAGCGCGATAAAAACCCTGCAACGGCAAATTAGTAATTGCCTGACGTCCCTAAGAAGTCATAAAATTGGCACATCAAATTGGGACGCAATTATTACGTATCTGTGCTCGACTAAGTTGCCAGAGAGTACGCTTGGTCTATGGGAGCAAAGCATAGACCATAAGGTGGAAATATCCAAATGGGGAGGCGAACGATAAAAATGTAAAATCCTTCCATGTACAGTCAAGCGCAGGTGTGCTGCTAGGGACAGCTAGTATAACCATTCGTCATAATGGTAAAGACTTCCCAGCAAGAGCACTGATAGATTCTGGGTCAGAATGTTCCTTTATGACAGAACGTCTGAAGCGCAGAATCAACTTACCGGCACAGAAAATGAATGCCCGCGTATCGGGTATAACGAATGCCGTATCGGCCCAAGTCAAGGAGGCATCCTACAGTGGATGCGCTGAAGTCACAGCCTAACCACATCCGTGTTAATTCTGGCCAAACTAACTGGAAATCTGCCATCCTGCCATGTCGACGCTATGACTATGCAGGCTTTTCCAGACTTAGTCGTGGCAGATAAACGATTTTATGTCAACGAGGAAGTTGACATTATACTCGGCGGAGATGTGTACCCGCAAATTATACTAGGTGGGCTGAAGAAGAATGTCCTTAATACACTTCTGGCCCAAGAAACAGTATTCGGTTGGATACTCACCGGCCACGTGGAGTACCGAGTCCAACAACAAATATAATGTCCTTTTACAGCGAAGTCGCTTTGGACAAAGAACTCACAAAGTTCTGGGAGTTGGAAAATCTGCGTAAACAAAAGAGCCCAAACGCAGATGAGAAATACTGCGAAAAGCTATATAAGGAAACGACGCATAGGAACTACGATGGGAGACACGGTTAGCAAAGGACCCAGAATTAGGGAAAGAGTATACCAGGGTCCCGTCTGAGTACGAGATGATATCAGCCGAGTCGTCTGATAACTATTTTTTGCCCCATCATGCCGTAGTAAAGGCGGAGTCTACCACCACAAAGGTGCGGGTCGTTTTTAATGCCTCAAGTCCAACGGCAAACGGTACAAGTCTAAACGACATTTTCCTGCCAGGACCAGTGCTTCAAGCAGATCTACCGGTCCTTATACTGCGTTGGAGATTATATCGGTATGTCTTCAATAGTGACATCGAGAAGATGTATAGACAAATTTGGATGAACGAAAATCATTCCAAATTTCAACGAATAGTTTACCGCACATCACCACAAGAACCAATAGGTCTTTATGAGTTAAAGACCGTCACGTTTGGGGTTAATTGCGCACCGTATCTTGCAATACGAACCCTTTGCAACTAGCAGATTCTCAACGACATCCCAAAAGCGGATCGGCTGACCGAGGACTTCCTGGCGTTCGAAGACACCAGCACCTTCAAGGTTTTGGGCATTAGATGGAATGCTCATTTCGACCTCTTCTTTTTTAAAGCCGGAGCACTGGAAGAAGGTGAACAGCTCACGGATCGAGCAATATTATCCGCCATCGCCAAGCTCTTCGAACCATTAGGATGGCTTGCACCAATGGTCATTGTGGCCAAAATAGTGAATAGCAGAATATTTGGTTGGAGGGTACTGGTTGGGATGAGCCAGTCTCGTCCAACACTTTGGAACGATGGGGAAACTTTAAAAGGGACTATAACGAAATCGACAAAATCAGGATACCCCGATGGGTAAATTTTTCACCAGAAGATGAGGTCGAAATCTATGGATTTAGTGACGCGTCGGAGAAAGCATACGCTGCAGCCGTCTACATGCGCGTAAAAAGGGATGACCAGATCTTCGTCAATCTTCTTCTAGCCAAAAGCAGAGTAGCGCCAGTGAAAACAATTTCACTGCCGCGCTTTGAACTCTGCGGAGCTGTACTCTTGGCGGAGATACTGGAATCTATTTTTCGAAACATAAAATTAGGGCAGGTAAAACAACATTTGTGGACGGATTCCACCATCGATTTAGCATGGATTCGGAAACCACCATTTTCCTGGTCAACATTCGTCGCACACAGGATAACCAAGATCATCGACTTGGTCGGAAGTGAGGACTAACATCATGTCAACTCGGAATCGGATCCCGCAGATTTAGGAAGCAGAGGAATACCGGCAACGGATTTGGTCAACAACTCTTTGTGGTGGCAGGGACCTTCTTGGTTACAAGAAGACAATTCAGGGTGGCCAGCACAAGAAACCGAGTTGCATACATCCGTGGAGGAAAAGAGAGCGCAAACCTACGCAATCATCATCATCATTTATTGGCGCTTAACCGTCTAAGCGATTTTGGCCGTCGCTTATCAAAGCACGCCAGTCATTCCTTTTTAGCGATAACTGACGCCAATTGGAAACCCCAAGGGAGTTCAAGTCATCCTCCACCTGTTGTTTCCATCTCAGTCGAGGCCTCCCCCTTCCTCTGCTGCCGAATTCGGGTGACGATTGGAAAACCTTCTGGGCTGGAGCTTCTTTGTCCATTCGCATGACGTGACCCAGCCAGCGGAGCCTTTGGGCTTTAATTCGCTGGACTATGGTCAGATCTGCGTAAAGCTCGTACAGCTCATCGTTAAATCTCCTTCGATACTCGCCGTCGGCATCACGGGAAGGACCATAAATCTTCCGGAGAACTTTTCTCTCAAATACTCCAAGGGCCATCTCATCTTCTCTTGACATTGTCCATGAATCTGAGCCATACATCAGGACAGGTATGATGAGAGACTTATAGAGCGCGATCTTTGTTCTTCGAGAGAGGACTTTACTTCTCAATTGCCTACTCAGTCCAAAGTAGCACTTGTTCGCAAGAGTGATTCTCCGTTGGATTTCTAGACTGATATTATTTTCGGTGTTAATGCTGGTTCCCAAATAGACGAAGTCCCTCACAGTTTCAAATTTGTAACTATCAACAGTGACGTGGCTGCCAAGGCGCAGGTGCGCCGATTCTTTCTTTGATGACAGCAAATACTTCGTCTTGTCCTCGTTGACCGCAAGACCCACTTTTTTCGCTTCTTTATCCAGTCCAGAGAAGGCAGCGCTTACGGCGCGGTTGTTAAGGCCAATGATATCAATATCATCGGCATACGCCAGCAATTGCACGCTCTTGTAAAAGATTGTACCATTGCGGTTTAGCTCTGCTGCTCGAATTATCTTCTCCTACGCAATATCGAAGCGAAAAGAAATCGAAACTCTAGATCGGTTTTCGGATTTACCTAGGGCTTTGTGGGTACTATCATAAATTATGAGATTCTTTCGAAGAACACATCCCACAACAAAAGCTTCCTTTCAAGAAAAGTCGTACCTAATCTCATCCGATGAGATAAAGACAACGACTCAGATCTTGATTAAACTATATCAGAAGCAACATTATTTTGAGGAGTACGTAAATTTGAAGAAGGGACAGGAAAAGCGAGATATTGCCATTTAACCCCTTTCTTGATAAAGACGATATTATCAGGGCCGGGGGTCGTCTAGGGGCGTCGGAATATCTCGCTTACAACGAGCGTCATCCAATCATACTCCCTTATAATTGTAGGTTAACGCGGCTAGTTGTGCAAATGATACACAAAAAAATCAACTTATGCTCCGTCTCATCCGCACCCAATACTGGATTCCGAATGTCAAGAACATGATTAGGGCCACCATCCACAATTGTAAGATTTGCACCATTTACAAGAAACGGACGCAAACCCCACTTATGGGTACCCTACCCCACGAGCGGACCACGTTTTCGCGCGCTTTTACGAATACCGGGGTTTTACCACCAAAGCGATCCATCTGGAAGCGACCAGTTATCTTAGTACCCCATCCTTTCTAATAGCCCTTTCGCGTTTCATAGCTAGAAGAGGATGCCCGCAAAACTCTTTCTCCGACAATGGCCTCAACTCGCGACCATTAAGCCCCGCGTCCAATAACCCGTCAGACCTAGAGCCACTTAGCCCTGGGCACTTCCTCAATGGAAGTCATCTTATGGCTCCACCAGAATCAAATGTACATGAAAGCTCTGCCTCCATGATCACCAGATGGCAGAAGCTCAAGGCCCTTCTTTTGTCAACGATGGAAAATTTAATACTTGACCGAACTCCAAAAACGAGTGAAGTGGAAGCAGTCAAAACAGAACATTAAGGTAGGGAATCTCGTTGTCATCAAAGAAGACAACTTATCTCCAAACGAATGGAGGCTCGGTCGAGTCACCAACGTACACCCCGCCGAAGAAAACCGAGTACGTGTCGTCGACCTCATGCCCGAGAAGGGTCAAGTCAGATGGGCGAGCCCGACCTGCAACAGACAATAAGCTGCACTCCACAAAGAGGCCAAGGAAATCCTAACGCAGACAGGCGAACCAATATGCCACCGAATCTTAAAGTAGATCTCCGACAACACAGACGTCCCTCACATAAACATCCGGGCCCCAAAATCTTGATACCTTTTGTTCAATTATTGAAAACGGATTCCAAATAGTATTCAAAAGGTATCTATTAACAATTGTTCAATTTTGGAATCAATTTTCGTCGCGTGTGCAGTTGATTCTAAAAATGAGTTGACTACACGTTTAAATTAATGAAGTTTTTTTGAAAACTATTTGACGGTTTCTTACGTCCCCCAAAAAAATGAAAAAAACATAATCAGACCGATTCTAAACAATTCCGCATTGTGCGGATTTTCTCACACTTATATAATTTGTGAGCAAAAATGTATGAAAACGTGAAAGGTTCACTAGTGAAAACTTGTTTAGATTTGGCATGTCTAAGACATTTTTTTGCAACAGAATAATTTTTAAGCCGCAATGTCACCGCAAAGTCCTCCCCGTACCTCTCACCCTATTCACGAGCGCAAGAAAACAGGGAGTTAGAAGTCAACGTCTATTTTATTTATATTTATTTAATTTATTACAAAACTTTCAACAAAATATGACAAAAAATTGAATGTTGAGTTGATCAAAAGTTGGTTGACTACGAACTTTGTTGCATGCAATTTTTCAAACTTTCAGTATCAACATAAAATTGAATGAAAAATCGAGCAATGCAAATGGGACTATAGAGAGAGGGAGAAGACCAAAGGAGGGGGAACAGACAGGGGCTCGGCAAATAATATTCGACTCACCCGGTCTTGACAATCAAATTCTCGTACCAGGCATGAATTACCAGCATTATTTATACCCAAAACCATTTGCAAAACGTGAACAGGTTGCTAGCAGAGGGAAACGATTGGAGTCTTCTGAAATTTGAGGAAAAATTAGGACATATACAACCAAGTGTTTGGAAGAAAATATGGTGATAGCTAGAAACCACATTTGGGCAATTCACAAGATTGTCGTATTCGTCTATTGTTGTATATTTCCATGGTTTCCATATACATTTTTTTGTTGAAAATTATACATAGCAGACGAATAACACGAAAGAGTCGATCTTGCGAATCAGCTTAAGCGGGATCCAATCTTCCACATTGAGTAAATCAAACCAATGAAACATTCCAGTTTTTCACTCGCTGAATTGTATAGTAGCATAATCCATAAGGGCCAGCTCTAATATAACGCATCAATGTGAGGGTTGGCATTGATATTTAGGCACAACGGGCATAACGCCGCAAGAACCAATATGAGAAAGATATGCCCAGATCGTAATCAAGGGTACATAAAGTTGTCATTTCCATCCGTATAAGTTCCTCGAGCTTGAACGCACCATCACCAATGTATAGGACATCTTCGATCAATGGCGATGTGCGTTCAGCAAATTTGCATGCAATAAAGAACGCAGAGGCGCCAAGCAATTGCAAAACATTCTTATTGATGATGGCGCGACAGAAGAGATCTACACAATTTTGGCAGTGAAATTGTGTAGATCTTCCATTTTTGCAAAAGGCTTATTTGGATCAGGATCAGAGGGACTGCCCTCTACTCGCGACCATTGTCCAATATTAGACCCTCTCCCAACGATAGAATGTAGAATGCAGATTTCGACTAAAATGTACCAGTTATCTACTAGTCAGGAAATACCAGTTTCATACTAGTTGTAAAATACTAGTTCAACCTGGACTAGTATAATTTCCACAATTTGAACTAGTCCACATACTAGTCCAAAAAGGACTAGTATAAAATATACTAGTCCCATACCAGTCCAAAAAGCATTAAACCTGGACTAGTATGATTTCAACCAGTATGATTTACCCTTTATTTTATCTCTCGACTTTATTTTCATGTTTATTCTTAAGAAAGCAGCGGCTATTTGTATTTACCCTATCACGAAAAAGCATCTATGAATTACACAGTAAAAATAAAAGTATAACTTTAATACCTTTTTGGTGTTTATATATAACAACGCCGAAAAAGTATTAAATTAATACCATGTTCGGTCTGATTTCTCGTGAGAGAGGAATTCAGCCGAAGATTCTCTCAGGCAAAAAAAAAAAAATTACAGTTTTATTATATTGCCTTCACCGAGAGTCGAACTCACAATTTATTGAATGCTCAACGGAGATGTCTACTATCAAGCCAACGAGTACTTATGATTGTGAGCGTCTAATTGCACTGTTGTTCTTAATGTAGTATCGCAATAGCGACGAACCGCGTGCTCTGAGCAAACAAACCACCGGATTTAATTTAATGCTAAAAAGTAATTGATTTAATACTTTTCCGGCTTTGTTTTAAAACAAATAGTACCTAAAACATTATAATGAGAGAATGCGCTAGGGAGAGAGCGCTTTAGTATTATTTTGGTATTATTTTAAAACTATTTGGAATTAAAAAAATTTAGAGTCTTAAATTAATACTATTTAGTATTAAAACTCAAATTTAATTCCAAAACGGCTTAATTTCAATACCGACTGGTATTAAAACTAAACTTTCATTTTTTACTGTGTATAAAAGAAAACGAAACGAATGAATTTTATATTTTTCAACTGGTATAATTTCATCCAGAAAAATCTAGTTAAATACTAGTATGGAATGTATATTTCCTGACTAGTATGAGTTCTACCAGAAAATTCTAGTTTTATACTGGTATGAAATGGATATTTCCTGACTAGTATGAGTTCTACCAGAAAATTCTAGTTGTATACTAGTATGAAGTGGATATTTCCTGACTAGTATGAGTTCTGCCAGAAAATTATGGTTGCATACTAGTATGAAGTGGATATTTCCTGACTAGTATGAGTTATACCAGGAGTTCCACACCGCCAGTGTCAAGGTAAAATAATCCTATTTTGTAACACGATTTCTTGATAATAAACGGCCATATTTTATAACGAGAAATATCATCTATCTCTTTTTATTTCATTTCAACAAAATCATAAATTCGACCGCGGTGTCTGAGCCACCGCTGCGTGCCAAGAACCATTGTCGAATTTATTCAAATAGGTTTGATCTGGCGACAGCGGCATTTGTGATTGATGGTCGCTTTGCTGTGTAGCTGCCAAAAAATTCGTTCCCATAAGAACGTGTGTAAAAATATTATGAAAGATGTCGCTTTGTGGTCGCCGTCTTCAATGTGGGTCGCGAAAGTGGTTGAGGATGGAGATACTTGAAAACTCAGACGTTAAGCAGTGGCGATGGGTCCCGACGAAATTGAATGTGGCAGACGCAGCAACAACGGCGGCCGCCGTGGTGTAGCGGTTAAGTGTTCGGCCTTCTACACCAAGTCGTGGCGGATCAATGCCCGGCAAAAGTAACATCAAAAATTATTTAGAAAAATAATTTTTCTAAACGGGGCCGCCCCTCGGCAGTAGTTTGGCAAACTCTCCGAGTGTATTTCTGCCATGAGACGCTTCTCAGCAAAAAAAACTAATTTTCTTTGCAAGTTCCGTTCGGATTCAGCCAAAAACTGTAGGTCCCGCCAAACTGTAGGGAAAAAACCCAAAAGCAACACACCACAAAAGAGAAGCTCGGCGAAATCTCGTTAAAGGTTATGATAACCTGTTGGTATATCGCCGCCATTAGTTTTTTTAGTTAGACGCAGCAACCAAAAAAAGGTCAGCAGTCCAATGCCAATTACACAGAGAATCTTCTCAATAAACAATCGCAGCTTGAATCATTCTCACCTGAGATCAGTGCATCATTTGCTAAGCAACCACTAAGCAAACGAAGTCAGTTGTCTGGGCGAAACGCTTACCTGGATTATAATGGAATTATGCGCATACAAGGAAGAGCCAATTCTATCTGCCATATGGATGCTATAGTAATGCCGCGAGAGTGTCATACGACATTCCTCATCGTAAGAGCATATCACGAAGATTGTCCCCATATGTCTCACGAAACAGTTATTAATAACATTAAATATTATATACCATGTTTGCGCGTGTTGTACAAAACGGTACGCCAATCGTGTCAAAAATGCAAGCTTTACTCAGCGGTACCTATACCACCACAAATGGCGCCTATACCCACTGCCAGACTAGCCAGCTTCGCCAAGCCATTCACCTATACCGGCGTAGATTATTTCGGGCCGACTCTCGTGAACGTTGAAAGACACAAGGAGAAGAGGTGGGTGGTACTTTTTACGTGCTTGACACTTCGTGCGGTACATATTGAGATAGCATACAGTTTGGATACCAGCTCGTCCATCATGAGTATATGTAATTTTATGGCAAGGCGTGGCACTCGGTTGGAAATATATTCCAACAATGGCACGAACTTTAGAGCAACAGAAATGCTTGTTCGTGACCAAATTTTAAAAATCAATTTCGACGAAATCACTATTAAATACCATCGCATCAAGAGGCACTTTAACCCGCCAGGCGCCCCGAACATGGGAGGCGCCTGGGAACGCGTCGTTCGATCAGCGAAAACCACCTTACGAAGTATCTGTCCAGCTTACTTATTCAACGACGAAAGTCTTCGTTGCGCATTAATGGAAGCTGAATTCATCATTAACTCTCGGCCGCTCACCTTTGTAAGCCTCGATTCGACTGATGACATTGCCCTGACCCCCAATCATTTACTTATTGGGGCACCTGACGGATACAAGCCAGCTTGTACTAGTGACATGAACATAAGGCAGCGGTGGCGTCAAGTGCAACTCATCGGAGATCGTTTTTGGTAACGATGGGTGAATGAATATACGCATGTACTTACGAGACGTGTTAAATGGTTTAAGAAATGCACGCCATTGGCGGTGGACGACATCGTAATCGTGGTAGATGAAAAACTGCCGAGAAATATGTGGCCCAAAGGTGGAATAGTGCAGACAGTGACAGCGAAAGATGACCAAGTAAGGAGAGTAAGCGTAAAGACGTGCTTAGGAGTAATGGTGGCCAAATTGGATGTCGGAACTGAACATGGTGGTAAAGAATCCATAGGTAATTTACGAAGGAAAAACAGGCCTTATCCTTCGATCACGATGGCAACCCCGCGCGAACAATAGTTTTCTTCCATTGGTATTACTCTTCATATTCATACATTTTCTTTTGTACTTGCTGGTGCATACATACATACACATCCGGCAATTTGACATTTCAATTCGGAACAAAAGGAGAAGGGAGAAACTAAAATTTTTAAAGCGCTCCCGCTATTTTTATATACTTTATTAAATACAAGTTTTTGTGTTTAAATTCATAAATAAAGTTATAGCTGCTATTAAACATCAAGCAATTCTTCTTCTTTGCCAGTAACTCTAAGGGCCACTTGCATAAAAGCCGATAACGACTAATCGGTGATTAACATGACAGCTAAACATACAAAATAGGTCAATTAAACTCCGATTAGTCGTTATCGGCTTTTATGCAAGCGGCCCGAGGTATTTAGAATTTATCAATAGTTTATATGGATACCACTTCAATAGTGATTTATCAAATATTCTCCAATTTAGTAGGTAGGAACGTAAAATTTTGCATATTTGTTTGCACTTATTACATATACATAATGGGCGATCGAATTAAGTAGGATTGGACTAATGTAACATATTACTGTATTAAAATTCTTGTTATAAAACTTCAATGGAATGGATAAACTCTTTTGGGGAAAAAAATAAAAAAATTTCTTTTTTTCTTGCGAGAACACCCAACTTTTGGTGGCTGTTGCGATAAACCGGTTTCGGCCAGAACTCCATTTTGTAAACCCATTAACGGAACAATCGATTGTAAGGGGCTTATACATATGTGACATTGGTCCAATCTTACTTAGTTCGATCACATATATTGTATATGTAATAATTTCAAAATGTGCAAAATTTCACGTTCCTAGATATCAAATTGGAGAAGATATAGTCGCAAACCCGTTTATCGAAAAAAAGTGGGATTATATGCTACGGCTATTTTAAAAAATTCATCAGTTTTTTTAAATTTGTTTCAAAGCGATTGCGGGACTGGAAGAACTATTTTTTTCGAAAAATGCCAATTTAAATAATCGTTTTTGTAAATAATAATAATCTTGCTTTTTTGTTTCAGAAATGGACTTTTGGAGAAACCCTTTGCAAAATATTTCCAGTGATATTTTATGGCAACGTTGCCGTATCACTCTTAAGCATGGTTGGAATAACATTAAATAGGTAAAGTATAGCTAAGTAAATTACATTGTTATATAATACACCCTTCAAAAGATTTGTAACGCCCCCAAAAATGCCAAAAATGGATATTTTTTTAAATGTTTGTATGGGGAACGCCGCAGGTGGGGTTTTAGGGGGTATGCTACTGGCATGGGTGGGTCGGCCTTTCTAAGTTAGTTGGGGTCGGTCGTATATTTGGACACGATTGAGGCACTCTGAATGGGTCAACGTAGGATTTTTCAACCTTTGGCGCTCAAAGTCAAGAGTAACAAGTAAGGAAGTCTAAGTTCGGGTAAACTGAACATTAAATACCCAGCGGTAGTTTTCATATGATTTTCGAAATATTCCATTTCGGAAGTGGGCGTGGTTGGGAAGCGATTTCGTCCAATTACATCAGGTATACTCCCTATTATGCTTGTACCAATTTCATCGTTCCACCGTAATCAGTTTAAAAGTTATGACCCGTGAAATTTTCAAATATGCCTCTCTGAAAAGTGGGCAGTGCCACGTCTACTTTAAAAATTTATCAAAAAATCATAATAGAATGACTAGGGCGTTCATCCTACCAAACTATATCATTTTAGCCATTTCCGTTACCGAATTATATCACTTTAGGTGATTTCCGAAGCTTCTGATATCGAAAGTGGGCGTGGTTGGAGAACGATTCTATCCAATTTCATCAGGTATACTCTCAACGATACTAGTATGCTCTGTGCCAAATTTCATCGTTCTACCGTACCACTTTTCAGGGATGCATATTTGAAAATTTCACGGGTCATAACTTTTAAACTGATTACGGTAGAACGATGAAATTGGTACATACCTTGTATAATAGGGAGTATACCTGGCTTTCCGACCACGCCCACTTTCTTTATGAAACATTTCGAAAATCACATAAATTGACATAATTCGGTAAGGTAAATAGCTAAGATAGTAAAAACTTTAGGTAAATCCTCCTAGGGCCTATATCATTGTTATCCCGTTCTGGAAATTACCGTTGGGTATTTAATGTTCGGTTCACCCGAACTTAGACTTCCTTACTTGTTTTTTTTTTTCAGAACTAAACAATAGGCCCGAAGTTCGGCCCTAACTTTGCAAAATAGTCCAATATTATTTTTTGATGGTTTTGTTATGTTGCAGAAGAACTGCGACCTGTTAGGCTAATTCTGATCACGGATTTGGATTAAGCTCGCCAAAATACATGAAAATTCATCTGTACCTATCTTTGTTGTATATGGGTATTTGCATTTTTGATAATTTTCGAAAGAAAATATGGGAGATCGAAAAAACATGCTAATTTTTGAGGCTAGAAAACTAGAAAATGGCTAGTCTGAGAAAATTAGGGTCAATGCAAATTTTGTAGGGAATTCGATTTTCTTCAAAATTATGATCAGGCAAATGGTGTTTTACAGCAATGGTTTGTCGGTTTTATACCAAATATGAGGTAAAGTCTGTAAAATCTAAACTAGCGATGATAGACCTTTAGACATTTCTTTAAAAATCTGAAAAAATTACAGTAATTTTTTTCACCTTTTTAAAAAAGAAAATCAATATAAATTTTGAAAAAAAAAGAAATTTTTAAAGTTTACTTCTATAGCGGCATGCATTTGAGAAAAAGTGCAACGAAATTAGAAGACAAGAACCATATGAATGTTGTTGTTGCGAAGCGACAGCGTTTTACAGGAGCTAGTGATGCTTTCTATACAATTTAACTTGGAACAAGTTAATACCACCCACGTCGTCCACAAGAGGATCGTCTACCATGAGCTAGCCGATCCCATTCAATTAATTATCCATTTTTATCACTTACAATTGGTTAAGTAACTGATACCACCCACGTTGTCCGCTTATCACAGCTAGTCGTTCCCATATCATAAATTAGTCTCGTAAATTGCCTGCAGCGAAACAAATACCTGACAAAGATTTTTTTAATTGTTTTGCCGAAATACTACAACTTATATTTCGGCCAACCCCAATAAAATTTCCAAAAACACTTTGCGCAATATTGTCGCTAACCCATGTCCGATCGCACCCAATAAAATATGAATGCAAGCCTAAGCATTTTTGTCCAAAACGATTAGGCAACAGTCGAAAAGTATGTCACTTGAGATTTCGGCCACTCAGGCATTTCAAAGCGGCACGCCGCCAATCCATATGCTGACATATCACATACATCCAAACCTGAACCGGCCATATGGTAACATGTCGAGCCAGCATTATGCGAATATGGGTCGCACCGAAAAACGCAACAACAAAATTATTTACATAGGAAATACTTTCCAATATTTCCAGCACATGGGGAAAATAAAGCATGTGCAGTTGCAGCGCAGGCACATTTCTAGTATAAATAAGGAAATCATTGTAAATTAGTCTAAGTCTTATTTGATCTTCAACAAAATAAAGTTGACGCTTCTCTTTTATACATTTGTTTTCGTTTTTTATTTCTTTGTATTCAGAGTGTTTTGGTTAATTTATTAATTTAATAGAGAAAAAATTAATAAATTATTACCTCCTCCAACTTTTTATTCTTAAATTAAAGCAAATTCATCAACATCGGATTGTCAAAGCAAGCAAAATTTGAGAGTTTGCCAAATTTTAACCTTGCTTCAACTTTGAGGTCTTCTATTTACCATGCTTCGTTTAAATACGTATACTCTACTTTTCTGTCAAAGTCAAAGTTCGAGGTAAAGTCAAAATAAAGCTTTATGTAATTGACCCTTAACATTGCGCCTCCAGCAAATAATAAAATTCCGTCAGGTTAAGCGCCATTAACCAGTAATAAAATTAGTAACCCGATGTTCAAAAACAAACTAATGGTAAGACAAGCAGCAACAGCAACTAGTGGTAAGACAAGCAGCAGCAGCAACTAATAGTAAGACAAGCAGCAGCAACAACTAATAGTAAGACAAGAAGCAGCAGCAAATTATAGTAAGACAAGCAGTAGCAGCAACTAATAGTAAGACAAGAAGCAGCAGCAACTAATGGTAGGACAAGCAGCAGCAGCAACTAATAGAAATACAAGAAGCAGCAGCAACTAATGGTAAGCCAATCAGCAGCAGCAACTAGTGGTAAGACAAGAAGCAGCAGCAACTAATAGTAAGACGAGAAGCAGCAGCAACCAAACAGTAGTAGCAATAACTAATCAAGCCAAGCGCGCAGTGGAAGTGGAATAAAGAACGTGAAAACGAAAGGAAAGTTGCACCAACCACCAAAAGTGAGCAAGAAAACATTTTTTTTTATATATAGCTAAAAAATTAAGAAACACATTTAGCCTAAAAGGAGGAAATTTTTGACAAAAATTAATAAGAAGAAAAAACTTTTTACAAAAAGGAAGGAAAATTTGTATGGAAAATGAGTGTGTGAGGAAAAACTAATATCAAAATAAAGTAACTTAACTTACAAAGAATCGAAGAGAAACTTAATAGGGATATAGCAGCCGGTATAGGACCATTAAACCTAGAAAAGTATCAAAAGGCACAAACGGTATAACTTTCAACATGGCCAACCCCAACAATTTAATTCAACTCCTGGAAGAAAAGTGTTCATCGTATCCTGAATTTATACGAACCACTAAGGGGTACACCAAAATACTATGGCATCCTTAGTATAATAAGAAATAAGATACTAGGAAATGCCGATGCGGCATTAGAATCCTATAATACCCCTCTAAACTGGGGAGCAATTACGAAGCGTCTCGCTATGCACTACGCAGATAGACGAGACCTATCAACCTTGGAATATCAAATGACCACACTCATACAAGGTGATAAATCGATAGACGTGTTCTATCAACAGGTGTATAAACAATTATCTCTCATTTTAAACAAATTGGGTTATGAAGGCATGAGTAGTGATTGGATACATTTATTCGAGGATTAAATGGAGACTTGACAAGATTGCTATGTATGAAAGAACCAATCGATTTACCTGAGGCCCTCCATTTATGTCAGAAATTAGGTTAGGTTCAAGTGGCTGCCGTAGAGGCACACTTAGGCCAGTTTTGAAAGGCCCGTTGTGATACCACCAACACAAGGAAAGTCAGTCCCGGGACCCAGCCATATGGAAATCCCTGAGTTGTTGGGATTTTCCACATAGCAGAATCCCGGGACTGACACTCCTAAACCGACACCGTTACTCCTCCTCGAACCACTTACATGACTTTATGAAGGCCATCAAGTCCTTTATGTCCAGTTCCGCAATCTGGCTTAGGCTATCCAGGAACGGAACTCTCAAAAAGCGCGTTCTCGCGCCGCTTAAAGCCGGCCAGTTGCAGATGAGGTGCTCCACTGTTTCCTCCTCCTCATCATCTTTGCAACTAATGCAGCATCGTCGGTAGGGCACACCTAGCCTTTCTGCATGCCTACCAATGAGGCAGTGACCGGTTAATACCCCTATCAATATGGAGATTTCCCTCCTAGTTAGGCCATAAATGCGTCTAGAGCTTTTAAGATCCGATTTTGGCCAGGTTTGTTTCGATATCCGACACCCTGGGGATTGCAGCCATCTTTCGTTTGCTTGACGGAGTGTGTGCTCCTTCAGCATTATTTTGCATGTGGCAAAGGGCATACCTAAGCGCTCTTTATCCTGAAGAACCTGCTTGGTCGTGCCCTGCCTGGCAAGCTCGTCTGCCTTACAGTTTCCCTCAATGTCCCTATGTCCCGGGACCCATATGAGGTTTACGCGGTTCTGTTGGGCCATCTCCTGAAGAGATCGACGACAGCTGAGCGTCAGTTCAGAGTTGAACGTGTATGAGCCAAGGGATTTGATGGCCGCTTGGCTATCGCTGAAAATAGCGATATCTTCTCCGATAACACGTTTGCTTAACGGGACACTAATCCGTCCTCTCCCAGTCTTCTCTGCTGGGAATGTTTATTTTGAAACAGCTATCCCCGACTGTAGTGGTCGCACAACGATCTGTGCTTGGAGGGAGAAAGCTGTAAGATTCCAGAATACTGGAGTGTCCAATAGTACCCGCACCCCAACTGGATGTTTCCCTTAGACGCAGAGCTGATGCCGCCGCTGACCGAAACCCTTCCATATCAAGTGGCAAAATGCCCAGAATGACCTGGAGGGCTTCGTTGGGCGTTGTCCTTAGCGCACCGCTTATACAGATCACATTGGATCCATGGACTTTCCGCAACAGATTCAGGTATGTTGCCTTGCTCAGCGCAGGTCACCATACGACGACTCCATACAGCATGATTGGGCGAATGATGGCCGCGTAGATCCAACTGCATACTCTAAGGCTGAGCCCCCATCTTTTGCCAATGGCTCTTTTGCATGTGTAAAGAGCGATGCAAGCTTTCTTCTGACGCTGAAGAACATTCTCCTTCCAATTCAATTTCCTGTCCAGAACTATGCCTAGGAACTTGGCCTTATCCGACAAGCCCCGGCGCGTGCCATCTAGTTCTGGTAGGCTTAGTGGCGGTATTTTGTACCGGTTGGTGAAGAGGACAAGTTCCACTTTCCCCGGGTTGATACTAAGTCCGCAGCGAGAGGACCACGTCGAAACTTCTTGCAGTGCTACTTGCATCAGGTCACACAGAGTTTGTGGGAACTTGCCTCTGAATGCAATAGCTAAATCGTCTGCGTATGTCACTAGCAACGAGTTGACTGTGAGGTTCCATAAAAGCGGGGAAAGAACACCACCCTGGGGCGTTCTCCTTGTGACATAGCGTGATGACTCAACCGTACCAAGTGAAGAAGCTATTTTCCTTCCCCTTAAAAGTTGGTCAATTAAACCAGTTAGAGGTCTATCTACGCCCAGATTAGTTAGAGCGGAGTTGATAGCCTCCGGGCTTATATTGTTGAAAGCCCCCTCAATGTCTAGGAAGGCCACGAGACAGTAGTCCTTTTCACACAGCGATTTCTCAATGACAGATACTAGGCTGTGCACAGCAGTTTCTGTTGATTTACCCTTGGTGCATGCATGCTGATAGCTAGAGATAAGGTTGCTATCAATAGTCGTTGACAGGTAGTCGCTTAGTATCCTCTCCAAGGACGAGAGACTGATCGGTCTGTAGTCTCTTGGCTCGTAGTGGGATGCCTTCCCATCCTTAGGGATAAACACTACCGTGGCGGTTCTCCAGGAGCCCGGAATGTGGTTGAGAGCCAGGCAGGCTGTGAAGAGAAATACCAGCCATTTAGCTGATGTCTCCAACGTATTTATATATTTATTTTCGAGAGGATTCGTCTAAGTCTCGCTGTGTCGTCGACCTTTTCGACGCCAGTGCAGAAATTTCTCCACGAGGTTCTCTTCGCCTGTCTCAGAGCTTTTTTGTAGGCCCTTAGTTTAGCTTTATATTCGTGCCAATGAGGCTCAGAGCCGAGGCTCTTGGCCTTGTTAAATTGTTTCCGGCATGCTTTGCGGAGCGAGTCCACATCGTAGGACCACCAATGTGGCCTGTGTTTACCGCGTGGTTTTGGCACTGGACAAGCCTGTCCTAGAGCATTTGAGAGCGCCGATGAAATGTAGTAACAAGATCCTCCAGCTACACTACTGATGAGGGGGCTTGTGAGGGCAGTACTGGTAGGTCTCTGTCTAATATTTCATTGTGTAACTGCCAATTAGTGTTACGTGGATTGCACTTCATGATTGGTTGTTCTACTACTGATACTAGGCTGTGCAGAGCAGTTTCTGTTGATTTACCCTTGTTGTATGCATGCTGATAGCTAGAGATAAGGTTGCTATCAATAGTCGTTGAGAGGTAGTCGCTTAGTATCCTCTCAAAGGTTTTGAGTACAAAGGACGAGAGACTGATCTGTCTGTATTCTTTTGGCTCGTAGTGGTATGCCTTCCCAGCCTTAGGGATAAACACTACCGTGGCGCTTCTCCAGGAGCCCGGAATGTGGTTGAGAGCCAGGCAGGCTGTGAAGAGAAATACCAGCCATTTACCTGATGTCTCCAACGTGTTTATAAGTTGCGCGGGGATAATCTCGTCCGGCCCGGCAGCCTTATACGGTTCAAAGCTCTTAACTGCCCACCTTACCCTTTCCTCAGTGATGGGTATATTTACTGCCAGGTTTTTTGCAGGTGCTAGTGGTGCGTCATGCAGTTTCCCCGGAAAATGTGTATTCAAGAGCAGCTCAAGGGTTTCCTCTTCCGTGCTGGTCCAGGATCCGTCAGGTTTTCGCGAATAGCTGATGGCTGTTTGACTTTTCTAGAGGATTCTCCAGCTACACTACTGATGAGGGGGCTTGTGAGGGCAGTACTGGTAGTTCTCTGTCTAATATTTCATTGTGTAACTGCCAATTAGTGTTACGTGGATTGCGCTTCATAATTGGTTGTTCTACAATAAAGTCTAAAACCATTTCTATGTAACGGTGGTCGGAGAATGAATGTTCTTCAAGAACCCGCCATTTTCTGACCCACTCATAAGCGCCTTCACTACAGATAGTGAGGTCTGTGACCTCGCTGCGGATCTTTGTGATAAAAGTAGGCTCATTACCCACGTTGCAAATTACCAGGTTGGTTGTTAATAGGTAATCAAACAGAGACTCGCCCCTGGCATTGATATCGGAGCTCCACCATTGAACATGGTGAGCATTAGAGTCCGCTTCAATAATAAGATTACCCGTGCAGAAATTTGACACCAAGTCTTTCACCTCCGTTTGTGGTGGAGGTTCTTCGGCGTCGTAGGGCATATAGACCGACGCCACCGTCAGGCGGGTGCTGTCGACCGTTAGACTGATAGCGGTAATATCACCATTGGTGTAGTTAGGTAGGAGAAAGGAGTTCAACTCAGACTTGACCAAAATAAACGTTCTGACTTTGCTTTCCTCGCTGGCTCGAATGAGCTTGAAGCCCTTAGTCCCCAATCCGCAGATTCTCGAGCTATTGGCCCAGGGTTCTTGGATGAGGACCACATACACGTCGCCTTTAGAAAGACGACTACTTAAAGCAGCGGAGGCCACTTTAAATTTGTGTAGATTAATCTGAAGCACCACCAACATGCGAGCGCACAGACTTCCCTGTCGTCCCTATATCGTAAAGGTTTGCCCCATCCCGGAGATTGCCTATCAACGACGAGTTGTTCCGATTAATTGCCCGATATGGCGTTGCGGGAGTCCTGCTGCCTGTAGCGTTAGATGTTAATCGCTCAGCGTTGGCTGCTACCACCGTGACGTCGAGGACTTCCTCGTCCTGTAGGCTGTCCTCCATCTCCGAGTTGTTCACAGCACTATCGCCAAGGGACGTGGCGGATAACATGCTTTCCGCATCGGAATCCTCCGCTTCCTCTTCCGGTAATTCGTCTTCCGTTTCCCCCGGAGCAGCCGAGAAGGCAGCGCGCTGAGCATCACCACGATATACGTGGATAACGATCTGGCCTACGCTGTAGTGTACTAGGCCATTGCACCCTTTGAGGGGCCCTACCGCATCCCCGACCAGATTGACACTCCAGTCATGCGTTGGGAGGGACGGATTTATTAGCCGTAGCATCCCGAGAATTCTCTCGGGTTCGTCAGGGAAGGCCGGAATCCACGCCCTTGCCCTTGGACGAGCTGGAATGTCCTTCCAGTCGACGACCTCGATCTTTGCGCCCTTGTAGACTTCACCCAGTTTAGCAGCTGCTGCCTTGTACAGTGCTACGGTTTTTGCATCCTCGCATGCGAGTAATTTAATCATGTCAGAAATTAGACAATCAGAATTTAAGGACGAACCACGCCAATGGCATGAATCAAGCACATCAAGGATACCAAAAATCAACAAGAAATTACCCTGCACACCAATGAGCACAACATTTTTACCCACAATTAGCTCATAAGCCCCAAACAAGCCATCAGGCATAGCAAACCAGTCGGGTAAATGCTAACGCAAGTACGCCACCAAGGCCACCTAAGCCTCAACCCAAAGCAGAGCCTATGGATGTGGACCAGAGCATACATTCACGTAGAATAAACTACATGAACCCTCGTGAAGGGTGGACACCTTTCCGCGGTACGTGGGCTTAAGTCGATAGCCACAGGGCTACGCTGGCCTTGTGATTATAGCGCCACCGGTTCTACATCACGAGAGAAGCCAAGCCTCTCTGGCGCGACGACTAAGATCTTCCCCTTCCCAATCCAGGGTGTTATGCGACCACGTGCCCATTGGACGTTTGCAGCCGGGAGGCAAATCGTGGCTGTAATCGAACGGAGCCTCTCTGATACCGGGCCGCCTCGGAGAGTAACTATGGCCTTACCGCGGTATGGGGCTCTGCCGAGGCGGACGACACATTCCCCTTACTCTTCCCTTGCCCCTAAACTGGCCTTGCCCGGCGAGGGGTCGTACGAACAAGATGATAAATAATAACAAAAACCCTAAAACTAAAGATACAATAATGTATACTGCACAGCAGAGGAGGAAAATGCTGTAGCAAGCGAGAACGCAACGTCGGAGGACAAACTCCATTTCTTTATCAGCCGAGAGATCGACAGCGATGGCAACTACGGGTCGATTAGCTCTGGATAACAAGGGGGAAATCCCCAAAGTAAGTACCGGTACAAACACAGTGAAGCCAACAACGGCTGATGCTAAAGTCCTAGTAAGTGCCGGTACCGAAACCAAGTCTTTAACGTCTGTGGCAGTGGTCTCACGACCTGGCCCGAGAGATCCAAATAAGGGAACGACCGCGATGGCAACTACGGGTCGAAATTTACACCAAAAGACATCTCCCAGTCGCTCTGAGTACTTGGACAAAAGAGCGGCCGCGAGGATCCTGAAGAAATACGAGGGTATTTCACAAGAGACGCTATCGCCGAATGCTAGAAAGACGGTGGAGATGGCTGAAGCTATCTTACCGAACTTCCAAAGCGATTACGCGCCAAAGAAGGATAATGGAAATCCCTTCAAACGACAGAGATCGGACGTGGATCTAAAACCTCACCCGAAGCGGCAGCAACACGCCCCCGTAGCGGCTAAACTCAGCTTTGCTGAAGTAACTAAAGATAGGATCCTTATAGGCGTCATTGACCGAGGTAACGAAAGCTGGGCCATCCCTAGGGACCAGTGGCGGTACGTCCGGAACGCTATCGGTAATGCCCTTCTCGACATTATGGATGAGTCTCCGAGTGCCACGTGAAATGAACGTGTACACGAGTGGATTGAAATGAATGAATTGAATTTTTATTTAGTAAAAACTTAGCCTATTTATAGTAATTCTTAACTCTAACACTGACGTAAATATTCTTATTTACTAGATACATATTTACATCTATGTCTTACAAACTAAACCTAAGCAAGGCACACACTTGCCCACATGCACATGCATTCATATGTGCATAGCTCGGTACCTTATTCAAGGCATATGTCAGTGCAATCACTCATACTAACATATCTAACGTGGGACTGCGAGTAATGCAGTCACACACATATGTACGTACACTAAGCATGGAGACGCTGGCAGTGCTGCCGCACATATCTACATATATAGAGCCAGCGTATACAATTGATACAACTCCATGACTTGTGCTGCAAATATACTTAGCGTGTGAAAATGTTTACGTTGCAGAATGTTTATCAAATCCACAGCTAGCCGCTTAGAAGTCAGCTTGTGACTTTGTTGTTGTTAGTGAGTTGCTCTGACATACTACACCACCCATCCTAAAAAAAAATCGTGAATACATATGAACGATTTTAGAGCTATGACATATTTAAGTGGTTTATTTTCTTTCTTTTGTACATTTCCGCAAATAATTTATGAGCATGAGTTTCATTTGATACTCTTAACATTTTTATTGTTTGTTGTTAGTTTACAATATTTTTCTTGTGGTGCAATGTTTTTAGGTTTGTTTATTTATTTCAAGTGGTTGAACAATAATCTCATATTTTTAAATGTTTCTAGTTGTTTGTTTATTAATATGATACTTTTCTTGGTTTCGTATTTAGATTTTCCTTTGATAAAAGTCGGCTTTTTGCTTATGATATTTATGACTTAGAACTATTTTGTGTACAATTAATTCTTACAATCGTAAAACTTAAAGTGAATAATTTATGGATTAGTGGAATTTATGACATATGAAATTTAACGGTTATTGTAAAAATGAATTGACTTACTCAAATAGCTTAAGTCTATTTTTATGAATTATAATTTTCTTAGTTTTATCATTTAACTGATTATTTAAATCTACATTTTCTATATTATAGAGGATTAAAGTATAATTATTGTTTCTATCTATATTTATTACTTTGTAGGGCCCTTTATACTTATTGTCTAACTTATGTCCTGCTTCATTCTTAACTAACACTAAATCTCCTATTTTAATTTCCTTAAATTGAAGATTTTTATCGTAATGAATTTTTTGTTTTTCTTTACTTTCTTTAACTAATTTATTAGCTCTTTGTTGCGCTAATTGTAATCTAAATTTAATTTCTTTTTCATAAGCCTCATAATTATAAACTGGGCTAATTGTATTTTCTTGCAAAAATTCGTATGTCAAGGGTATTTTTCCAAAAACTAACTCGAATGGGCAATAACCATGAACCGTAGATGGTGTTGTATTATAACAATATGCAAAATATTTTATATACTCATCCCAATCATCTCTGTTAGTGGAAATATAAGAACGGATATATTCATTAAAAGTTCTGTGGCTACGCTCAACCGTGCCCAAAGTCTGATGGTGATATGGGGGAGAAGTTCTGTGTTCAATTTTCAAAAGGTTACACAATTCTTCAAATACGCTGTTTTTGTATTCGGTTCCCATATCTGTTATGATTGTTTTTATACAACCATAAATCAAAATAAAATTTTCAAAAATTGCTTTGGCAACTGTTTTTGCGTGCTTACTCGCAATTGGAATTGCGATCAGATATTTAGTAAGGTCACATACAATAGTTACCGCATATTCATTGCCTTTTACCGATTGTGGCAATGGACCAATTGTATCAATTTGTACTGTATCAAACGCTTTCGTGGGCGTTTCAGTTATTATCATTGGTTCTTTCAAATTTTTATTTACTTTGTTTTTACTGCATTCAATGCACTTTTTGATATGAATTCTTATGTCATTTTTCATGTTTTTCCAATAATATTTCTGTTTTATTTTATTTGTTGTGCGATTGATTCCTGGGTGGCCACCATTAACAGGATCATCGTGATATTTTTGTAATATCTTTTTAATTACTTCCTTATCTGTCACGTGCACAACCTCCGGAGTTAATGCAATAGTTAAGTTTTTGAGAACCTTGGTACCAACTTCTTTAAATTTATCTACTCGAGTATAATTATTTTTAAACAATTTGTCTCCTAAGGACAACTGTATTTTATTTGTTTTCAAATTGTCGGCCTCTTTCATTAGCCTGGCAAAGAATTGACCTAAATCAATCTTCGCCTCAACAATTGAATTATCATTAATAGATGAATTGCCGGCTTCATTTGAAAGCCTGGCAAAGGATTGACCTGAATCAATCTTCGCCTCAACAATTAAATCATTAATGTCTATTTTGCTACAAATTTTCTTTCCCTTTTTGAACTGCAGTTTCGGGGGGTCAAAAACGAGCTGAGCTAGCTTTTTTACTTCATATTTATTAAGCGCTTCATATATTTTAATGTTCTCTTCGTGACGTTTTTCGTTGATGTTTTTATTATTGGAATTTTTATTATTAGAATTTTTATTGGTTTCCGATCTAGTCGTAACCCTCGTTATTTGACATGTTTTTATTGACATTTCCTTTAAATCATTTATATTGATGCGTGAAAGCGCATCCGCGACATAGTTTTCTTTTCCAGCTATGTACTCCACCTCAAAGTCATATTCCTCTAATTCCAGTCGAACTCTAGTTAATTTTGATGAAGGGTTTTTCATCGAAAATAAATATGTTAAGGGGCGATGGTCTGTTTTAATCAAAAATTTTCGGCCATAAACATATGGTCTAAAATAAGTTATAGCCCAATGGATTGCTGCCAATTTTTTTTTCAATTGTGGCTTTATTGCTTTCACCTTTTGTGAATGCTCTTGACGCATAGGCAATTGGTAATTGTTTGCCTTCATATTCTTGACTAAGAACTGCGCCGCAGGCAAATCCACTGGCATCTGTTGTTATACAAAATTCTTTATCGAAATCTGGATATTGCAAAATATTTGGGTGTACCAATGCCTCCCTCAAATAGACAAAAGCTTTTTGACATTCCTCTGTCCACTCGAAAGAAACATTCTTTTTACACAATCTCGTTAAAACTCTAGAATGAGCTGCAAAATTGGGAACAAATCTTCGCTAATAGTTACAAAATGCGACAAATCGCTTAACTTCATCAGCACTTTTGGGTATTGGATAATTTAGAACAGTCTCATATTTGCTTGGATCAGGTAAAATTCCTTTATTTGTGCATTTATGTCCAAGATAAGTAACTTCCTGGTTAAAAAATAAACATTTATCCGGATGTAATTTTAAATTATATTTTCTGCAAGTAGAAAATACATCTCTCAAATTTGTAATCATATGTTTTTCGGAGCATCCTAATACCACTAAGTCATCCATATATAGAAAAGCTTGAGATGGCTTAAGGCCTGCAAATGCTAGTGTCATCATTCTTTGAAATGAGTTAGGGGCCACTTTCAAACCATATGGTAATCTTTTAAAACGATATGTGCCATCCTCTGCCGTAAACGATGTGATGTCCCTAGAGTCTTTATGTAATTCAATTTGATGAAAGCCAGACATTAAGTCTAGGCATGAAAAATATTTAGCTCTACCTAATTGATCTAGGATATCATCAATTCTTGGTAATGGAAATTTATCTGCAGTTAATTTTTTGTTTACTTGTCGGTAATCGACTACTAATCTCCATCTTTTATCATTTTTCCCTGGTAACGGTTTTTTCGGTACCAGGAGAATTGGGCTATTATATTCTGACATAGACGGCTCTATTATGTCATCTTCAATTAATTTATTAATTTGCTTGTTAATTTCCCCTTTTTGAGCTTGAGGTAATCTATAATTTTTAATGTAAATAGGTGTGCTATCTTTCATGTGTAATTTTTGTTTATAAAAGTTATTAGCAGTAATTGGTTCGGTATCTAATGAAAATATATCAATAAATTCGGAGCATAATGTGTTAAGTGATTTACTAGCGAAAGGTGGGAAATTTTTATTTAATCTTTTTAATTTTTCCTTACTATTTTCTATTGGTTCTAATTTATTTTTTATTATTGCATAATCATTTAAATTTTCTGTGTTGATATTAAAATTTTGAATGGTTGCATTTTTATCTGTTGTATTAATGACTCTAATGAAAGTTTGTTGTGAATTTACTAAGGTGTTTGCAATAAAAATGCCATCAGCTAATTTTTGATGAGGTATTAATAAATCAGAATTATTATTTTCAATATGGACTTGTCGGATTACTTCCGACCTTGCAGGTATTGTTATGCAATTAACAGATGGTCTGTTTGTCATTTCTATTATAATATTTTCAGGAAAATCATATGGACGTAGTATTAGGCTGTCCCCATTTTTACTGTAATCTAAAATACAATTATATTTTTTAATAAAATCCAGTCCCAAAATTCCATCGCAGGGAATTGGAAAATTATCTTCAACTATGTGAAATTTATGTGCTATTAGTAAGTAATCATCCTTTAAATCTGCCTTGACTGTTCCAAGAGTGCTTGTTAAACCTTGACCAATGCCCTTTAAATCAGTTTTTTGTGAATAATTAATTGTGACATTATTGTCAATTTGACCCTTTTTTATTATTGAGATATCTGCTCCTGTATCCATCAGGAGGGTTGAAATTGCGTTATTTAGAGTTGTTTTAGAGGATATATAACTATTTAGGTGTAAATTGAAAACATATAATTTTTTGTTTATTGAGGTGGAGTCTGTTGGTTTTCCTGTTGATTAACATTTCGCACTGTTGCTGTATTATTACGGTTCGAACCTCGGGATCCGAAGTTACGCCTCGATCTTTGATAATTTGATCGATTATTATTATTATTTGAATTATTATATCTTGTAGGGTATGTACGCCGCTGGTTATTTCTATAATTGTTAGGTTGATAGCCTCTACGGTAATTACCGCGAAAATAATTTTGTTGGCGTATATGAAGTAACGAGTTAGGGTTACCCGTTATTTCAGTGCAACTGTTGGTAAATTTTGACACTGCTTCATTCATCGTGGTGAACGTTCCAGCTTGCATAATTGTCTTTACTTTGTCATTGGAGCAGTTTTTACACATAGCATTGACAGCTGTTTGTGTAGCATACTTAGTTGCGAGGTCTGTTGTTAGACCGTCAGATATGTATGCTCCTTCCAATGATTTTGTGAGCTTTTCAATTTCGGCAGTGTACTGATTTGCAGTTTTACTACGCTGTTGGATATTTAAGAGTTTTGCAGTTAAAACTTCTACTGACTCACCCTTTATTTTGCTCTTTAATGTTTGTTTAATTTCCTGTATGGTGGCTTCAGCACCTACGAAATTTCTGGCTGTGCCTTTAAGTTTTGTCTTTATCATGGATACTGCGACAGCCTCATGCGTTTCCTTGATTTGCTCCAGAATGTCAAGGGCATCCAAAAAACTGGATAAGTTTTCCGGTTTGCCATCGAATTCGGGCAATATCGAAGAAGCAGTTTTAATGAACGCTACCATTGTTTGCGCCATGGTTGTGTTTGTTTGGGAATTCTGGTCTGTGTGAGATACAATAGTGCTTGGATGAACTGTTTCTTTTGCTTCTTGTTCTCCCTCAGTATCTGACGCACCTTCGAACAACCAAGTGTCGAAATCGATATCGATATGTTGCTCGTAGGAGGTTGGCACTTCAACGTCAACGTTATACCTGGATAACGAGGATACCAATTTATCTCTAACGCTCGAAAATACCTGGTAGGCTTCTACCTGGTGAGCTTTTGTTAGAGTGTTATTTACCTTTCTTATGATTTTTCCAAGATTATTTAATGCTGACAGTAGAACATTTAAATGTTTCTTTACTGTTTCAGTTTTTATTTTTGTGTTTTTACATATACACTTATACGACTTTTCCGCGTTTATTTTATTTTCAGCGAACTCATTCGAAATTTCTTCCCACTTTCCCATTGGACTTTACAAAATTATACGTTATTCAAACCGTCTGCACGGCTTTGATATTACTTTTTCAGAATTTTATTGTGGGTTGCATAGAATCTCAAAAATAAGTTCACTGAATTAATGACTACAATAACTATAAGGTAAATTTTGATTGCATCTAAAGCTTCAGTATGATCGATAATTTGAACCGTATTTACTACGTTGGCATTCGGGTCAGAAACTTTAGATTCTTTACCTCCCATTTTTATTTATTATTTCTGTGTTAGCTTTGATTTATAGCATCAATAAAATTTTATTTCCATTTAAAATCGGCAAGTGGAAATAACTCAGAATTTACAATACTTACGCATCAATCTACAAATTTCTTCTTTATTTGTGGTTTTTTTTTTATTTTTTTTTTTTATTTTAACATCCACAGGGTTCAAATCCAGCCTTTCGCATGGCTCTTACGGTTTCCTCTTCAAAGGTGGTGGGATGAAGGACATCTTCCATGGTCGGTACTCTTGGCATTTCAAGATACTGCCAATATTTAGTTAACCAAGCTAATTGTTTTTCATAATCTGGGGTTTCAATTACAATTGTACGGTTCAGGTTCTCCCTTGGAGAATAGTCCCCTTTGGGTAAGTCCCTAGGAGGCTTGGAAAAATCCCCAGGCATTATTAAATTAAGTAAATCAACTTTTAATTATTATTTCTTTATTTCCGCTTTTAAAAATTCATTACAATAATTCATTACCACTTTCTTAATAAGACAATTCTATTTGATAACTCCTGCCTTTCCTCAATTGTTTTGGCAAAGTTTAATGCTCTATATGAAAGCGCCAATTCTTTTTTCTTTCTGTATTTTTTACCGCCTCTAGTTTGTTTCCTACTTTTTAACGGCGGAGGAATTTTTGGTTTCACCGTTTTTTGTGTTTTGTTCCGCTGCCAATACTCTTCAATTGTTATTGGCTGCGGACCCTGTCTTACAGCTGTAGAGGTTTGAGGAACCTCTTCAGTGACACAAGCAGGACTTTCATTCACTTGCGCAGCTTCTAGTGCCAACTGCACGCATCTATCGAAAGTAGCATGAAATTCCGCTTGCATCGAAAAATTTTTAATTTTCAAATAAAATCAATTAAAAAACCGCTTTTATCAAGAAGTATATTCACATTTACAACTTTGCAATTTTCTTAAACTACCCTAAGCAGAAAAATAATCTGCTACTTGGCCGGCGCCGATATGACGCCGAAGAGTTCTAGGTATACTTATTCTACTATCCGAGTGGCAGCCGTGTTTCAAAATAGCCGAATCCTTGTTAATGTTCCTTAATGCTTTGTATTGAACAGGTACTTCTGCACTGTTGGAATCTCAGCAGTCTGCTTCCTTTTAAATAGCAGACTACTGAGTAGTTTCCAACAGGATCAAGCCAGTCTGCTTCCTTTTTAACAGCAGTCTGGAAGGATCTTCCGATTTGGCAGGATCGCCATGAAATGAACGTGTACACGAGTGGATTGAAATGAATGAATTGAATCTTTATTTAGTAAAAACTTAGCCTATTTATAGTAATTCTTAACTCTAACACTGACGTAAATATTCTTATTTACTAGATACATATTTACATATATGTCTTACAAACTAAACCTAAGCAAGGCACACACTTGCCCACATGCACATGCATTCATATGTGCATAGCTCGGTACCTTACTCAAGGCATATGTCAGTGCAATCACTCATACTAACATATCTAACGTGGGACTGCGAGTAATGCAGTCACACACATATGTACGTACACTAAGCATGGAGACGCTGGCAGTGCTGCCGCACATATCTACATATATAGAGCCAGCGTATACAATTGATACAACTCCATGACTTGTGCTGCAAATATACTTAGCGTGTGAAAATGTTTACGTTGCAGAATGTTTATCAAATCCACAGCTAGCCGCTTAGAAGTCAGCTTGTGACTTTGTTGTTGTTAGTGAGTTGCTCTGACATACTACACACGCCAATGGGTTCTGATGCGGGATGGCACCAGGGCCGAATCAAGGTATTCGCTTGCGAGGATGCAAAAACTGTTGCACTGTACAAGGCAGCAGCTGCAAGACTGGGTGAGATCTACCAAGGGGCAAGAATCGAGGTTGTCGACTGGAAGGACATCCCGGCTCGGCCAAGGGCAAGAGCGTGGATTCCTGCTATCCCTGCTGAACCTGAGAGAATTCTCAGGATGCTGAGCATCATGAACCCGTCTCTCCCGACGCAGGACTGGGTTGTCAATCTGGTCGAGGATGCGGTAGGGCCTGACAGGCAAGTGGTCTTAACCTTGACTAAGGAAGCACTCGAGCCCCTTAAACGGTGCAATGGACGAGTGCACTACGGCATGGGTCAGATCGTGATCCACGTATACCGCAACGATGCACAGCGCGCTGCTATTTCGGCTGCACCGGAGGGCTCGGACATCGCAGTGCCGGTAGAGGAGTCGGAGATGTCCGACTCGGAAAGTATGGTATCTGCCACGTCAAATGGCGAAGGAGCAGTGAACAGCTCGGAGATGGGAGACAGCCTGCTGGACGGGGAAGACCTCAACGTCACAGTGATCGCAGCTAGTCCTGAGCGCACCAATGTCAATACTGCCACAGTTAGTAGGATCTCGGCTAAGTAAAATCGTGGTCTGAACAAATCGTCGTTGAAAATAAAGCTTCCACACGAGGTGGAACTTCGCGATACGGCGGTGGCAGGGAAGTCTGAGCGCTCTCATGTTGGTGGTGATTCAGATAAACCTGAACAAATCTAAAGCAGCCTCGGCTGCTTTAATCATCCAAGAACCCTGGGTCAACAGCTCAAGGATATGCGGTTTGGGGACTAAGGGTTTTAAGCTAATCCAAGCCAGCGAGGGGGGCAGGATTAGAGCCTGTATTTTGAGTCTGAGCTGAATGCCTTTCTATTGCCCAACTATACCAATGGTGACGTTACAGCTGCCAGTTTAACAGTCGACAGTACCAGTCTGACGATGGCATCGGTCTATATGCCCTACGACGCCGAAGAACCTCCGCCACGGAGGGAGGAAAAGACCTGGTGGCAAATTTTTCCATGGGTCATCTTATTATCGGAACTGACGCCAATGCTCATCACGTCCAGTGGGGAAGCTCCGATATCAATGCTAGAGGAGAGTCGTTGTTTGATTATTTGTTAACAACTAACCTGGTAGTTTGCAACGTGGGTAACGAACCTACGTTTATTACTAAAACCCGTAGGGAGGTCATAGATCTCACTATTTGCAGCGAAGGCGCTTATGAGTGGGTCAGAAAATGGCGCGTTCTCGATGAACACTCATTCTCCGACCACCGGTACGTAGAATTAGTTCTAGAATTTTCTGTTGAGCAGCCGGTTATGAAACGCAACCCACGTAACACTAACTGGCAGCTACACAATGAAATACTATCTAGGGACTTGCCAGCACTGCCCCCTCATCAGAGGAGGAGCTGAGCACAGATCGCTGTGCGACCACAACAGTCGGAGATAGCGGTTTTAAAATCAACATTCCCAGCAGGGAAGAATGGGAGAGCACGGATCGGAGTCCCGTCACTCATGGCGGCACTTCCATTTATACTGATGGCTCGAAGTTAGACGGCAGAGTTGGGGGAGGGGTTTATTCAAAGGATCTGAACCTTGAGCTCTCCTTCAGACTACCTGATCACTGCAGTGTCTTCCAGGCTGAAGTTTCAGCAATCATGGACGCCGCGGCTTGGATAGGCCAACACACTATCAGACGGGACATTTTTATATTCAGCGACAGCCAGGCGGCCATCAAATCCCTTGGCTCTTACTCGTTCAACTCTGAACTGACGCTCAGCTGTCGTCGATCTCTACAAGTGATAGCCCAACAGAATCGCGTTAACCTCATATGGGTCCCGGGGCATAGGGACATTGAGGGAAATTGTAGGGCAGACGAACTTGCGAGGCAGGGCACGACCAAGCAGGTTCTTGGCGATAAAGAGCGCTTAGGTATGCCGTTTGCCACATGCAAGCTTATGGTGAAGGAGTACACACTCCGCCAAGCCAACGAAAGATGGCTGCAATCTCCAGGATGCCGGATATCCAAAGAAACCTGGCCGAAATGGGATCATAAAAGATCAAGACAAATTTATGCCCTAAGGAGAAGAGAAATCTCCATATTAATAGGTGTATTAACTGGGCACTGCCTCATTGATAGTGGCAACTCTTGAAATATAAAGACGTAAATTTTGGATGCTCTTGCGAAAATTTGTTAAAATATTAAATAAATAATAATTTCGTAAGTGTTTTGCTGAAAATCTATTGTACGAGGTAATTGAAATAAGCACCGGTACGTAGAATTGGTCAACGGGGATGGAAGCGAGGTGTGACAGGTGCAGAGGCACCATTCGGGCAGAAGTGGCAAAAATAATGTCAAGGTGTATGTGGGAAATACTACCACTTAACTAATAAATGCGCTGGCTTGGACCAATGGAGCATAGATAAGTTGAGTGAGATTGAGATGCTAAGGTTTATGAGTGATGATTGCTTGCAGTACATAAATAACGTTGATGACATCCTCAAATATATGCAAATGTTTGTGAAGCAAAATGGGCAAAAGCTTGCAGAATATAGAAATGAGTTCGATATATCTCTGAAGAAAAATGAAAACGAAATTAAGCAAGTACTTAAGGCGGTTGAGACAGCATTTGCTGAAAGAATTAAGGCAATGAAAATAGCTCAAGAGACATGTGAGAAAAGTGTTAAAGAAGTAAATAATCTCCGTGATATAGCTGATTGTTTAAAGCAAAGTAACGAGCAGGTATGTAAGGAAATTTTAAACAACAAAGAAGATAACAAAAAAATGGTTGAAGCAATAACTAAAGAAAATGAGAAAATTTGTGCAGAAATAAATAAAAATACAAATGTGGATGCCAGAGGTTCATATGCCAACGTGACAAAAAGTGCCAAATCAAAAAAAGAAGAGTTGCCAGAGTTAAGAAATGTACTTCCTCTAATAATTAAGCCAAATACCAAACAGGAAGCTGAAAAAACTAAAAGAGATCTTAACTCAAAAGTTGATCCCAAAGAGTTACAAATTATGAACATAGTAAGCAACAAAAGTGGAGTGGTATTCGTAGAAAGTGCAAATAATGTAGAGAGAGAAAAAATAAGAAATGCTATTGAAACTAGTATTGGAAATAATTATGAGGTGAGGATCCCTAAAAAAGTAAACCGGGATAAGTTATAAATATGAGAATGAGGAGCTTGCTCAAAGAATTAAAAGACAAAATAATTGCTTAAGCCAAACCGACATAAAAATTACAAAGTCATACCAAGTGAATAAAAATGGAAATATTTACTACAATGCAGCACTAGAAGTGGAGATCGAAGTATTTCCGAAGATATTAGCTGAGGAAAGGCTTAATGTAGGATGGGAACGATGCAAAGTCTACGATGCAGTACAGGTTTTGTGTTGTTTCAAGTGTAAAGGCTTCAATCATAAAGCTAAAGACTGCAGTGAACCGGAAGTGTGTACTAAATGTTATGGCGCGCATACTTCCAAAGAATGCAATAAGACAGCAATTAAGAAATGCATCAACTGCAATAGGGCAAATAATAAATTGAATATGGGACTAGATATAAACCACGATACTATGGACAGATTGTGCCCTGTATATCAGCAGAAGTTGAATGTAAGGAAAATGCATATGGAATACTAGCAACAAACCAGTAATAATGTGACTATATCACGAAAAACGAAGGCATACACTACACGTAATAAGGAAGATGGTAACATGCAGTGCATATATCTTAATATTAATAGTATTGTATAAAATAAAGTGGAACTCGAACGCCTTATCGAAGTTAAAAAACCAGCCCTAGTATTCTGCTCCGAAACATGCACAACGGATAATATAATGGACTCTGAGTTAAACATCTATATATATAAAAATGAAATGGTGTATAATTGTAACGCTAAAACTCGAAAACGGCTGAACCAAATGAAATACTTCCTTTGGGGGATTTGTTTGTTATTACCACGCGCAGGTCATGTCTTAAAATCAGAACAAAATATTAAGGGGGCGTGGCACCTCCCATACAAACTGAATTTTTCAAGTTGAATATCTTCAAAAGTGTTTAAGGTAGGAACATGAAAATTGGTACAGAGCTACAGGATAACAGCACCACTCTCACCTATAAAACCGGGGGTTATCCAATAAGGGGGCGTGGTACCTCCCATACAAACTAAATTTTTAAGCAGAATATCTGTGAAAGGGTTCAAGGTAGGGACCTGAAAATTGGTATAGACCTATATGGTATCAAAAGCCTTCTTACACATAAAAGAAGGGGTAATCGGAAAAGGGGGCGTGGCACCTCCCATACAAACAGAATTTTTCAAGGTGAATATCTTCAAAAGTGTTTAAGGTAGGAACATGAAAATTGGTATAGAGCTATAGTATAACAACACCATTCTCACCCATAAAACTTGGGGTTATCGAAAAAGGGGGCGTGGTACCTCCCATACAATCTATATATATTAAAATGAAATGGTGTTCAGTCGTTACGCTAAAACTCGAAAACGGCTGAACCAAATCATATACTTCCTTTAGGGGGTTTGTTTGTTATTACCACGCGCAGGTCATGTTATAAAATCAGAACAAAATATTAGGAGGCGTGGCACCTCCCATACAAACATTTTTCTTCAAGGTGAATATCTCTAAATGGCTTTAAGGTAGGGACCTGGAAATCGGTACAGACCTATAGGATAACAACACCATTCTCACCCATAAAACTGGGGGTTAACCAAAAAGGGGGCGTGGCACCTCCCAAACGAATGAAATACTTCATAGTCGATATCTCTGGAAGTATTCATGTTAGACCACTGAAATTTGGTAAGGGATTATATGAATATATCTAAATGACGTCGTAACGGAGTACCTCAAAGATTCTGTTAATAATCTTATTATTGGTGACTTTAATATAAATATGAATATATCTTCCACGTACTCGAATCAGCTCACAGGTGTGTTTGCACAAATTGCCATGATACAAAGAATTGATTTTAACACGAGAATAACGGAGCACTCAGCTACAAAAATCGACCTACTCTTTGCCAATAATGACCAGATCAAAATTAAATGTGCTAGCGAATATAAAATCTCTGACCATGAGACAATTTATTTTCAAATACCAACTACAAAATGAGAAAATATGTTAATGCCGTCTGTTGGGAGAACTATAGCGTGGAGAACCTGATAAATCGATTGCGGTTATATGATATAAGTTCTATATCAGATATAGTAATAGAAAATAGGGTTCAGGCTTTGAATGATATTTTGTCTGAAGCCATGCAAACGTTAACATACCAGAAGAGGATCAAAAAACAATTGCGAAATAAGTGGTATGACCGTGAACTGACAGTACTACATAAAAGAAAATTTGAATTATATAAAAATGCGATTACCACACGTAACTGGGACGATTATAATGCCTTAAAAAAATATATAAAAAAACGATAATACTTAAAAAGAAGAAATACATGGAAGATCAAGTGCTTATAAATAAAGGAAATAAGAAATCCATGTGGAAATGTTTGAAAGATGCTGTGGAAATTACTGACAATAAAGAGCATATTAAAAAAATAGTATTTAACGGTGAATGTTTAGAGAACACCCACGACATAGCTAATGTCTTAAATTGTTATTTTGTTCAGAGCATAATCCAAATTAATGACAATATTGAAGAGGTTCAACTTGTTGACGAAATTGAAACAACTAACTCGATGGCAAAATTTGAGCTCACCAGTATCGAGCTTGGAGATATAATGAACATCGCTAAATCATTTAAAAATAAATATGGCGGTAAAAATCTCTTGTCAGAGGGTGTTATCAAGGACTCTATGGTGTACATTGGTCACTTATATAAAGACATTATAACGAATCGTTTGATAGCGGCATTGTTCCGAGCTGCTGGAAAATATCCACAATAATACCAGTGGAAAAGGTGAAAAATACAATGAAACCTGATGAGCTGCGTCCGATTAATACACTACCTGTTGACGAAACAGTGGTAAAAAAGCAACTAAGTAGTAATGTACTTAGACAATCACAATATAATTATACCGGAACAATCAGGCTTCAGGAAAAGCCACTCCTGTGAAACAGCTTTGAATATGGTAATTGCAAGGTGGAAAGAGGATCTCGCTGATAATAAGGTGGTAGTATCTTTCTTCTTAGACTTAAAGCGGGCGTTTGAAACAATCGATCGAAATGAATTGCTGAAGGTAATGGACAAAATTGGGATCAGGGGAAAAGCTTTGGAATGGTTCCGTAGTTACCTGAGTAACAGAAAGCAGAGGACGATAGTTGGAGACGCAGTTTCATCGGTTGTTGATGTTAACATTGGGCTACCGCAAGGCTCAGTACTTGCTCCGATATTGTTTATTATTTACATCAATGATATAAAAACTTGCCTGAAAAACTGTAAAATAAGTCTTTTTGCGGATGATACATTAATTAGTATTAGCGACAAAAATGTAAATAACGCTGTTTTGAAAATACAAGAAGATTTAAATAATTTATATAATTGGCTATGTAGAAGAAAGCTTAAACTTAATATTGATAAAACCCAGTTTATGATATTCCACAATAACCACAACGCTACAAACCACAATAACGTAAGCCACCCTAGTCTGAAAATAAAAACCAACGCAATTCAAAGAGTAGACCAAATGAAGTACCTAGGTGTAATAATTGATGAAAAACTCAATTTTGCTCAACATATTAGTCATATAGAAAAGAAAATTGGTTTTATGTATCGAACATGTAAGCATATTAGCCAACATCACAAAATACTAGTATATAGATCAATTATAGAACCGCATTTTATTTACTGCCCAACAATACTATTTTTATTAAATGATACGTTAATTAACAAGCTCCAAATACAGCAAAACAAAGCAATGCGGTTGATACTAAAATGCTCTTATAGAACATCAAAAAGTACTATGCTTCCTATGTTAAATTGGCTTAGCATTAAACAATTAATTTGTTATTACACATTGAAATTTATACATAACATAATACAGGGAATTTTACCAAATTATCTGAGTGATAGAATGCGTTACAATCATGAGATCCATAACTATGGAACTAGGAGTAGCAGAAATTTAAGACTGCCTAAAGTAAGAACTGAGTTCGCAAAAAAGACTTTACGTGGGTTATAAAATGTATAATGAACTACCAACAGAGAAAAAAGACTGCGAAAACATTGTTAAGTTTAAAGAAAAACTATTTTTATATTGTAAAAATCTAAATATGTAATATTAGTTAAACTATGAATTTACTCGTTTTTTTTATAATGAAATAATAGTTTTAAGAAACTGTACTATGTACTTTACACTGAATTAGGCTTTTTTGGCCGTAATAAATGAAATAATAATAATAATAATTGGTAGGCACGCAGAAAAACTTGGTGTGCCCTACCGACGATGCTGTAGGAGTTGTAAGGATGATGAGGAGGAGGAAACGGTGGAGCACCTCATCTGCAACTGCCCGGCTTTAAGTGGCGCGAGAATGCGCTTTTTGGGAGTTCCCTTCCTGGTCAGCCTACGCCAGGTCACGGAGCTGGACATAAAGGACCTGATGGCCTTCATCAAGTCATCTAAATGGTTCGAGAAGGAGTAACGGTGTTGGTATAGGAAGGTCAGTCCCGGGATTCTGCTATGTGGAGAATTCCGTTAATACCGGGATTTTCCATATGGCAGGGTCCCGGAACTGACTTTCCTAGTGTTGGTGGTATCACAACGGGCCTTTTAATACTGGCCTAGGTGTGCCTCTGCGGCAGCCACTTGAACCTAACCTAAACTATATGAATAAGCCCACGCAGAGTCGGTACCAAGGAAAGAGACCCGCAAAAAATCCCACAATTCAAAGGGAAAGTCACAAAGAGCTTTTCACATATCGGAACAGGAAGAGAGGAGGCACGGAGAGGATGAACAATCAGACGTTAATTTTTTAGTCTAATGAGCTCTTCGCTTACTTTCAGGCTAGAGCGGAGAGAGGGAAAATACTAAGATTTTTAGTGGACACAGGCTCCAGTAAAAATTATTTACAACCACATTTAGCAAAGAAACGTATAAAAAACAAAGTCCCATTCCTCGCCAAATCAGTCGTAGGGGACATAAAAAATAAAGAACATACCCTATTGAAATTATTCAGTATTGATAAGGAGCTCAAATTTTTCCTGATGCCATCCTTAAAAACATTTGATGGAATTTTAGGAAACGATATATTAAGAGATATTGATGCTGTGATCCACACCAAGGATAATATATTGTTATTGGAAAACGAAAAAAGGATCAAACTTAAACAGCTCCCCTAAAAGGGGGTAAACGCCATACAAATAAAGGACGAACATTTATCGTCACAAAAAAGAAGGGACATGAACGAAATAATTCATGCATTCCCAAGGTTATTCTCAGAACCGGATGAGAAATTAACATACACGACAAAAGTCATCGGAGAAATACGGACAGTAACAAATACACCTGTTTACTCTAAATTTTACCCATTCCCAGCTTCTCTCAAACCAGAAGTAGAAAGCCAGGTCAAAAAATTGATAGAGGATGGAATCATAAGACCATCAAGGTCACTCTACAATTCACCAATATGGATTGTTCCGAAAAGGGCGGACTCAGAGGGAAATAAACAATATCGAATGGTTATAGACTATCGGAAGCTCAATTCAGTCACAACAGGAGATAGGTACCCAATACCTGAAATTTCTGAAGTAATATCAAATTTAGGAGAAAAACAATTTTTTTCGGTATTAGATCTCAAAAGCGGGTTTCATCAAATTCCTCTAAAGGATTCTGACATTGAGAAAACCGCGTTTTCGGTAAATAATGGCAAATACGAATTTACTCGGTTACCATTTGGGCTGAAAAATTCACCTTCTATTTTCCAGCGAGCGTTTGATGACATTTTGCATGAACACATAGCAAAATTGGCGGCCGCCGTGGTGTAGCGGTTAAGTGTTCGGCCTTCTACACCAAGTCGTGGCGGTTCGATGCCCGGCAAAAATAACATCAACAAATTTTTTAGAAAAATTATTTTTCTAAACGGGGTCGCCCCTCGGCAGTAGTTTGGCAAACTCTCCGGGTGTATTTCTGGCATGAGAAGCTTCTCAGCAAAAAATTCATTTGCTTTGCAAGTGCCGTTCGGAGTCGGCAAAAAACTGTAGGTCCCGCCAACTTGTAGGAAAAACTCAAAAGCAACACACCGCAAGTTGGAAAGAGAAGCTCGGCAAAAAATCTCGTTAGAGGCTATGATAACCTGTTGGTATATCGCCGCCATTAATTTTTTTTTTTCCATAGCAAAATACGCTTATGTTGATGATGTAATAATTTTCAGCAAAACAGAAAAAGAGCATATCGAACATATTAAAAAAATATTTAAAACATTGCCAGAGGCAAATATGAAAGTTCAAAAAAGAAGTTGAATTTTTGGGACTGGTAATATCCGCGGAGGGCGCAAAAACCAACCCCGAAAAGGTGGAAGCGATAGCGAATTTCCCACAACAAAAAACCATAAAGGAACTTCGCACTTTCCTCGGAATGTCCGGGTACTACAGAAAGTTTATAAAAGATTACCCTAAACTAGCAAAACCTCTAGCAACTCTTATAAGGGTGGAAGAAGGCAGGATATCAAAAAATAAATCCTCAAAAATTAAAATAAATTTATATAAGGAAGCAATAAAAGCTTTTAATAATGTGAAAAATTCACTTATCTCCAGGGATGTCATAACTTGCATACCCTGATTACAATAACAAGTTTGAACTGACTACGGATGCTTCCAACTATGCAATCGGAGCAGTCCTGTCACAAGAGTCAAAGCCTATATCATTCATTTCAAGAACATTAAATAAGGCCGAAGAGCATTATGCGGCTAATGAAAAGAAAATGTTGGCTATAATATGGGCCTTGAACTCACTTAGAAATTACCTCTATGGATCAGTTAGAATACAAATATTCACTGATCACCAACCGCTCACATACGCATTGAGCAATAAAAACAATAATGCAAAAATGAAAAGGTGGAAAGCAGCATTAGAAGAATATACGTACAAATTGTGTTACAAACCTGGTAAACAGAACGTTGTCGCTGATGCTCTATCAAGGATACCTGTCGAGCAATCACAAGTTAATAGCCTATCGGTAGAATCAAGATCAGATGACAGTTCATCACACAATTTAATTTACAGCATCGAAGGACCGATAAATGCCTTCAAAAATCAATTTTTTTTAAATATTGATAGTAGGCCATCCTACGAGTTTAAAATCGTGTTTCCTACATATCACCTCCATGTGATAGCACAACCGGAATATTCGGAACAGATTTTATCAATCTTGAAAACATATTTAAATCCTTCAGTCATTAATTGTATCAAAACTGAAGAAACCGTCATGGGAAAAATATAGACGCTCTACCCACTATATTTTAGCAAATATAAAATAAGGTTCACTCAAGGAATGGTGGAGGACATAGCTGATGACCATGCACAACAGGAGATAATAATAAAAGAGCATACGAGAACTCAAAGAAATTCTAGAGAAAATAACACTCAAATTTTAGGAAAGTGTTATTTTCCAGGTATGGCATCGAAAATCAAAAAAATTATAAAAAATTGTGTGACTTACAAAGAAAATAAATATGATCGCCATCCGGCAAAGCAGCAAATCCAATAAACACCTATCCCTACATTCCCAGGGCAAATAGTACATATCGATATACTTCATTTGGGGAAACAGTTAATTTTAACCGCAGTAGATAAGTTTTCGAAATACGCAATTGCAAAGCCTATTAAATCTAGAGCCACCGAAGACATAAAACAACCATTGAGAGACATTATTTTTTCACTCGAGCCAGAGACGATAGTCATGGATAATGAGAGATCATTTAAATCAGAAGAAATAAATTTGATGATGGAAAACGAGTTTGGCATAGAAATTTACCGAACAGCACCATACACAAGTTGCTCAAATGGTCAGGTGGAACGATTTCACTCTACCCTACAGGAAATAATGCGATGTCTTCAATGCGAAAAAACGCATAAAACTTTCAATGAATTATTAGAAAGGTCAGTCAAAGAATACAATTATACAGTGCATTCCACTACAGGGAAAAAGCCAATAGAAATATACTTTGGTACACGAGTCACTACAAGCCCGCTACTGTAAGGAAAATATAGATTAGAAACAGCAAATAAACTTAAACTCTTGCATACTATAATAAGGATAGCACACCATTAAGGCGGTATAGTATAGGAGAAAAAATGTATGTTAAAATAAATAGAAGATTAGGAAATAAGTTAACCCCTAGATACAAGACAGAAATAGTGGCACAAGATTACAACACCACAATTAAATCACAATCAGGAAGAATAGTGCAAAAATAATATTAAACAGAGTTAATTTTTTTCAATTCGAACCCACCGTCAAAAAAATAAATAAAGTGGAAAATGACTATGGTTATGCAGCTTCTATCACTAATGGTTGCCCTGACAGCGGCACAACAAATCGACGTCCAAGACTTAACGAACAACCACGGTTATATACCCGTTAATATTGGAGAGCAGAAAACCATAAGCCAGTACAATAAAGTTCTTCATTTTATAAATCTGACAGCGTACGACGAGACAATCCTTCTGATTGCAGACAACATAAAAGCGTTAACAGAAACAAATTTCGAGGATAAACAATTGCTGGACACAGTAAATAAAAATTTCTTGCTATTAAAGGCCAAAGTAAGTTATCTACACCCACACAGTAAAACTAAGCGAGGTTTAGTGCATGTTGTAGGTAAAGGACTCAAATACATCGCAGGTACAATGGACAGTGATGACGAACGCACTGACTATGCTGCAAGACGACAATAAACACAACATTGACAAAGTTAATAAATTAGTATACACCAATAAACTTTTAACTGATCAGGTTAACAACATAACAACACACATAAACACACAACAAACTCCCATTCAAGACTAAATCAACTTATTTCGGAGAACCATTCAAAATAAGATCAAAACTATAGAAGACGAGGTAGAATTCATTAAACACATTTATCAGGTAAACAACGACATATTACTCCTACAAAGTCACATAAACGACATTCGACAAGTAATCTTTTCCAGTAAAATAGGCATAATCCCCATGGATATTCTAACAGAAATAGAGTTAAAACTTATTCAGGATTTCGATAGCTATAGAGATATGAAATTAGCAGTAATTTTCGAAAATAATAATTTCATTATAACTATATTGATACCACAATTTTCCTCTAACACTCTTTCCAAATTAAAATTTGAGCCTATCCCAAATAGTAATAATTTGTCAATAGTATTAGGCGATTTCGAAGTATTGTTAAACGAAAATAATAATGCATTTAACTAAATGGTTAAAAATAACTAGGATCGCCCGTGGTCGAAATTCGACCATCTTAAATTTTCTTCAACTCTCATATACATATCTCCCGTTCACAACAAAACCAAGTAAGTGGCTCCCCACAAATGCAAATTTGGATTAAGTGATACCATACCATATGGAGTGTAATGGAGTGTGGTTGCTAAGTGACCTTGCTCAATCCCGACTCTTGCGTCCTCGTTCGTGCACTCTGGGCAACGGGAGCTACCTAGGCTCGCGGCAGAAAGAGAGGGAGCCCCGGTGGGGCCACTCTGACATACTTGGTTTAAGGGCTCACCGAGGTTTTTGCGTAGCGTCTGTTCACCATGAGGTGCGGCTGCAAGCGGGCTCGCTATATAAATGTGTAAATATTTTCCAAAACCCCGAAACGGGTTGTGCGCTGGGTTTGGGACCCGCCACGTAAAAAACTTAATTCCAATGAAAAAAAATGCAAAGCCTCGGATGAGAATCCCCTTTAATGTTGACGACCCGGCAAAACGAATAAGGCATAACGATTTGGATATTAGGGCATGTACCGGGAATGTCCGGACCCTTTCAAGGGACGGTACCGCTGCCCGACTGGTTGATGTCCTCGTAGGCGCAAAGGCCGACATCACCGCCCTGCAGGAAATGCGATGGACGGGGCAAGGAAAGACGACCATCGGTCCTTGTGACGTATACTACAGTGGCCAGACACGCGGCAAAGCGCGTGGTGTAGGATTCGTGGTGGGAAAGAGACTTCGCCGCCAAGTATTAGCGTTCACTCCTGTGAACGAGCGTCTCGCTGCGATCCGCATCAAGGCGAGGTTTTTCAACATAACATTTATCTGCGCCTATGCGCCGACTGAGGAGACGGACGACGCAGAGAAGGACTCCTTCTACGATAAACTTGAACAGACTTATGATCGCTGCCCACAGCATGATATCAAAATCGTCCTCGGCGACTTTAATGCCAAGGTGGGCAAGGAAGGAGTCTTTGGTCCCACAGTTGGAAAATTCAGTCTCCACGATATAACATCCCCCAACGGCACTAGGTTGATTGACTTCGCCGCTGCTCGCAATATGGTCATCAGTAGTACCAGGTTCCAGCATAAGCGAATACACCAAGCCACATGGCTGTCCCCTGATCAAAGAACTAGAAACCAGATTGATCATGTCTTGATTGACGGCAGACATAGCTCCACCGTTCTGGAAGTGCGTACACTGCGTGGTCCCAATATTGACTCTGACCATTATCTTGTCGCAGCCAAGATACGCACACGCCTCTGTGCAACGAAGAAAGTGCGCACAGTAACGGAAGGAAAGTTTGACGTCGAGAAGCTGCGCATGACACAGACAGCTGATAATTTCACAACTCGACTTTCACACCTGCTAGCAGAGGGCAATCCTCGACCTAACGATGTAACCGAGCAATGGAAGCATATCTCTCACTCATTGCGTACCGCCGCTGAGGCCACTATAGGGTTCCAGCGAGCCCGCGAGAACAACTGGTACGATGAGGAATGCAAAACTGCCTCGAAAAAAAAGGACGCTGCCTACAAGGAGACGTTGCGAACGGGCGCAACCCGCAGTGTATGACAACAATATCGTGAGGCAAAGAAGGAAGAGAGACGCCTTTTCAGAAAAAAGAAAAGTGAGGCCGAAAGGCGTGAGTGTGAGGAGCTTGAGATGCTGGCTGACAGGAATGATGCCGGAAAATTCTATGAAAAGATCCGGCGGATGACGGAAGGTTTTAAGACCAGGGCAAGCTCCTGTAAGGACAATAATGGCGACCTGGTAACCGACGTACAAAGTGTACTTAAATTATGGAGGGAGCACTTCTCCTCACTGCTAAATTGCGAGGGAGACGTCGAACCCGATACCCCAATCCCTGACGATGGAAAAGTCGTGAGGATAGCTATATCCCGTCTCAAAAACAACAAAGCGCCTGGAAAAGACGGACTACCCGCCGAGCTGTTCAAACGAGGAGGCGAAGAGCTGGTAAAAAGCATGCATCAGCTTTTATGCAGAATATGGTCAGACGAATGCATGCCTCCGGATTGGAATTTAAGTGTGCTTTGCCCAATCCACAAGAAAGGCGATCCCGCTAACCGCACCAACTACCGCGGAATTAGTCTTCTTAATATCGCATATAAGGTTCTTTCTAGCGTGTTGTGTGAAAGGCTGAAGCCCATCGTAGACAAACTGATTGGACCTTATCAGTGTGGCTTTAGACCTGGTAAGTCTACCATCGACCAGATTTTCACGATACGCCAAATCCTGGAGAAGACCCATGATAAGAGAATCGACACTCACCATCTCTTTGTCGCTTTTGACAGCGTAAAAAGTAGTTGCCTGTATGCCGCCATGTCTGAATTTGACTTCCCTGCAAAGCTTATACGGCTTTGTCAAATGACGTTGAGCAATACCAACAGCTCCGTCAGAATCGGGAAGGACCTCTCTGAGCCATTTGAAATCAAACGAGGCTTCAGACAGGGCGACTCCCTTTCGTGCGATTTCTTCAATCTGATGCTGGAGAAGATAATTCGAGCAGCAGAGCTAAACCGCAATGGTATAATCTTTTACAAGAGCGTGCAATTGCTGGCGTATGCCGATGATATTGATATCATTGGCCTTAACAGAAGTGACAGCAGCCCGGATCCCTTTAAAGTAATCTGTGTAATATCTGGGCCACATACTACTGTTGCACGAGATGAAACTGGTGTCGCATATATCCATTTGTTGTCATGATGTAGTGGTATCCACGCAAAACTATTTGGCGTTTTTCGCAGTAGACAACTTGATTGCATATGATTCCGGAAAAGGGCTTCTTCACATGCGCACATGGCCGATCCGTGGCTGTAATGAATCTGAATTTTGGGACAGATGTAGCTTCCCTGTGTAATGTCCATCCAATATTGAAATTCCAATTCACTCATTGGAAAGAATTGATCACGAGCCGTGTTTATAGCCAGTATCGGGGCACATGGATCTATTTCAACCATTGTCCCATTGGTCAAGTTGGGGATCGGTACGATATTGAACAGGTCGAATCTGTCATGTTCCACCAGGGGCAAAGTTATACTGAATATTACATGCTTTTGTGTTACTCCTCCTTTAACCTTCATGAGCTGGTACAACTTCAGTAAATCGTCTTGCTGCACCGGTAGTTCTAATGATGCTGTCAACTGAAGTTTTATCTTGTTTATTTCTTGTTGTAATTGGATTGGTGTTAGGAGCAGGGGACTTATTTTCCCGTGATGAGAATCAGTTAACACGTCCAATATGGATGACTGAATGTGTTGTAAGTTGGCTGAGATAAGTTTCAGTTGCGTGGAAAGCGATGAAAACGCTTGAAATATTCTATCTTGGTTTATCGCAGCGGCGTCGGCGCGTATTCCATTACCTCCGCCACCCGCACGATGTTATCTTGTCCCTTAAACACGTTGAGCACTCGTCCTAATGGCCATTGAAGTACTGGTGTGTTGTCTTCTTTAATGATAACCATGTCACCTATTTTGACATTGTTTTGCTTGTTCTTCCATTTGTTTTTCAACTGTAGCTCTGATAAGTATTCGGTAGACCCTCGCTTCCAAAATTCCTGTTTGAGGTAGGAGACCAATTTCCATCTTGTGATTAGGCTCATTTTTTGTGTTGTGCTGCTTGCATCTAACTGTGCGTTGATTGGTTCTCCAATGAGGAAGTGACCTGGAGTTAGAGCTGTTAGGTCATTAGGGTCGTCGAACATTGGGCTGATCGGTCTAGAGTTGAGGATTCCCTCTACCTCGATGACTACAGTGTCCAATTCTTCGTAAGTCGGTGATGCCGTAGAGGTGCTTCTGACCAGAAGATGCTTGGCTGATTTTACCGCTGCTTCCCATAATCCGCCGAAATGAGGGCTCCTCGGAGGAATAAAATGAAATGTTATTCCTTTTAAAGCGCATTGATTTATGATTGATTTTTGTGATGAATCAGCATAAACCGCTTGGGTCAATTCAGCTAGCTGACAATATAGATTCTGGCAATGGCCTCTTCGGCTTATGAATCGCTTTAGTGCTCCAATAAATGCCTGGGTCGTCAAATCGCTAACCAGTTCCAGATGCACAGCCTTCGTTGCAAAACAACAGAACACAGCTATATAAGCCTTATGTGGTTTCTTTCCTCTTATCTTGAAGTGCACTGCAAAAGGTCCACAGAAGTCAACTCCGGAATTGATAAATGGTCGTGCCGGCGTTACTCTTGTTGACGGAATGTTTCCCATAACCTGGAACAGGAGCCTTGGTTTCGCCTTGTTGCATCTCATACAATTGGCCACGATTGATCGAGCCATAATCCTTCGCTTCACTGGCCAGAATCTCTGCCTTGTAAATGATAAAAGCGCTTGAGGTCCACAATGCCGGTTTTCGTAATGGATTGTTTGCATCAATAACTTGGTTATGATGTTGTTGTATGGGAGCAACATAGGATGTTTGGCCTCGTATGGAAGTTCTGATGCTTGTAGGCGGCCCCCCACTCGGATGATGCCTTCATTGTCCAAAAATGGTGACAGACTGCGATATGGACTGTTTTTCCCAACCTCGTTGAATTTTTTCAATTTCTTTAGCTCGTCATCAAAGTCCAACTGTTGCATTATTTGGACGATTGCCATGAGAGACTTGTCTAATTCATGCACGGTCAATGTAGAGCTGGAAAACTATCGATGGCACTATCGATAGTTTTTTTGGTGAGGCACTATCGATGGTTTTTTTTTCGATAGCGATATATCGACCATTTTGAAAGTATGCACATTTCTAGCGTCACTTGTTCTTGATTGCGGGGTAAATTTTGTAAGTAGAAATCTTAAACATCAAAGAATATATTATATTTAAACATAGAAAAATCTCTTACATAGTTGTTCTTTGGAGTATTGACGGTTCTGCTGAGGATGGAGAAACATCAACAAAATGCCGCTTCTAAAGGTACGTACATAATAAAAGGATTATTGTGCAAACATATGTACATATGCACGTTGGTGCATTCCCAGCAAACAATCGCAGTCATAAGAGTCCCAAAGCAAAGAGAATATAACAACAAGAGCCACCACTCGTTATGAAAGCAACGAAAAAGATGGATGCCGTTTTCTTTCAGGGTTTCGGTAATTTCGATATAAATATGTTATTGTCTAATCAAAACAAAATGTGTAAAAGAAAATAGACGAGAAATGAAATAACACAAGAGTCCAAACAAAAATTTACCAGCTGTCGAATTTACAAAACTGAGGAAAACAAAATTACCGAAACCCTGAAAGAAAACGGCATCCATCTTTTTCCTTGCATTTATAACATAGGTAGGCATTTTTTTTGTGAGGCTGTATTGGTAAATGCGAAAGTAACTTCGCTACAGTGGTACTAAGAACAAAATGTTCGCGTCAGTTGCTTAACCGACAGCAAGGAAGTAACAACGTGATCGCTTTGACGCAAATTTGTATGATAATATTTATGCGCGACTAAAAATGACTAACAAACATTTTTTCATGATTTCAGATGCCTTTGGGAAAATGCAATGTCTCTTATGTTACGCTTCTATATATAGGGGGGGGATATAATATTAAGAGACATTATAATGCTTTTCATAAAGATTTTGATAAGTATGAAGGTGTCGAAAGGGAAAATATTTTTTGGGAAAAAAATAATATACTTTTACAAAAGTATAAAGAATGGGCTAAGGTTTTCTTTCTTTCACTTTCTATTCATCTTCTTTCCTTACCTCTTCCCTCATTTATCTATCATTTATTTACTCAATAATTAAATAAAGTTCCTATTTTATTTTTTTCAAAATGGTTAAATTTTCTTTTTGCGTTACATTTTAGGGAAAGTAGCTGAAATGGTAAAATAATTAGTGCAATTCTAAACAATTTTTCATTTTGCGGATTTTCTCACTCGCACTGTTCGCAGTGAAAAATTATTTAGAATTGCCCTAAATGTTTTCATTCATTAAATAGCGCATAATTTACTATTGCATAAAAAATAAAAGCAAAGCGACGATACGTGTCATCTCTTTGCTTGCTGAAACGCAACTGGCATGCAAATTCTGTTCTAACGCCACTGTGGCTCAATTGATTTTTCGCTCTGAACAGCAACTGAAATGAAGAGCATAAGAATACGTGTGAAGAGCGTAATACCCGTATGGGGGTACTTTTGCCTATCTATGATTTATAACGAGTGACGGCTCTTGTTGATATATTCTCTTTGCCCAAAGGAGTCATAAATGGGAGCGTTTACCTACGCTCTTTATGAGTCCGGAATGAGGGTAATTCGCTTCTTCCCATGGTCTTCCGATATGCTAATTTTTTCAACTTATGATTGCTTCGAAAATGTTTGATGGATTGAACTATAGTTTCTAATTTTTATTTTTTGGCAAACTAATTTATAGATGATGAAAATGAATTCGTGGACTTAAGTAGTGATTCCGACAAAGCGATTCCTAAGGCTAGGGGTGGTAAAATCAGCAAATCAGCAGCTTGGCGATATTTTGTTAAAAGTCGTGATGGAAAGTATGCGAAATGCAGGTTTTGTGGAAGGTCGTACCGTACAAGTGGAAATACCACAAATCTCTTCGATCACCTAAAGCGTTTTCATCCCGCATACGGTAACTCAAAACCGCCGCCTTCTGGCATATCAACATATTTTAAACAACAGGGAGAATACCCCCCCCCCTCGTCAGCTCGCAAGAAAATCTTAGACACAGGCTTCATGGAAATGATTGCCGAGGACTTACAACCTTTTTCAATGTCTGAGGATAAGGGGTTTCGGAAGTTTTTAAAGCTAATAGATCCTCAATATGTACCTCCATCGCGAACCACTCTTAGAAACGTACAAATGAAAGAAGTTTATTATAAGATGAAGAGTGCTTTGCATTCTCTTCTAAGCGAAGTGGAGTATTGTGCTATTACGACTGATTGTTGGACCTCAAATGCGAACGAAGGGTTTATTACTGTAACATGCCATTTTATTACGAACTCTTTCATTCTTCGGTCAGCAAATTTGCCTACGACAAAGCTTCTTGTCCCCACAAATCACTCTGCTGAGAATATAGCATCGACTTTACAAACGATATTTGACGAGTGGGTTATCATATCAAAGATTTCAACAATTGTTACTGACAATGCGAGTGTTATGTTAAAAGCATGCGAGATTCTTAAAAAGAAACATCTTCCATGTTTTTCACATTGTACAAATTTAGCTGTTCAGGATTTATTGTCACAAGAGAGTCTTAAACCAATTCTCGACAAATGTAAGCGTATAGTGAAGTATTTTAAATGTAGCACAATTGCTTACGAAAAATTTAAAGATGCACAAGGGACGGCTAAACCTTACAGCCTGATCCAAGAGACACCTACTCGTTGGAACAGTGCGTACAAGATGATGGACCGGATTTTGAAAACTAATAGCTGCATATCCACAGTTCTTCTACAAACTTCAAAAGCTCCGCCGCCGCTGACAGCAGATGAAATAGATATTTTGACAGATCTTACTGAAGTTCTGGCACCCTTTGATTCCACCACAGTTCAGTCATCGTCAAGTGCGACCGTAACAGTGTCTTTGGTTATACCTTTGGTAAACGGCCTTATGGATGACCTTGGTGATCTCAAGCTAAAAACTGTGGAAGGAAATAACGCTCGTTCATTCATTATGGAACGTGTAAAAAAAAGATTGTACATATTCGAGGAACGCTCGGCTACACGTCTAAGTACAATTTTAGATCCACGGTACAAAAAAGAAGGATTTTTGTCTCATTCTAATGCTGATATTTCAGTTAAGTTGCTTGAGAATGAAATCGCCACAAATTGGCAAACGTTGGAACATCCGGACACAGCAGGACCGTCACCAACGACGCATCGAAGCCTAAACAAGTTCATGGAACGAAAGTTGTCCAACAAAATCAGAACAAATCGCTCAGATGCGATTATTGCAGTTCGTCAATATTTGTTAGCTGCTAATGCACCGCAAGAAATTAATCCTTTGAAATACTGGAAGGTTATAAACTTTTTTTATTTTTATTTTATTGTCGTTTATACATTTTCTCATACAGGCCAATACTGCTGAAATGCCTGCTTTGGCAAAATTAGCACGACAAATGCTTTGCATTCCTGCGACTTCCACAGAGTCCGAAAGAGTGTTTAGCACTGCCGGAGCAATTGTAACGGCTCGCAGAGCAGCCTTAAAGGCAAAACACGTAAATATGCTATTATTTATTAACAAAAATCTTTGGATCAATTAAATTAAATGTGGGAAGGGTGAGTTTACCAAGAATTGGATTTCGAGTGGAAAATTTCTAGGAATTGAAATTTCCATATTTTTAGTCAAGTTGTTTTTTGCAACGTGCAAAGTTCCTTTAATTTTATGAATTCATTGACTTGTATTATTCTGTTACTTATACAAAAATAAATGAATTTTTTATTGAAAAATGCTTTATAGGACTGGTTTTTGAACTTATAACATTGGGTCATATTTACATATAAAAAAAAGAAATTTATTTTTCTAAAATTTTGAAAATTTAAGAAAAATCCTTGAAAATGCAATTGCTTTATCAATTTATTTTCTGAAATTTTAAAAGTTTCACAAATTAATGAGAAATTTGTGAAAAAACTATTTTTTTTAAATAAAAATTACTAATTCTGCTTTACACTAGTCAATTTCCTATGTGATTTTCGGGTATTTGTTTCCTTAACACCTAAAGAGGTTGAAACAAAAGACTTATGTTGCCGGTTGTGTGGCAGAGCAGCAATTACTTTATTTAGTGATATTTCGGCTTATTTATAATAATTCTTAACTCTAAAACTCTTATTTACTAAAATACATATTTACTCTAATTCTATGTGATTATACAGTGCAGCTCAGTGCAGTCAGTAACATACATGTAAACATAGACAGCTCGCAGCTACAAGCAATGCCGTTACATACGCACGCACACATGTACTAAGCGTGGGGCTGCTAGCAACGCAGTCGCGCACATTCACACATATGGTGCTAGCGTATGTAAGGCGATATGAAACTCTATAGCTAGTGCCGCTTATATATTTGGGGCTCGTGAGAAAGTGAACGTAATTATGAATACGTTGACTCTGCAAAATGTTTACATTCCACAGCCAAACATTTAGAAGTCGGCGTGTGGCTTTGTTGTTGTTAGTGACATGCTCTGATATACTACACCTCCTTTCCAAAAAAAAATCGTGAATACATATGAACGATTTTATAGCTGTGATAATTTAAGTATTTTTTTTTTCTTGTATATTTCTGCAATTAATTTATGAGTGTTTCATTTGATACTTTTTAGATTTTTATTGCTTGTCGTTTGTTTACAAAATTTTCTGTTGTGCCTGGTAATTATGTTACAATGTTTTTCAATTTTGTTTGTTTTATTTTCAAGTGTTGTCGACTTGAATAACTCATGTTTTTAGATGTTTGTTTACTTATTCATCTGATACATTTTCTTTATTTGCAATTTGTTTTCTTTTGTACAATTTGTATGAGTGTCGGTTTTTGTTTACGACGTTAATTACTTAAAACGTAAACAAAGTTTTATAGGTCGTAAAAAAATTTATATTTGTAAATTTATGAGCTAAAATTTTAGGCAAAATGAAATTAATTTATTCAAATAGCTTAAGTCTATTTTTATGAATTATGATATTCTTATTTTCTTTGCTTAAGGTACTATTATTTAAATCTATGTTTTCTATATTGTATGGAATTAAACTATAATTATTTTTATTATCGATATTTACTACTACATAGGGCCCTTTGTATCTACTATCTAGCTTATGACCTGATTCATTCTTAACTAAAACTAAATCTCCTAAATTTATTTCTTTATATTGAATATTTTTGTCGTAATAAATTTTTTGTTTTTCTTTGGCTTCTTTTACCAATTTATACGCTCTTTGTTGAGCTATTTGCAATCTATATTTGATTTCTTTCTCATATGCCTCATAGTTATAAACTGGGCTAATTGTATTTTCTTTAAGAAATTCGTACGTAATGGGTATTTTCCCAAAAACCAATTCGAATGGACAATAACCATGAACCGTGGATGGTGTTGTATTGTAACAGTATGCAAAATATTTGATATACTCATCCCAATCATCTTTGTTAATGGATATATAAGAACGAATGTATTGGTTGAAAGTTCTGTGACTACGTTCAACAGTGCCCAAAGTTTGATGGTGATATGGGGTGGAAGTCTTGTGTTCAATTTTTAAAAGTTTACACAATTCTTCGAAGACATTATTTTTGTATTCAGTCCCCATATCAGTCATGATTGTTTTCATACAACCATAAATTAAGATAAAATTTTCAAAAATTGCTTTGGCCACTGCTATCGCGTGTTTGCTAGCAATCGGAATTGCGATCAGATACTTTGTCAAATCACATACAATTGTTATCGCGTATTCATTTCCATTTATCGATCTTGGTAATGGACCGATTGTGTCAATCTGTACTATATCGAAAGCTTTCGTTGGCGTTTCAGTGATAGTCATTGGTTCCTTTAAATTTGTATTTATTTTATTTTTACTGCATTTTATGCATTTTTTAATGTATTTTCTTATGTCATTTTTCATATTTTTCCAATAATATTTCTGTTTTATTTTGTTTGTCGTTCGATTGATTCCTGGGTGGCCACCATTAACAGGATCATCGTGATATTTTAGTAATATATTTTTAATTACTTCCTTATCTGTCACGTGCACAACCTCCGGAGTTAATGCAATAGTTAAGTTTTTGAGAACTTTGGTACCAACTTCTTTAAATTTATCTACTCGAGTATAATTATTTTTAAACAATTTGTCTCCTAAGGACAACTGTATTTTATTTATTTTCAAATTGTCGGCCTCTTTCATTAGCCTGGCAAAGAATTGATCTAAATCAATCTTCGCCTCAACAATTGAATTATCATTAATAGATGAATTGCCGGCTTCATTTGAAAGCCTGGCAAAGGATTGACCTGAATCGATCTTCGCCTCAACAATTAAATCATTAATGTATATTTTGCTACAAATTTTCTTTCCCTTTTTGAACTGCAGTTTCGGGGGGTCGAAAACGAGCTGAGCTAGCTTTTTTACTTCATAACTATTAAGCGCTTCATATATTTTAATGTTCTCTTCGTGACATTTTTCTTTGATGTTTTTATTATTGGAATTTTTATTATTGGAATTTTTATTAGTTTCCGATCGAGTCGTAACCCTCATTATTTGACATGCTTTTATTGACATTTCCTTTAAATCATTTATATTGATGCGTGAAAGCGCATCCGCTACATAGTTTTCTTTTCCAGCTATGTACTCCACCTCAAAGTCATATTCCTCTAATTCCAGTCGAACTCTAGTTAATTTTGATGAAGGGTTTTTCATCGAAAATAAATATGTTAAGGGGCGATGGTCTGTTTTAACTAAAAATTTTCTACCATAAACGTATGGTCTGAAATAAGTGATTGCCCAATGGATTGCAGCCAATTCTTTTTCAATTGTTGCTTTATTGCTTTCACCTTTCGTGAATGCTCTTGACGCATAGGCAATTGGTAATTGTTTGCCTTCATATTCTTGACTAAGAACTGCGCCGCAGGCGTATCCACTTGCATCTGTTGTTATACAAAATTCTTTACTGAAATCTGGATATTGCAAGATATTTGGGTTAATTAATGCCTCCTTCAAGTAGACAAAAGCTTTTTGACATTCTTCTGTCCAATCGAAGGAAACGTTCTTCTTACATAACCTTGTTAAAATTCTGGAATGTTCCGCAAAATTTGGAACAAATCTCCGGTAATAGTTACAAAATGCTACAAATCTTTTAACTTCATCTGCATTTTTTGGGGTTGGATAATTTAAAACAACTTCAAATTTACTAGGATCCGGCAAAATGCCTTTATTTGTGCACTTGTGGCCAAGATAAGTAACTTCTTGGTTAAAAAATAAACATTTATCCGGATGCAATTTTAAATTATATTTTCTACAAGTTGAAAATACATCTCTCAAATTCGTAATCATGTGTTTTTCGGAACATCCTAATACCACCAGGTCATCCATATATAGAAAAGCTTGGGAAGGCTTAAGGCCTGCAAATGCAAGAGACATCATTCTTTGAAACGAGTTTGGGGCCACTTTTAAACCATATGGCAATCTTTTGAAACGATACGTGCCATCGTCTGCCGTAAACGAGGTTATGTCCCTAGAGTCTTTATGTAACTCAATTTGATGAAAGCCAGACATCAAGTCTAAGCATGAAAAATATTTAGCTCTACCCAATTGATCTAATATATCATCAATTCTTGGCAATGGGAATTTATCTGCCGTTAACTTTTTGTTTACCTGCCGGTAATCGACTACTAATCTCCATCTTTTATCATTTTTGCCTGGTAGAGGTTTTTTGGGTACAAGCAGAATGGGGCTATTATATTCTGACATAGACGGCTCTATAATGTCATCTTCAATTAATTTATTGACGTGTTTACTAATTTCGCTTTTATGAGCTTGTGGGATTCTGTAATTTTTTACATAGACTGGATTATTATCTTTCATACGTAATTTTTGCTTGTAAAAATTATTAGTGGTAATGGGTTCTGATTCTAGTGAAAATATGTCAATAAATTCTGCACATAGTTCATTAAGTTGTTCAGTAACAAATTTTGGAAAGTTTTTATTTAACCTTTTTAATTTTTCTTTAGTATTTTCTACTGTTTCCGGTTTATTTTTTACTACTGCGTAATCATCTAGATTCTCTGTGTTAATTTTGAAGTTTTGAATAGTTGCGTTTTTATCTGTTGTATTTATGACTCTAATAAAGGTTTTCTTTGAATTTACTAAGGTGTTTGCTATAAAAATACCTTCGGATAATTTTTGATGAGGTATCAATAATTCAGAATTGCCATTTTCAATATGAACTTGTCGGATTACTTCCGATCTTGCTGGGATTGTTATGCAATTTACGGTTGGGTTATTTGTCATTTGGATTATTATGTTTTCTGGGTAATCATATGGACGTAGTATTAGGCTGTCTCCGTATTTATTGTAATCTAAAATGCAATTATATTTTTTAATAAAATCAAGTCCCAGAATTCCGTCACATGGGATTGGAAATGTATCTTCCACTATATGAAATTTGTGTTTAATTAATAGGTGATCATCCTTTAAATCTGCGGTAACCGTGCCAATAGTGCTTGTTAAACCATGACCAATGCCCTTTAGATCAGTTTTTTGAGAATAATTAATGGTGACATTATTGTCAATTTGACCCTTTTTTATAATTGATATGTCCGCTCCTGTATCAATCAGGAGGGTTGAAATAGAGTTATTTAGAGTTGTTCTTGAGGATATGTAGCTATTAAGGTGCAGATTGAAGACATATAGTCTTTTATTTATTGAGGTGGAGTTTGCTGGTTTTCCTGTTGGTTTATATTTCTGACATTTCTAGGGTTATTGCGATTAGGACCGCGTGATTGATTTCCGAAATTTCTTCCGGATCTTTGGTTGTTATTTCTATTATTATTATTGTTATTATTAAAATTATTGAAACGTGCTGGAAATGTACGCCTTTGGTTACCTCTGTAAGAGTTATTTTGGTAACCTCTGCGGAAATTACCGCGAAAATAATTTTGTTGGCGTATGTGCAACAATGAATTAGGGTTTCCCGTTATTTCTGTGCAGCTGTTGGTGAATTTGGGTATAGCCTCGTTCATCGAAGTGAACGTTCCAGCTTGCATAATTGTTTTCACCTTATCATTGGAACAATTTTTACACATAGCTTTTACAGCAGTTTGTGTAGCATATTTGGTGGCTAGGTCTGTTGTTAAGCCATCAGATATGTATGCTCCCTCTAGTGATTTTGTCAATTTTTCAATCTCTGCAGTATATTGATTAGCAGTCTTACTGCGCTGTTGGATGTTTAGGAGTTTCGCTGTTATAACTTCAACTGACTCACCCTTTACCTTATTTTTTAGTTTTAGTTTTATTTCCTGTATTGACTCTTCAGCGCTTATCAAATTTCTAGCTGTGCCTTTTAGCTTAGTTTTTATCATGGACACTGCTAAAGCCTCATGTTCCTCTTTGATTTGTTCGAGGATATCAAGGGCATCCAGAAAACTCGATAAGTTTTCCGGTTTGCCATCGAACTCAGGTAAGATCGATGACGCAGTTTTAATAAATGAAGTCGCTGATTGCGCCATTTCGGAGTCTTTTTGAAAATTTTGCTCTAGTTTGGCGACAATGTTTGTTTGAGAAAATGTTTCTTGTTTCTCGATAGTCTCAGTCTGGATAGATTTATCAGAATCAGAATGAACTGTTTCTTCTTCTAGTTCCTCTTCTGAACTATCTTCCAGTAATTTTGCGTCAAAATCTATTTCAATCTCTTTTTGATAGGATTTTGGCACATCGAAGTCAATTTCATATCTAGACAATGAATACACCAATTTGTCTCTGATAGACGAAAAAATTTGGTATGCTTCTCTTTCGTGAGGTTTTGATAAATTAGTTCTCTTTATTATTTTTCCACTATTATTCAATGATAACAAAATGGTATTCAAATGTTTCTTTATCGTTTCAATTTTAATTTTTGTATTTTTACAAATACATTTATATGACTTCTCTGCATTTATTTTTTCATCAGAAAGCTCCTTCAAAATATCGTCCCACTTTTCCATTTATATTAAAATTTTTATTTATTACTTAAACTTTATTCAGATCGTCTGCTCGACTCTGGTATTTCTTTTTTAAAAATTTATTGTGGGCTGAATATATTTTGAGAAACAAACTGATACAAGTGCAGATCGTCACAATCAGGAGCAGGATTTTTATGAATTCTAAAGCTTCAGAATGGTCAATAATTTTAATGCTATTGACTACATTCGCATTTGGGGTATCCACTTTAGAAGTTTTTCCGCCCATATCAGCAGTTAGATAGATAAATGGAAATGGTCTTTTTACTTACTCTTCTTTTTTTTTCTTATATATCTTTTTTCCAAAAAAAAATTTAATACCAAATTTTTCTAGTTTAAATCTTTTTTTTTTTTTTTTTTATTTAGTCATACATGCTTTTACCGCCCATTTTTCTTATAAATCTACACAATTCTTCTACCAAAGTGGAAGGATACAAAAGATCTTCAATTGTGGGTTCTCTCTCCATTCCTATGAAGGACCAGAATTTTTTCAACCAATCTAGATTATGCCTATTTTTGCCTATATTACGTAATCTCGACTTTCGGGCAACGTCTGCGTTTTCACGCTCTAAATCTTCAACAATTTTATTTATTGCCTCGTAGTCAAGATCTTCAGGCAATGCACAATCCATGGGAATAGATTGCAAGTAACTAAATTAACGTATCAAAAATTTTTATCTTTCGATTGCTTTCTTAAACTTTGGATTTCTCTTTTTAGTTTTATCTTTAAATCTTTGTTTGTACATATATTAGCTTGTTGATACAATTCAGCTAATTTTCTTCTTTTAACATATTTTTGACCTCCTCTCTTCCGCTTGTATTTTACCGGCTCTGGAATGCGTGGCTCAACATTTACTTGAGCCCTATTTCTCTTCCTATACTCTTCCAAAGTCAGCGGCTTAGGGCCTTGCCTGACTTGTTCTTCTTTAATTTTTTTTTTTTGCTTCCAGGCCCAGTTCAACAATACCGGAAAATATTTTGTCAAACTGTTTTTGCGTTTCTATAGTCTCAATTGACATAACTTTATTTGACAATATTAATTTCTTTAATTTTTTTTTTTTCACAAATTTATTTCACTTGACTCTATTGTTTTTTGAAAATTTTTTAACCACATTATTGCTTTGATTAATTTTATTTTCTTATATTCTTCTTCTAGCTCTTTTATTAATTCTTCTAATATAATACACGCTTCCTCAGATTCTTTTTCGGTTGGTATGACCCCTTCCGAGGACATCTCAACCGAGTAAAAAAAAATTTGGATCAAAAAAAACAAAGCGAAACGGCATCTATTTGGTGCCCTTCTAGTTTAAGCGGCCGTTAAGCCAGCCATAATTTTGAAAAAAAAAATTTTCTTATACTTAATTATTTGATTGATGCTTTGTGGATAATTCTTTTCCGTTATTCCAATAATCCTTTTTCCTCGGTTGCCATTACAACGTGTTCGTTCAATGATTCATTAAATCTTTGGATACTTCCCCTCTATTATGTCCTCGATTCTTGATTTTCATCGTATGCCATTACAACGTGTTCGGGCAATAATTCATATTTATTTATGTTGATCAATAGTTCCGATTCAAGAAATTTCTCGTTCAAAATTATGTTACTTTATTCCTGCCGAATTTGGACGGCAGGATAATTTAATGAAATACTAATTATCTTGGTTTTCCTGCCTTTGAAATCTGGCAGATCGCTAAGAGAGCAATATTTGCCGTCAGTATCAAGGCAGGATCGCCATAAAGAGGTTGAAACAAAAGACTTATGTTGCCGGTTGTGTGGCAGAGCAGCAATTACTTTATTAAGTGATATTTCGGCTTATTTATAATAATTCTTAACTCTAAAACTCTTATTTACTAAAATACATATTTACTCTAATTCTATGTGATTATACAGTGCAGCTCAGTGCAGTCAGTAACATACATGTAAACATAGACAGCTCGCAGCTACAAGCAATGCCGTTACATACGCACGCACACATGTACTAAGCGTGGGGCTGCTAGCAACGCAGTCGCGCACATTCACACATATGGTGCTAGCGTATGTAAGGCGATATGAAACTCTATAGCTAGTGCCGCTTATATATTTGGGGCTCGTGAGAAAGTGAACGTAATTATGAATACGTTGACTCTGCAAAATGTTTACATTCCACAGCCAAACATTTAGAAGTCGGCGTGTGGCTTTGTTGTTGTTAGTGACATGCTCTGATATACTACACACCCAACTGTTAAAAAAAAGTAGATAAAATAAAGGAAGAGTGCTCAAAATATATATTTTGGCTTCAGGATCACGAATCAGGAAGCGCTTTTTCAATTTTTTGTTTCAGAGAAAAGTTATGGTCAAAAAATCTAAAAATTACCCGGGTCCGATCCCAATTTGCGGCGGGATCCATTGTATTTGTGTGCAGCAAACCTTTCTCAGTGGCTGCCCTCAGTCAAGCTTATAAAAAACAACCCTCAGCCGGTCCAACACCGGCTACGACTCCCCAGTATTTCTGCGCAGAACACGTTTTTGTACATTTTTAGAGACAATTTCTATTGCAAATATCTCTTGGCAGAAGCAAAACACGTCTTTCTAGCCCTCTCCCATAATTTTAGCAAATTTTTTAGGTGCTAATACCGATTGTAGATATATGAATTGCTATTTATACGGTGGCACGACAAAAAATCGGCCCGTTATTTGAAACCATTTGAATTTTGTCGATATATCGATACTATCGATAGTGAATTTCCAAAATATCGAAAATATTGCAAGGCGGCAATATCGATAGTTTTCCAGCTCTAGGTCAATGGTATTTTGGAGTCTTCTGATTGTTTTCTCGCCCTGTTGATGAATCGCAACATGTAACCTATAACCTTTTGTAGTGTTTTGAAGGAGCCGTTATGTCGAATATTATAAAGGACGTTTTCTTCAATTACGGGGATTGTAACCGGGATCGATGTCACTTTTCTTCGTTCCATGTTGATGCCCTCGTCGATTGTTGTGTTCGCCTTTGAATATTTTGATGGCCACGTGTCTTCCTCGGTAAGTAATATTTTCGGCCCATTAAACCACAAGCTGCAGGCTTCAAGCTTTCCTGGCGGAAGTCCTCGTGATATAATATCAGGAATTGTGTGCTCATAATATCAGGAATTGTGTGCTCATGAATTGCAGCTATCCGGTTTGCCACAAATGTTTGATATGATGCTGAGTGCGAATTGATCCATGCTAGTACTATCTGGGAATCAGTCCAATAGTATGTTGGAACATCGAGCTTAAGGTCTGCCCTGACTCTAGCGCTAAGTTGAGCTCCCAAAACAGATGCGCATAGCTCAAGCCGCGGAAGAGTTTGTCGCTTCAACGGCGCTACTCGCGATTTCGCACACAACAGCTTTACCATTACTTGTCCATCGTCTAGCTGTGATCTAATGTATATCACAGCTCCATATGCTTTTTCCGACGCATCTGAGAATACGTGAATTTGTACCTTTGCTGCGATGTGTCCTTCAAATACGTGTCGCGGGACCTGCATGTTATTTAGCTTTTCCAAATTGCTTCGGAATGTTGTCCATGTAGCATTCAATTCGGCCGGTAATGCTTCGTCCCACTCTAGCTTGAGTTTCCATAGATCCTGAATGAAAATTTTCGCCGTGACTACTATTGGTGCTAGTATGCCCAACGGATCGAATAGCCTAGCTATATCCGCACTAACTGATCGCTTCGTTATGATGTTGTTGCTTGCTAAGCACACCTTTACGCAAAACTTGTCAACTTTAGGCATCCATGTCATACCCAACGTTTTGAAAGTTTGATTGATGTCATTATCAAAATCTATATCGACTTCTTGTTCTCCTAAGCCAACATTTTCGAGCAATTGTGGATGATTGGAACACCACTTTTGCAGGTTGAGACCGCGCTGCTTCAAGATATGTATTAGTTGCTGTTGAATTTCCATGGTTGTAGTTAAGCTATCTGATCCCCCAATTCTGTCATCTACATAAAAGTTTTCTTGTAGGAACTGCGAACCCAATGGATGTGATAGCATATTTTCTTTTGCAATTGTTTGCAAGCATTTCGTTGCCAAATACGGGGCAGATCTGGTCCCATAAGTGATTGTGTTCAATTGATAATGCCTTATTGGCATGCTTGGGTCTTTTCGCCATATGATGAGTTGGAATTTTCTGTCTTCCGGATGCATGAGGATCCGCCTATACATTTTTTCTACATCTGTTGTGAATACGAATTTAGGCATGCGAAAGCGAAGTAAAATGGTGAACAGCTCGCTCTGAACAATGGGTCCAGTATACATGAGGTCGTTCAATGATATTCCAGAGGTTGACTTTGCCGATGCGTCAAATACCACACGCAGTTTTGTGGTACGGCTTTCTGGTCTGGAGATGTAGTGGTGAGGAATGAAATACCTCGGGTGATTTATGGAGTTAATATCCACTTGAGTCATGTGACCCAACCTTTCGTACTCTTCCATAAATTGTATGTATTTATCCCTTGTCTCCGGTGATTTTAACAATCGGCGTTCCAAGGCCAAAAATCGATTGCTTGCAATCCCAAACGATTCCCCTAAAGCCTCCGGACCTTCATGAAAGGGTAGTTTTACCATGAATCTTCCATTTTGAATAACTGTATTTTGAGCAAAGTGAGTTTCACACTGTTTTTCAGCTGTTGATAGTTGTTTTCCCAAGGTTGCAACTTCATCAAGTTGCCATAACCTAGCCAATGCTGATTCTAGATTTATATCCTCTTGAATGCAGATTCCACAACTTGCATTTGCACTGTCATTGCCGCCAATTTTTCCGGAAACGATCCATCCTAGAAGCGTATTTTGCAGAATGGGTAGGTCTTCGGATAGTTTTATTTGTCCGGCTGTCATCAACTGATTGTAGAACTCCGCTCCTAACAATATGTCAATTTTGTTCGGATGATTGAATGATGGATCTGCTAGCGTTATATTGCTGGGAATTTTCCATTCGTCGATATTGATGTCTTGTGAGGGCTGTGGAGATATAATGTGCGGTAGTACTGCTGCTTCTAGCCGTGTTGCGAAACTATTGATCCGTGAATGTAACCCGATATTGACTCGATGTCGTACCTTGGTGTTACTGGAGCCGATACCATTAATGGAAATTGATGATGATTTTGTTGAAATACCCAATCTTTTCACCAACCGCTCTGTAACAAAATTCACCTGTGAGCCCGAATCCAGGATTGCACGGCACTGCACTTCTGTTCCATTTCCCTTGACCTTTACCATGGCAGTGCTAAGCAGGACATTCTTTGGTTGTGTCATGAAATTTTTTGATGTTGTCCATTGAAGTCCCTCCCGTCGTACTGAGTAGCTCATTTATTAATTTGCTCACCAGCAAGCGTTTATTGTTGTAACGCTCCAAGAGTACCAACCAAGCCGCTTCCAAATTTTCTTCTGTTGAAGCGAAATGCTTAATAGATTTCCAGCTTCACCCACCACGTGAGTCTTCAGATAGTACATTTTCTGAATTTTTGCTAGTGGCTGACTTATTACCAGTTGCGTAAATAAGTCGTAGAACTCCTGCCATTTCAGGTAGTTTCCGTCAAACTTTGAAATGGTGACTTTTGGCAATGAAACTGAGGGTGGTTTGAATGTTGCACAACCTGGACTTGATGATTGCATAACCCTCACCTCATTATCTGCTGCCTGCAGACAACTCCGCACTCTTTGCTCCAGCACCATGAATTGATCGTAACTGTAACCCTGCTGTGTGGGATTGTCGAACATTTCAAATATTTTGAAGTGAATATCCTCGATGTTTGCCCATAATTTACTGATTACAGGTTGGCATCTTGGTGAAACGGTGTCGTTTAACGCTCGTTCCAATGAAGCCATCATTACTCCTTGCCTGCGTACCAACTTGATGAAACTGTTTGTTTCTGATTCCGGTTGATTCCCCTGTGGTGGTTGTGTTTCAGCCGGCTTTTGTTGAGTTGCAGCTGGCAGCTGGTGATGACTTGCAGCTAGCTGACGCGCTGCAGTTTCGAATACTTCCCTATATTGGACCACTACGTTCATTGTGGTGTTGTAGTACTCCTTCGTGAAGTAATCGTGATCCATGGGCAGGTTTTCGAGTACACGAATTTGGGTGTCGGTTGTTTCGAAATTTTCCCATTCGCTGTTTAACCTCCTTAAGCGTTCCTCGTAATATTCCGAGGACTGCTTTCGGGTGGCGGCGTCCTTTTTGAAGTTCCTTATTATGGTTTCAATGTTGGAGCCATATGTTTTTTGTTCGTTGACCAATTCACTGAAGGTTGCCATCTTTTCTTTTCACGTCGGGGTCACCAGAATGTTGATTAATAAGACTGTTTGTATGTTGTTTTTGCTGCTATCTTGAGCTGCTAACTAACTTTATTAAGCTATATACGTCAAAATAGATGTTAACCATTACCGAAATCTAATACACTTAAAACATACATATATATTCTTGAGTCGCACCCTTTAAATGCAGACGTAAACAGATTACGTTCACACGGTTAATAACTGCAGACGCAAACACATTCCGTTCACACGGTTAGTATAGCGCAATTGGAATGCAGACGAAATCCAATGCGGATCATGTTCCGTGCACTTCATTTTTACAGTGTGGAACATTTTTAGACTTCGTTAATAGTTAACATGGTGTTTAGATGCCGAAGATGATATGATTAGGTACATTTTGTTGTTTATTTGGCACAAAAATAAAAGCAAGTGGCAGCTGCTGGATCGTTGCATAGATATGTACGTGTGTGTGTAAGGTAATGAGCGGATAGGTGTGGCTTTGGGAGTTTTATAAGAGTGCTGAATAGTGATGTATAGTTCGGGTATAACAGAGTGTGGAGATAACAAAATAGCTGGAGAGTTTGGAGACCTCTTTTTGTTTAATAATAAATCAACTAAGAATAATTTTCAATATTTTTTTGGTGCGACAGCAGATTAGTCCATTCTAAGTTTCCAATATAACTTTTATAGGGATCTATCCATAAATACTATACGAAATTGGGTTACGAAAGTTTGTATGCGGAGAGTGTTAGCCTATTAATATATAGATACTGCAATTTTTCCTAAGGTGATGAAAACATGCACCATTTGAAATTATTATGTTTCGGCTTGTAGTAATGCTACAGATTTTATTTAACAACATTTGAAAGCTAATAACTCCTGCTTTACATTCCTGTGCATGAATTTTAATATTTTTCTTTTAAACAAATTTTTTTAAAGCTATTTTTTGAAAATTACAATTCTGATGTATGGATCAAAATTTTTAATTCTATATAACTAACTTCACCTTTTTGTATGAAAAATACATTTTCTGCTTAGAAGATATACTTTTCCAATATTTTATTTCTCTAAAAATTTCATAAGTAAAAAAACTATTTAAAAATCGAAAAAATTTAGCACATTAAATTATCAAAGTAAAAAATGTGGTTTCATACAAAAAAGTGGAGTTACATACTTATGTAAAAAGGTTCATTAGTAAAAGTTCTTATGGTATTTCCCTGCAAAAAATACGATTAGTCCGGGATCAATCCAGAGGAAAAGTAGACTACTACTTTCTAGTATCTTTTAGATGGAATAAATTGGTAACATTTGTTCGAGCATGTCCTATGAAGAGAGTAATTGTACCCTTTTTATACCAGAATGGGTATAAATGTTTACTACTTGCAGGACACCTATATTCGATTCTCGGTGGAAGCAAAAATTGAAAAATGTTTCTTTTTTTTTAATTTTCCGTTTTTATTTTATTTTTTAAGCAAGGAAAATTGAAAAAAATCAGAGTTCTGTCAATTATACTTATACTTGCCAGAATGGGTATAAATGTTTACTACTTGCAGGACACCTATATTCGATTCTCGGTGGAAGCAAAAATTGAAAACTGTTTCTTTTTTTTAATTTTCCGTTTTTATTTTATTTTTTAAGCAAGGAAAATTGAAAAAAATCAGAGTTCTGTCAATTATACTTATACTTGCCACCGTCTAATTACAGCTTTGCTTTAAATGAGACGATTGGGGATATTTTTCTGGGCAATCTTTCTGCTTAGAAAATATACTTTTCCAATATTTAACCCCCTAAAAATTTCATAAGTGAATTAAACTTAAAAACAAAAATCGAGAAAAGCTTAGAACATCAAATAATCAAAGTAAAAATTGGTATTTGTTTCCTTTAGGTGTCAACTGCTAATAAATTAGCTAAAATTATGGCAGATAGCTCAAAAGACGGGGTTTGGCCTCAGGATCACGAATCCGCAAGCGCTTTTTAATATTGTGCTTCTCTGAAGAGATATTTGCAATCGAAGTGGCAAGTTTTCATGAGGTTGTTGTAATTTTATTAGGCTGTACCTAAAAACGTGCGAAAAAATGCGTGGCGTGGGTCATTTTTCGATTTTTTGACCATAACTTCCCATAGAAACAAAAAATTAAAGAAGCGCTTCCGGACTCGTGATTCTGAGGCCAAAACCTGTCTTTTGAGCTATCTCCCATAATTTTAGCTAATTTATTAGCGGTTGACCCCTAAAGGAAACAAATACACAAAAATGTGTTTTTCGTAAAAAAAAGTAGAGTTATGGTGATTTCGTTTCATCAAAAAATGCGCATTTTTTACACTCTTCAATTTTCCGTTTTCGTTTGCAAAATGAAGGTAAAACGTCAAACAGAATATGTTTCCATTTCCTAAAAAACTCACACTTTTTACCCTCTGAAGCTTTGACAGGGTAGTTGGTTGCACTGAAAATAAGCTGACGAAAATTTTATTTGATAGATAAATTTGGTGAAAAAAATTGGATTTTGCAATAACAATTGAATATGGTTGATAAGCGAAACCTAATTATTCATGCACATAGCATAGCAAACGGGCAATGTTTTTTGTTCATTTTACCGATATAGCAGTTTCATGTAGAACGGGTACACTTTTATCACACTTTTATAATATTCTGTGCAAGGGTGTAAACATGTTCAACGAAATCAGCATTAGTGTCATTTAAAATTGTTCTTTAGTTAAAGTCTGTACTTACAAAATCATATCGTTAAAAAAATAAACTTTACCAATAGGCAAAACGTTAAATATATAAAGCCAGAAGTGAAGCTGGATTTCTTAGCTTACAAATGGTGTTTAGATGCCGAAGATGATATGATTTGGTACATTTTGTTGTTTTTTTGGCACAAAAATGTGTGTGTGTAAGGGAATGAGCGGATGGGTGTGTCTTTGGGAGTTTTTTAAGAGTGCTGAATAGTGATGTATAGTTCAGGTATAACAGAATGTGGAGATAACAAAATAGCTGGAGAGTTTGGAGACCTCTTTTTTCTTAATCAGCCTATGAAATTCATGATAAGGAGAAATAACAAATAAACTAAAAATAATTTTAATAGTTTTTTTTGGTGAGACACCAGATTAGTCCATTCTAAGTTTCCAATATAAATTTTATAGAGATCTATCCATAAATACTATACGAAATTGGGTTACGACTGTTTGTATGGGGAGAGTGTTAGCCTATTAATATATAGATATGGAAAAGAATTTGAAAAAAATAGAAAATCAATAGGGGGATTCGCTAAGTCTTGCAAGGTGCACGGATTGTAAAAGTCCTATGTCGAAATTTACAATACTACGCGAGCGATCCATTGTATAATCGTAGCAAGCTTAAATGTAACAGAAGATTTAACTGTCAAACTGTAAATAGAAAATAAAATAAAATTCGAAAAAATGCAGCGAATCTCAGAAAAGCAAAATTTTTTTTTCCTTTTTTAAAGAATTTAAATCAAATCGTTAAGAAACGTCAAATAATTTTCATTAAAGCTGAAAGTTTTTTTTTCTGAAAAAAGTTGGCGCTGACAATTATTTTTACTTTTTGGGAGCGAACTGAGAGGATTGAGAGACATATAGGGCTGCTTTTTATAAGCTTTTATTTAGTTTCACCTGACGGCTGTCTGTTAACAAATCTTGCAAGCTAAATTTGATACACTTCCCGGTGTCCGATTGATCTGAAATTCTGCACCCATGTATAACCCCGATGACAATGCAATATTATAAAAAAAAAAATTCGATAGGTGGCGCGCGGGTCGCTAATTTTCAAAATTCGCATTTATGGTCCGATTTAGCTGAAATTCGTAACATGTATTACTACCATGAAAAGAAATATTTTTGAAAAAAAAAATTCCGCTAGGTGGGGCTGAGATAGCGGTAATAAAAACTCAAAATCGTAATTATGGACCGATTTGGCTGATATTTTACGTGTGTGTTACTTAATTAATTTCTAAATGTTAAAAAAAAATTGGACCCGCTAGGTGGCGCGTGAGTCGCTTTATTTGAGAATTACGAAGGTCTGTTTTCAGTGTCGATTAATTCGTTTTTCAACGAACTTCCCGTTGAGGTAGGATCTTGAAATTTTCATCATCGTTTAGTTTTATACCCCAATGCACTATAATAAAAAAATAATTCCGATAGGTGGCGCATGGGTAGAGATATTTGAAAAATTTAATTTACAGAGATTTTGCCTTCGATTTTGAACTAACTCCCCGTTGAGCTGGGGTTTTGAAATTTTCACCATCTATCAGGTTTTAGTGACAATGCATTATACAAAAAAAAAATCTAAAATATTTCTTTATTTGCAAAAATCCAATCATCACCCAAGTTTAGTCGTTTTTCCCTATTGCCATAGAAAGAAGATTGGAATTCGGCGCGTGGTGTATTCCAAAAGTACCTTTACTTACCACGCGGTGAATTCCTTTACTCTTATGAGCATTGTCTATTGATATGCAGATGGCACTAAGCATTATATGTATATTGATATGCAGATGGCGCGGAAGAATACAACATTCGGCTAATTCCTTCACTCTTTTGAGCAATTATGCATAAAAAGTTGGCTCTGCTGATTTTGAATTATTAAATTGAAGAAAAAAGGAAACAGCTAATTATTATTGAAACGCAGTTCTAATTAATTTATTAGATTTTACTGATTGTGTTTTCATTCGCGTGATTCAAGTGCTAGAATTAAGTGTTAATGTAATATGAGAAATAAAATTAAAGAAAAAAAAACTTTTTTATAAGCTTTTATTTAGTTTCACCTGACGGCTGTCTGTAATCAAATCTAAACACTTAAATATAATAGCCGCGTGACATCCAAGTTTCGCATGAACATGCATTTACCGCAAACTTATGCGTCACAGCAACAGCGGCACAATCAACTATATGAGAGCCAAGTGTAAAATGCTTCTTCTTATGCTTTTCATGCATACAAAGTTGAAAGTTGCCAACTTTTGTATGTCAGATGTCGCTCGTGATGCGCGATGTGTCGTTCTCTACCTATATACCCACGTTCAACTCATCTGTCAATACATAATGCTGCGGCAAACATTGATTGTGACGTCGCTATAAGAGAACACCAAAATAAAGCAATATAAATGCTGAAAACCACGTCAACTGAATATTTATTCACAGAATATTTCCTTTTGCACGTGCTTTTTCCATATGTCAAAATTTACTTATACAAAATATTTTCTACGTTCTCTGTTGCCGCAATAACCCTGCAAAAATCGTTGGATTATGTGTTCCAATTGTTTGATATTAGAGTACTCCAATACTAATCCTTTGTATACCTCATCGGACCACCTTCAGCTTTTTGAAAGCCGATCATTGCTCCTGCCTTATCGACGAAAATCACGACACTATCTCTTTGACAGTATATACTCCAAGAAGTAACAACATTGGAGTACATTGCAAAGTACTCTGACGGTAGGTACTCCATGGAGTAGCAGAAACAAAGCGAAGGTTGGAGTAGGTGGTCCATCGAATCGAAGAACTTGACTGTTCAAAGTTGACTTCAAAGAAGCCGTGTAATGTTGATGCATTAAAAGAAATGGATCGGCTGAGGAATGTTAAAATAACTAAGTAAAGATTACATAACTAATTTAAACAATATTTTATATTTAAAATAAATTCAAGAAAAAAGATGTTCTAAGCACAAGCTTATAGGTATATTTCTTGTTGATAAACTGAACTAAAAAGTAAAAAATAAAATTAAAGAAAAAAAACTTTTTTAAAAATAAGCTTTTATTATTGGTTTATAAAATTAACTAAAAAGTAAAAAATAAATTCACTGTAAAGGAATATAACACTTTATAAGTTCATTGTAACGTTTAAAGATAATTTGGCTCCTTCGTCTGCCACAAAATAATTCCATATTGTACATAATTATATATTTCTAACATTAAAACTTTACACCTAAATTATTAAATCTAGCAATATATATCACATTGCTAATTTTATTAATTATAAAAGCGTGTTAAATTTCGATAGCAAGAAAAGAAGGTCCTGAATGTTCTTAATTATACCATCAAATAGAAAAGAAGGTCCTAAATGTTCTTAATTATACCATCGCGTAAATGATGTGCTAACTCGATGATTGATCTACTGATATTATGCCTCTCACCTCTCATTACCCATCTTCTCCCTCCTTACGGATGGAGGAATGACATGACCTAGAATGTTCCAAAACCAAATCGGTACCACGAGAGTCGGCCAAGGACTGTCAATTTCGGCATCACTCCCCAAGACTTTCGGGGAGTGTTTTTGTCTTTAACAACAACAGAGGGACGCTTGAGGTGGCGAACCTTTTTCGCTTCTAATTAATGCGAGGCCAAGTCTGTCTGGGCACCTCACATTAGGATCCAGTTCCCACCTCGTATTAGCCTTTTCGGCGAAAACCGAGAGAAGCTTGTATTTACTCGTAGCAAGAGGAGTAGAAATACTTATGTGGTGTAGAAATATCTGGTACACCACTATGGCCCGGAAGCCGCATAACTGTTGTCAATGCATCTCGAGGCAAGGTCATTTACCGACTGTCTGCAGTCTATTGAGTAAGTAAAAAAACTATTTAAAAATCGAAAAAGCTTAGCACATTAAATTATCAAAGTAAAAAATGTGGTTTCATACAAAAAAGTGGAGTTACTTATGTAAAAAGGTTCATTAGTAAAAGTTCTTATGGTATTTCCCTGCAAAAAATACGATTAGTCCGGGATCAATCCAGAGGAAAAGTAGACTACTACTTTCTAGTATCTTTTAGATGGAATAAATTGGTAACATTTGTTCGAGCATGTCCTATGAAGAGACTAATTGTACCCTTTTTATACCAGAATGGGTATAAATGTTTACTACTTGCAGGACACCTATATTCGATTCTCGGTGGAAGCAAAAATTGAAAACTGTTTCTTTTTTTTTAATTTTCCGTTTTTATTTTATTTTTTAAGCAAGGAAAATTGAAAAAAATCAGAGTTCTGTCAATTATACTTATACTTGCCAGAATGGGTATAAATGTTTACTACTTGCAGGACACCTATATTCGATTCTCGGTGGAAGCAAAAATTGAAAACTGTTTCTTTTTTTTTAATTTTCCGTTTTTATTTTATTTTTTAAGCAAGGAAAATTGAAAAAAATTAGAGTTCTGTCAATTATACTTATACTTGCCACCGTCTAATTACAGCTTTGCTTTAAATGAGACGATTGGGGATATTTTTCTGGGCAATCTTTCTGCTTAGAAAATATACTTTTCCAATATTTAACCCCCCAAAAATTTCATAAGTGAATTAAACTTAAAAAAAAATCGAGAAAAGCTTAGAACATCAAATAATCAAAGTAAAAATGGGTATTTGTTTCCTTTAGGTGTCAACTGCTAATAAATTAGCTAAAATTATGGGAGATAGCTCAAAAGACGGGGTTTGGCCTCAGGATCACGAATCCGGAAGCGCTTTTTAATATTGTGCTTCTCTGAAGAGATATTTGCAATCGAAGTGGCAAGTTTTCATGTGGTTGTTGTAATTTTATTAGGCTGTACCTAAAAACGTGCGAAAAAATGTGTGGCGTGGGTCATTTTTCGATTTTTTGACCATAACTTCCCATAGAAACAAAAAATTAAAAAAGCGCTTCCGGACTCGCGATTCTGAGGCCAAAACCTGTCTTTTGAGCTATCTCCCATAATTTTAGCTAATTTATTAGCGGTTGACCCCTAAAGGAAACAAATACCCAAAAATGTGTTTTTCGTAAAAAAAGTAGAGTTATGGTGATTTCGTTTCATCAAAAAATGCGCATTTTTTACACTCTTCAATTTTCCGTTTTCGTTTGCAAAATGAAGGTAAAACGTCAAACAGAATATGTTTCCATTTCCTAAAAAACTCACACTTTTTACCCTCTGAAGCTTTGACAGGGTAGTTGGTTGCACTGAAAATAAGCTGACGAAAATTTTATTTGATAGATAAATTTGGTGAAAAAAATTGGATTTTGCAATAACAATTGAATATGGTTGATAAGCGAAACCTAATTATTCATGCACATAGCATAGCAAACGGGCAATGTTTTTTGTTCGTTTTACCGATATAGCAGTTTCATGTAGAACGGGTACACTTTTATCACACTTTTATAATATTCTGTGCAAGGGTGTAAACATGTTCAACGAAATCAGCATTAGTGTCATTTAAAATTGTTCTTTAGTTAAAGTCCGTACTTACAAAATCATATCGTTAAAAAAATAAACTTTACCAATAGGCAAAACGTTAAATATATAAAGCCAGAAGTGAAGCTGGATTTCTTAGCTTACAAATGGTGTTTAGATGCCGAAGATGATATGATTTAGTACATTTTGTTGTTTTTTTGGCACATAAATAAAAGCAAGTGGCAGCTGCTGGATCATTGCATAGATATGTATGTGTGTGTGTAAGGGAATGAGCGGATGGGTGTGTCTTTGGGAGTTTTTTAAGAGTCCTGAATAGTGATGTATAGTTCGGGTATAACAGAATGTGGAGATAACAAAATAGCTGGAGAGTTTGGAGACCTCTTTTTTCTTAATAACAAATAATCTAAAAATAATTTTAATAGTTTTTTTTTTTGGTGCGACACCAGATTAGTCCATTCTAAGTTTCCAATATAAATTTTATAGAGATCTATCCATAAATACTATACGAAATTGGGTTACGACTGTTTGTATGGGGAGAGTGTTAGCCTATTAATATATATATATGGAAAAGAATTTGAAAAAAATAGAAAATCAATAGGGGATTCGCTAAGTCTTGCAAGGTGCACGGATTGTAAAAGTCCTATGTCGAAATTTACAATACTACGCGAGCGATCCATTGTATAATCGTAGCAAGCTTAAATGTAACAGAAGATTTAACTGTCAAACTGTAAATAGAAAATAAAATAAAATTCGAAAAAATGCAGCGAATCTCAGAAAAGCAAAAAATTTTTTCCTTTTTTAAAGAATTTAAATCAAATCGTTAAGAAACGTCAAATAATTTTTATTAAAGCTGAAAGTTTTTTTTTCTGAAAAAAGTTGGCGCTGACAATTATTTTTACTTTTTGGGAGCGAACTGAGAGGATTGAGAGACATATAGGGCTGCTTTTTCCCAGTGGGAAAAGGTAATGTTTGGTAATGTATAAAATAATGTATATCTGCTATAAAATTTTTTATGAATAATGGAATTCATGCATTACTTTTTCTACAGCAATGTCATAGGAAAAGTAATGTTTTTGAAAAATAAAACCTTACGAAATACATTACATGGGAAATTTTTCAAATATTTTTTCATGCGTTACTTTGCTCATGCTTCTTTTCATGGATGAAAAAGATAATGCATTACCTACTTTCCAACTGGGTTATTTCCTACAATTCTTGCATTGAAATATACATAGGTTTGAGCATTGTATAAATTGTACGGATAGAATATAATTTTTTACGTGTATTTTGTTGTTGTGACTTTACAATCCATGCAATTCGTGCAATCCGTACAATCCGTGCACCGTTTGCAATACTTAGCGAATCCTCCTAATGTATTCTGGATATTCTAAAATTTAAAGAAACTGGAAAAAGTATGGTAGAAATTTTGCCAGGAATCCTAATACTAAAGAATTCAAACTTTAACATTAAACATGATTGCAATAAGTTAAAGATTAAACAAACACGAACTTTTCTAATCAAATTCGAGAATTGTAAAATGGAAATTGCAAACACTACCTATCAAAACAGCAAAATTAAAATGTACGACACGTTTATACTACCAAATAGAATAACAAAAATAAAGAAAACCTTAAATGAAACAAATGCAGAATTGAAATTAGAGAATTTATATTTGAAACAAATCAAACAGGAGGAATATATACAACTACTCTCCAACCAAAATAAAAATGTACACATAATTAGCTTAAGTATAGACCTATTAATTATAATCAGAGCTCGGAAGTTTATGTTTTTTCAATATGCTAAAAATATGTAAAAACTATGTAAAAATATGTAAAAAATATTCCAAATTTATGTTGTACGTAAGGAATAATATAATAAGTTTTTGTTTCGTATTTGTATCAGCTTATATATCTCTGTCAACGTGAGATAGATAGTTTAGCTACTCTGGAGTCCCAATAACTCTTTTTTTGAGTCAAAATAGTATTACCAGAATATTAAATACCAATAAAAGCAAATATAATTATTATTTACACCGTAAGGTTACGTTAGGCTATTTTGGCCCATTTAGACTCTTCCCTTCCTTCTCTAAATACCAAAAACGCTGAAGCATTTCGAAACAATCATTCGGCCATTCCCTCCTAGTTTTGGCTACCGCGGAGCACCTGCAGATGAACTATTCCATACTTTGAATCTCGTCCCTACAGCTGCGACAGAAATAATATGTTGGGAAACCAATACGTCAGTATTCCAATTAATGAGCCTAGAGAGGGGCACCCCTGCGTGTAAATGATGTGCTAACTCGATGATTGATCTACTGATATTATGCCTCTCACCTCTCATTACCCATCTTCTCCCTCCTTACGGATGGAGGAATGACATGACCTAGAATGTTCCAAAACCAAATCGGTACCACGAGAGTCGGCCAAGGACTGTCAATTTCGGCATCACTCCCCAAGACTTTCGGGGAGTGTTTTTGTCTTTAACAACAACAACAACAACAGAGGGACGCTTGAGGTTGATGGCGAACCTTTGTCGCTTCTAATTAATGCGAGGCCAAGTCTGTCTGGGCACCTCACATGTAGGATCCAGTTCCCACCTCGTATTAGCCTTTTCGGCGAAAACCGAGAGAAGCTTGTATTTACTCGTAGCAAGAGGAGTAGAAATACTTATGTGGTGTAGAAATATCTGGTACACCACTATGGCCCGGAAGCCGCTTAACTGTTGTATATGGAAGTGCCACTATTTGTTTCGGGACACCAATCCGTCCTCTCCCAGTCTTCTCTGCTGGGAATGTTTATTTTGAAACAGCTATCGCCGACTGTAGTGGTCGCACAACGATCTGTGCTTAGAGGGAGAAAGCTGTAAGATTCCAGAATACTGGAGTGTCCAATAGTACCCGCACCCCAACTGGAGGTTTCTCTTAGGCGCAGAGCTGATGCCGCTGCTGACCGAAACCCTTCCAGATCAAGTGGCAAAATGCCCAGAATGACATGGAGGGCTTCGTTGGGCGTTGTCCTTAGCGCACCGCTTATACAGATCATATTGGATCTATGGACTTTCCGCAACAGATTCAGGTATGTTGCCTTGCTCAGCGCAGGCCACCATACGACGACTCCATATAGCATGATTGGACGAATGATGGCCGTGTAGATCCAACTGCATACTCTAGGGCTGAGCCCCCATTTTTGCCAATGGCTCTTTTGCATGTGTAAAGCGCGATGCAAGCTTTCTTCTGGCGCTGAAGAACATTCTCCTTCCAATTCAGTTTCCTGTCCAGAACTATGCCTAGAAACTTGGCCTTATCCGACAAGCCCAGGCGCGTGCCATCTAGTTCTGGTAGGCTTAGTGGCGGTATTTTGTACCGGTTGGTGAAGAGGACAAGTTCCACTTTCCCCGGGTTGATACTAAGTCCGCAGCGAGAGGACCACGTCGAAACTTCTCGCAGTGCTACTTGCATCAGGTCACACAGAGTTTGTGGGAACTTGCCTCTGAATGCAATAGCTAAATCGTTTGCGTATGCCACTATCTTCCCGCCCCCCCCCCCCCCCCCCCCCCCCCAGCTTGTGTCACGTAGCAACGAGTTGACTGTGAGGTTCCATAAAAGCGGGGAAAGAACACCACCCTGGGGTGTTCCCCTTGTGACATAGCGTGATAACTCAACCGTACCAAGTGAAGAAGCTATTTTCCTTCCCATTAAAAGTTGGTCAATTAAACCAGTTGGAGGTCTATCTACGCCCAGATTAGTTAGAGCGGAGTTGATAGCCTCCGGGCTTATATTGTTGAAAGCCCCCTCAATGTCTAGGAAGGCCACGAGACAGTAGTCCTTTTCACACAGCGATTTCTCAATGACAGATACTAGGCTGTGCAGAGCGGTTTCTGTTGATTTACCCTTGGTGTATGCATGCTGATAGCTAGAGATTAGGTTGCTATCAATAGTCGTTGAGAGGTAGTCGCTTAGTATCCTCTCAAAGGTTTTGAGTGCAAAGGACGAGAGACTGATCGGTCTGTAGTCTTTTGGCTCGTAGTGGGATGCCTTCCCAGCCTTAGGGATAAACACTACCGTGGCGCTTCTCCAGGAGCCCGGTATGTGGTTGAGAGCCAGGCAGGCTGTGAAGAGAAATACCAGCCATTTAGCTGATGTCTCCAACGTGTTTATAAGTTGCGCGGGGATAATCCCGTCCGGCCCGGCAGCCTTATACGGTTCAAAGCTCTTAACTGCCCACCTTACCCTTTCCTCAGTGATGGGTATTTTTACTGCCAGGTTTGTTGCAGGTACTAGTGGTGCGTCATGCAGATTCCCCGGAAAATGTGTATTCAAGAGCAGCTCAAGGGTTTCCTCTTCCGTGCTGGTCCAGGATCCGTCAGTTTTTCGCAAATAGCTGATGGCTGTTTGACTTTTCGAGAGGACTCGTCTAAGTCTCGCTGTGTCGTCGACCTTTTCGACGCCAGTGCAGAAATTTCTCCACGAAGTTCTCTTCGCCTGTCTCAGAGCTTTTTTGTAGGCCCTAAGTTTAGCTTTATATTCGTGCCAATGAGGCTCAGAGCCGAGGCTCTTGGCCTTGTTAAATTGTTTCCGGCATGATTTGTGGAACGAGTCCAAATCGTAGGACCACCAATGTGGCCTGTGTTTACCGCGTGGTTTTGGCACTGGACAAGCCTGTCCTAGAGCATTTGAGAGCGCCGATGTAAATGTAGTAACAAGATCCTCCAGCTCCTCTACTGATGAGGGGGCTTGTGAGGGCAGTACTGGGAGGTCTCTGTCTAATATTTCATTGTGTAACTGCCAATTTGTGTTACGTGGATTGCGCTTCATGATTGGTTGTTCTACAATAAAGTCTAAAACCATCTCTATGTAACGGTGGTCGGAGAATGAATGTTCTTCCAGAACCCGCCATTTTCTGACCCACCCATAAGCGCCTTCACTACAGATAGTGAGGTCTATGACCTCCCTACGGGTCTTAGTGATAAAAGTAGGCTCATTACCCACGTTGCAAATTACCAGGTTGGTTGTTAAGAGGTAATCAAACAGAGACTCGCCCCTGACATTGATATCGGAACTCCCCCATTGGACATGGTGAGCATTAGCGTCCGCTCCAATAATAAGATTACCCGTGCAGAAATTTGACACCAGGTCTTTCACCTCCGTTTGTGGGCATATAGACCGACGCCACCGTCAGGCGGGTGCTGTCGACCGTTAGACTGATAGCGGTAATATCGCCATTGGTGTAGTTAGGTAGGAGAAAGGAGTTCAACTCAAACTTGACCAAAATACACGTTCGGACTTTGCTCTCCTCACTGGCTCGAATGAGCTTGAAGCCCTTAGTCCCCAATCCGCAGATTCTCGAGCTATTGACCCAGGGTTCTTGGATGAGGACCACATCCACGTCGCCTTTAGAAAGACGACTACTTAAGGCAGCCGAAGCCACTTTAGATTTGTGCAAATTAATCTGAAGCACCACCAACATGAGAGCGCACTTCTATCTTTGCGCCCTTGTAGACTTCACCCAGTTTAGCAGCTGCTGCCTTATACAGTGCTACGGTTTTTGCATCCTCGCATGCGAGTAATTTTATCTGACCCTGTTGCCAGCCCGCATCCGTTACTCGCGCCGAACTACCCGGAAACTCCGGAGCAACGTTAAGAAGAATGTTGCCGAGTTCATTTCGCACGTAACGCCACCGGTCCTTGGGGATGGCCAGACGGTCATTGCCTCGGTCAAGGACGTCTATAAGGATCCTGTCCTTGGTTACCTCAGCAAAGCTTAGTTTGCCCGCTCCAGAGGTATTCTGATGCCGCTTGGGAGGGGGATTTAACTCCAGGTCCGATCTCTGGCGCTTGAAAGGGTTAACTTTTAACCTCTTTGGCATGTAAGATTTTTGGAAATCCGGTATCACAGCTTTCGCTAGCTCTACCGATTTACTGGAATTCGGCGACAGCGACTCCTGCGGTACCCCTTCATACCTCTTCAGGATCCTTGCAGCCAATCTTTTTTCGTGGTATGTGAAGCGGCGGGGAGATGTCTCCCGGGAGTGCGGACCCGTAGTTGCCATCGCGGTCGCTCCCCTTGCCGAAATCTCAGTTGCAGCTTCCTTCCCCTTCGAAACTCCGAGGCCAGGTCGTAAGACCGCTGCCACAGACGTAAAGATACTGGTTTTCATATCAGAGGTTGATGGGAGTTTAGCATCCGCCGTTGTCCGCTTAGCTGCGTTGGCAACCGCACTGGTGCTAGCTCCCATCAAGTCAATCTTACTCGATAGAGGGTTGGTTGACCGACTCGTAGTTGCCATCGCTGTCGATTCCCCCCCTTGATTGTGGAACGGAGGTTGTCCTCCGGCGTTGTTGTTGCTTTCTCGCCTGCTCCTCCATAGCTCTCCTTTGCTGAGGAGTGAAATTTGGCGTTGTTTGTTTTTTGGGTTTTTCGTTTTTATTTGCGTTATTTGAGTTCATCTTGTTCGTACGACCCATCGCCGGACAAGGCCAGCTTAGGGTCAAGGGAAGAGTAGGGGTAAAAGTGTCGTCCGCCGTGGCAGAGCCCCGTACCGCGGTAAGGCCATGCTTACTCTCTGAGGCGACCCGGTATCAGAGAGGCTCCGTTCAAATACAGCCACGATTTGCCTCCCGGCTGCAAACGTCCAAAGGGGCACGTGGTCGCATAACACCCTGGATTGGGAGGGGGAAGATCTTTGTCGTCGCGCCAGAGAGGCTAGGCTGCTCTCGTGATGAAGTGCCGTACGGAGCTATGATCACAAGGGCAGCGTAGCCCTGTGGCTATCGACTTAAGCCCTCGTACCGCGGCAAGGTATCCACCCTTCACGAGGGCTACCCTCAAGTAGTATCAGGCATTTTTAGACTTTGTCCCATGGCAAAAACTTCAGCCAGCCACCTCAAATCTCGGGAAGTTACACTAATTTTTACTGCGCTTTCAGATGTTTAAGCGGGTTTGCCCAACTTTGGCCTCTTTTAAATAGCAGATCTTCACACATGTGTCGTAAAATGCTATCCTTAAGTAGAGTCAGCATTTTCAGACATCCCATGGCAAAAACTTCAGCCAGACACCTCAAAGTTCGATTTCGGGAACTTTTATTTTCCTATTAATTTGCTTTCTCTTGTTTGTCCTACTTTTACTGCTTTTAAATGACGGATCTTTTCACATGTGTCGTAGGACACTACCCTTAAGTAGTTTCAATCATTTTTAAACTTCGTCCCATGGCAAAAACTTCCGCCAGACATCTCAAAGCTCGGGATTTTCACTAATGTTTACAGAGATTTCACTTGTTTCAGCCAGTTTATCCAACTTTGGCTACGTTTAAACGGCGGATCTTTACACATGTCTCGTATAACTAGGCTTGCCATACGTCAGGCATTTGGCCTGATTGTCAGGCTTTACATACTTTGTCCGGCAATCAGGCGCCTAGCGAATTTTGTGAGGCATTTTAAATTTTTTTTTTGTGTACATTGAAAATGTGTATGGATTTTATTCATTTTTATTCGAAGCCATCTTGCCTCTGAATGCAATAGCTAAATCGTTTGCGTATGCCACTATCTTCCCGCCCCCCCCCCCCCCCCCCAGCTTGTGTCATGTAGCAACGAGTTGACTGTGAGGTTCCATAAAAGCGGGGAAAGAACACCACCCTGGGGTGTTCCCCTTGTGACATAGCGTGATAACTCAACCGTACCAAGTGAAGAAGCTATTTTCCTTCCCATTAAAAGTTGGTCAATTAAACCAGTTGGAGGTCTATCTACGCCCAGATTAGTTAGAGCGGAGTTGATAGCCTCCGGGCTTATATTGTTGAAAGCCCCCTCAATGTCTAGGAAGGCCACGAGACAGTAGTCCTTTTCACACAGCGATTTCTCAATGACAGATACTAGGCTGTGCAGAGCGGTTTCTGTTGATTTACCCTTGGTGTATGCATGCTGATAGCTAGAGATTAGGTTGCTATCAATAGTCGTTGAGAGGTAGTCGCTTAGTATCCTCTCAAAGGTTTTGAGTGCAAAGGACGAGAGACTGATCGGTCTGTAGTCTTTTGGCTCGTAGTGGGATGCCTTCCCAGCCTTAGGGATAAACACTACCGTGGCGCTTCTCCAGGAGCCCGGTATGTGGTTGAGAGCCAGGCAGGCTGTGAAGAGAAATACCAGCCATTTAGCTGATGTCTCCAACGTGTTTATAAGTTGCGCGGGGATAATCCCGTCCGGCCCGGCAGCCTTATACGGTTCAAAGCTCTTAACTGCCCACCTTACCCTTTCCTCAGTGATGGGTTTTTTTACTGCCAGGTTTGTTGCAGGTACTAGTGGTGCGTCATGCAGATTCCCCGGAAAATGTGTATTCAAGAGCAGCTCAAGGGTTTCCTCTTCCGTGCTGGTCCAGGATCCGTCAGTTTTTCGCAAATAGCTGATGGCTGTTTGACTTTTCGAGAGGACTCGTCTAAGTCTCGCTGTGTCGTCGACCTTTTCGACGCCAGTGCAGAAATTTCTCCACGAAGTTCTCTTCGCCTGTCTCAGAGCTTTTTTGTAGGCCCTAAGTTTAGCTTTATATTCGTGCCAATGAGGCTCAGAGCCGAGGCTCTTGGCCTTGTTAAATTGTTTCCGGCATGATTTGTGGAACGAGTCCAAATCGTAGGACCACCAATGTGGCCTGTGTTTACCGCGTGGTTTTGGCACTGGACAAGCCTGTCCTAGAGCATTTGAGAGCGCCGATGTAAATGTAGTAACAAGATCCTCCAGCTCCTCTACTGATGAGGGGGCTTGTGAGGGCAGTACTGGGAGGTCTCTGTCTAATATTTCATTGTGTAACTGCCAATTTGTGTTACGTGGATTGCGCTTCATGATTGGTTGTTCTACAATAAAGTCTAAAACCATCTCTATGTAACGGTGGTCGGAGAATGAATGTTCTTCCAGAACCCGCCATTTTCTGACCCACCCATAAGCGCCTTCACTACAGATAGTGAGGTCTATGACCTCCCTACGGGTCTTAGTGATAAAAGTAGGCTCATTACCCACGTTGCAAATTACCAGGTTGGTTGTTAAGAGGTAATCAAACAGAGACTCGCCCCTGACATTGATATCGGAACTCCCCCATTGGACATGGTGAGCATTAGCGTCCGCTCCAATAATAAGATTACCCGTGCAGAAATTTGACACCAGGTCTTTCACCTCCGTTTGTGGGCATATAGACCGACGCCACCGTCAGGCGGGTGCTGTCGACCGTTAGACTGATAGCGGTAATATCGCCATTGGTGTAGTTAGGTAGGAGAAAGGAGTTCAACTCAAACTTGACCAAAATACACGTTCGGACTTTGCTCTCCTCACTGGCTCGAATGAGCTTGAAGCCCTTAGTCCCCAATCCGCAGATTCTCGAGCTATTGACCCAGGGTTCTTGGATGAGGACCACATCCACGTCGCCTTTAGAAAGACGACTACTTAAGGCAGCCGAAGCCACTTTAGATTTGTGCAAATTAATCTGAAGCACCACCAACATGAGAGCGCACTTCTATCTTTGCGCCCTTGTAGACTTCACCCAGTTTAGCAGCTGCTGCCTTATACAGTGCTACGGTTTTTGCATCCTCGCATGCGAGTAATTTTATCTGACCCTGTTGCCAGCCCGCATCCGTTACTCGCGCCGAACTACCCGGAAACTCCGGAGCAACGTTAAGAAGAATGTTGCCGAGTTCATTTCGCACGTAACGCCACCGGTCCTTGGGGATGGCCAGACGGTCATTGCCTCGGTCAAGGACGTCTATAAGGATCCTGTCCTTGGTTACCTCAGCAAAGCTTAGTTTGCCCGCTCCAGAGGTATTCTGATGCCGCTTGGGAGGGGGATTTAACTCCAGGTCCGATCTCTGGCGCTTGAAAGGGTTAACTTTTAACCTCTTTGGCATGTAAGATTTTTGGAAATCCGGTATCACAGCTTTCGCTAGCTCTACCGATTTACTGGAATTCGGCGACAGCGACTCCTGCGGTACCCCTTCATACCTCTTCAGGATCCTTGCAGCCAATCTTTTCTCGTGGTATGTGAAGCGGCGGGGAGATGTCTCCCGGGAGTGCGGACCCGTAGTTGCCATCGCGGTCGCTCCCCTTGCCGAAATCTCAGTTGCAGCTTCCTTCCCCTTCGAAACTCCGAGGCCAGGTCGTAAGACCGCTGCCACAGACGTAAAGATACTGGTTTTCATATCAGAGGTTGATGGGAGTTTAGCATCCGCCGTTGTCCGCTTAGCTGCGTTGGCAACCGCACTGGTGCTAGCTCCCATCAAGTCAATCTTACTCGATAGAGGGTTGGTTGACCGACTCGTAGTTGCCATCGCTGTCGATTCCCCCCCTTGATTGTGGAACGGAGGTTGTCCTCCGGCGTTGTTGTTGCTTTCTCGCCTGCTCCTCCATAGCTCTCCTTTGCTGAGGAGTGAAATTTGGCGTTGTTTGTTTTTTGGGTTTTTCGTTTTTATTTGCGTTATTTGAGTTCATCTTGTTCGTACGACCCATCGCCGGACAAGGCCAGCTTAGGGTCAAGGGAAGAGTAGGGGAAAATGTGTCGTCCGCCGTGGCAGAGCCCCGTACCGCGGTAAGGCCATGCTTACTCTCTGAGGCGACCCGGTATCAGAGAGGCTCCGTTCAAATACAGCCACGATTTGCCTCCCGGCTGCAAACGTCCAAAGGGGCACGTGGTCGCATAACACCCTGGATTGGGAGGGGGAAGATCTTTGTCGTCGCGCCAGAGAGGCTAGGCTGCTCTCGTGATGAAGTGCCGTACGGAGCTATGATCACAAGGGCAGCGTAGCCCTGTGGCTATCGACTTAAGCCCTCGTACCGCGGCAAGGTATCCACCCTTCACGAGGGCTACCCTCAAGTAGTATCAGGCATTTTTAGACTTTGTCCCATGGCAAAAACTTCAGCCAGCCACCTCAAATCTCGGGAAGTTACACTAATTTTTACTGCGCTTTCAGATGTTTAAGCGGGTTTGCCCAACTTTGGCCTCTTTTAAATAGCAGATCTTCACACATGTGTCGTAAAATGCTATCCTTAAGTAGAGTCAGCATTTTCAGACATCCCATGGCAAAAACTTCAGCCAGACACCTCAAAGTTCGATTTCGGGAACTTTTATTTTCCTATTAATTTGCTTTCTCTTGTTTGTCCTACTTTTACTGCTTTTAAATGACGGATCTTTTCACATGTGTCGTAGGACACTACCCTTAAGTAGTTTCAATCATTTTTAAACTTCGTCCCATGGCAAAAACTTCCGCCAGACATCTCAAAGCTCGGGATTTTCACTAATGTTTACAGAGATTTCACTTGTTTCAGCCAGTTTATCCAACTTTGGCTACGTTTAAACGGCGGATCTTTACACATGTCTCGTATAACTAGGCTTGCCATACGTCAGGCATTTGGCCTGATTGTCAGGCTTTACATACTTTGTCCGGCAATCAGGCGCCTAGCGAATTTTGTGAGGCATTTAAAATTTTTTTTTTGTGTACATTGAAAATGTGTATGGATTTTATTCATTTTTATTCGAAGCCATATGAACATTATGTAATCTTGTCGAGTTTAAACACACTGTAAGTTTAGTATTGTGCAATTATCGGTAACTTCTTTAAACTCTTATTTAATGTCAGCTGATTGGTAAGCTTTTGCCTATGTGAAATAGTCAGCCATATACCTACATATTTGATTTTGTAAGTTCTTTTGTCATTAAATAAAATAAAAACCTCTTACTAACTGAAGAATAGGATGACGAGCGTCATAATGGCGCATAAGATGAAATGTGTCCTTGCATAATAAAATTTGGTTGCATACGAGACAACACAAAGACCAAAAAAAAATTTAAGATACCAAATATACTTGCATGAATTTTATGGGTTCTAACTTAAGACTGTTTTCTGTTAAAATTTCAATTAAGTCAGGCTTTGGGGTGAAACAATTATGGCAAGCCTACGTATAACACTACTCTTAAACAGTGTCAGGCATTTCCAGACTTCATCTCTTGAAAAAAACTTCAGCCATTCATCATTTTTTATGTGCTTTCACATGTTCAAATGGGCTTGCCCAACTTTGGCTGCTTTTAAATGGCGGGTCGTTACACATGTATCGTATAACACTACCCTTTTAGACTTCGCCCCATGACAAAAACTTCAGCCAGACACCTAAAGGAATTCTCATAATTCTTGCTGCGATTTCACATGTTTAAGCGCGTTGGTCTAACTTTGGCAGATATTTTCACATGTGTCATACCACCCTTAAGTGGTATCAGGTACTTTTAGACTTCGCCCAATGTCAAACACTTCATTCAGATACCTCAAAACTGAGGAATTTTTATAATTCTTACTGCACTTTCACTTGTTTAAGCGGGTTTGTCCAACTTTAGCTGTTTTTGAAAGGCAGATCTTTACACATGTGTCGAAGAACACTACCTCTAAGTAGCATCAGGCAAATGCCTTATACTATTTAAGGGTAGTGTTATATGACACATATGTAAAGATCCGCCGTTTAAACGTAGCAAAAGTTGGAGAAAATTAGTGAAAATACTCGAGCTTGAGGTCTCTGGCTGAAGTTTTGCCATGGGACGAAGTCTAAAAATGACTGAAGCTACTTAGGGGTAGTGTTTTACGACACATGTGAAAAGATCCGTCATTTAAAAGCAATAAAAGTTGGTCAAACAAGAGAAACCAAATTAATAGGAAAATAAAAGTTCCCGAAATTTTAGTGTCTGGCTGAAGTTTTTGCCATGGGACGAAGTCTAAAAATGATTGAAATTACTTAGGGGTAGCATTTGACGACACATGGGTGAAGATCTGCTATTTAAGAGTAGCCAGTAAAAATTAGTGAAATTTCCCGAGTTTTGAGGTGTCTGGCTGAAGTTTTTGCCATGGAACGAAGTCTAAAAATGACTGAAACTACTTAGGGATAGTGTTTTACGCCACATGTTAAAAGATCCGTCATTTAAAAGCAATAAAAGTGGGACAAACAAGAGAAAGCAAATTAATAGGAAAATAAAAGTTGCCGAACTTTGAGGTGTCTGGCTGAAGTTTTTGCCATGGGATGATGTCTGGAAATGCTTGATTCTACTTAAGGGTGGCATTTTACGATACATGTGTGAAGATCTGCTATTGAAAGGCCAAAGTTGGGCAAAACCGCTTAAACATGTGAAAGCGCAGTAAAAATTAGTGAAATATCCCGAGTCTTGAGGTGACTGGCTGGAGTTTTTGCCATGGGACGAAGTCTAAAAGTGCCTGATACCACTTAAGGGTAGTGTTCTACAAAAAATGGGAAAATATTGGGTAATTAAAAGCAGGCGAAGTGGCCCAAATGCGTGAAATTGTTAAAACAGATTAAATTTCCATGGGAAAATCCGCGAACTGGGGGTGTCTGGCTGGAGCCTTGTCACTTGTACGAGTCTAACAACACTTGATACTGACGCAGGGTGGTAATCTACGTCAAATATGTGAAAATCATCTATTATAAAATAAGTGAAGTTAGGGTAATTTTTGGCGACTTTGACCCCCCATTCCTAGGCCTTTGTCATAGGTACAGCTTTGAAATTTTCACATTCTTTCTAGATTCGGGGAGGACTATCGACCGGTATTGGTTTCATCCATTATAAAATAAGTTACGCTTTTAGGCTCTGGGATCTTGGTCTATATATCGACCTATCCTAATAGAAAAGACGTATCTCAAACAAAATTTTATAAAAGACGTATTTCGTCGACTTTTTTAAAAAGGTCGTATTCAAACATTTTTTTTTTAAGGATTTATCTCAGCGAAATTATTATGAAGGCCGTATCTCAGGATCTTGGTTAAAAGGGGAATAACTTAATTTTTTTGCAAATTGATCTTTTTAATCTATATAATAACGAGAACAATTTGCATTCTTGTGATGCCAAAATATTAAAAATCTAATTTTTTTAGTTACAACCCTTTTTAGCGAGCTCCTGAGATACGACCTTATTAATAACATCGCCAAGATACGTCCTTTATAAAAAAAAATTTGAAATACGGCCTTTTTAACAAAATCGACGAAATACGTCTTTTATACAATTTTTTTTTAGATACGTCTTTTCTATTAGGATATGTCGATATATTTCGAAAGTGTCAACAATTCTCTACTCAAAACTGTTGAAAATTTTGAAATCGGTTAAAAACTGGTTTTTTAATGATTTATTTTACGAAGAAACTGGAAAAACGGTTTTTTGGCCTTAAAACCAGATTTGGGGGGGTGTTACAAATCTTTTAAAGGGCGTTTCGTGTATAACTCGACCAGATGAACAATCTCTGTTAGGTCGTTTCAAAAGTGTAAAAAGGGTGTAGCATAGTGTTATTAGTAAATAAAAGAAATATAACAAACAAATTAAAGACAAAATTGAAGTGAAACTAATGGATTATTCATTGGTTCGTATTTCCGAACTTTTTCACTATATCATTTCATAGATCATAGGGAGCACTTCCGTCCAGTGTTATCATTTAATATTATTATCATTTGGACAGCTGTCATTTTCCATGTCTTACTTTATTTATAAAAACTTTATTGCTTCTTTGTTTTGCTTTCTAGATATATATTAATTGCCTGTCATTGGTTATACGTACAGATATATAAACGTAATTATATCCTGATGCAACTTGGTCTTATATGGTCTACGTCATTTTTATTGCTGGTAAGTTCCATATTTTATTTAAAAACAGCCTGGTACCCGACGTTATTAGGGCTAGATTTGTATTTCTAAATATCCAGTTCTTGCCCTCGCCTTTAAACTCCGCGCCCTATCTTTCCCAGTCATTACTTTCCTTTCACTTCACTCCAGGGCTGTTACTCGTTGTACGACATCATTTTGGACGAAATCTTCGGAACCCACTTACCATGGAAGCATCTACTCTGACTCAATGTTATACAGTGGAATCTGGATGCAGGGAACCCTCACTATGAACACCTCGATATAGTTAACACCGAAATTTTTACATGGAGTACTCTAAATAGTGCACAATCGAAAGCCTCAAAATAGTGAAATTTTACATTCAATGGCAAGAATAAATTTATGAAAAACAAAGAAAATAAACCAGAAATGAACTCGGGCCTTACCCGAAATTGCCCTTTTTATATTTTTTACTGGAAAAGCTGCTGCTCTTTGTTGTTAAGCTGGGTTATTTCACGTGAAATGTCTGTCAAAATCCACCCAAATTTTTTTGCCGTGAACAAGCCGGGAAGTTTCGCACGTACTCCACGGCAAAGAGTACTCAGTTCACGGCGTGAAAATATTGCGCAATATGATATTAGCAACATTTTTTTACTACTTTCTAAATTGTTCATGTAATTTAAAATTGAGCGAAAAGTTAGCAACAGCGAAAAGAGCAACATTTAACGCAAGCAAAATGTATGTACCTGGCTTTAGTTTTTATTTCTTTTTCTCGCGATTTTATGTTTTTAAAAATTTTTTGTATGCTTATAAATTTAGTGTTCTCATACGAGAAAAATGATTTAGTTTAAGCAAAAATCTGTAATTGTAAAAAAAAAAATCAGTCTTTGGTATTTCGAAAAGCATCACGATGTAGGCAAATCAATAATTTAGGAAATAAACAAAAAATGTTATTCATTTCTAGAGCCAAGTAAGGAGTGTTCCGAAAAGAAAGACACACTTTCTAAATCATTTTTCTTGTAACCTATGAACTTTATTAAAATGATTCATATGCCTACGAGTCAAGTGGGCCTTGGAGAAAATAAGATATAGATTTTTAGTCTTGGAAGCCATTAGGTTGAGAAGTTGCGCGAACAGCGTTGCCGTTTTGGTACAATTGTATCATTTTTGATACACATTTTGTAAAATTCTTCTTTTGATACATTGATACTTTTTTTATCATGAAACTGCCTCTTTTGATACATTTTCAGGATTGATGCTGATTCATCGCGTAATAAAGCTTTAACTTTTTACGACAGCACTTGTTTTCGTAATTCGCGAGTTTGATGTCAAAATCACACTGATAGTACACTCAAATCAAATGATAATCAGCTAAGCCAATGCTTTCACCTGATATGGTTCTATCATACTTGAAAGTATAAACTTTTAATTTCAATAAAATTTAAATAAACAAACAAAAAAGTTCCAAAATAAATGGATAGAGTGATAAACCTCCAGAGAGATTTTTGCGAAAAGAACCTCTTCCGATTTGTAGTGTGCTGCTTCGAATTTTTTCCCACAAATTGGCAGGACCTACAGTACTTTGCCGGATCCGAACGGCACATGCAATGAATTTTTACTGAGAAGCCTTCCATGGCAGAAAGGCACTCGGAGAGTGTGCCAAACCACTTCCTAGGGGGGCCCCGATTAGAAATATTTGTCTGAAGAATTTTTTATTTAGTGTGATAGTCCGAACACCACGGCGACTAAGGCGGATTTCGAGCAAAAATTTTTATTATTAACTAAATAAGTAAAAATTTAGAAAAATTGGTATTATTTATTCCTTCGATACATTTTGATACATTTTTTGTTCTAAAACTGATATACTTTTTTCGAAGGCTGCGGCAACACTGTGTGCGAATTAGGGAATCCAATTTCCGGGATTTCTAACCTCTCGGGATTTTCGGGATTTGAAAGTTCAATCCCGGGAGCCCGGGATTGTCCCGATTTTTTTTTTCCTAAAAATGGCACCCCATATCTATGTAATAAAGTAGACTAAATTATAGTAATTCATTTAAGTATGTATGTATGTATTTATCAAGGCATTAATTTTTACGGAAAAGTAACATTACATTTGTAACTCAAAGTTACTATTCAGGAACTTTAAACATAAGTTGTTTGTACTACTGGTAAACATAGCCAATATATGTACATACTTAGATATTTCATTAATAACGACTTACAAAAAAATAAAAATAAAAATGAATGGCGCATAATCATAGTCAACTTAAAGTATGCGTTAAATAAAATTAGAGCATACTTTAAAGAAAAGTATACTTCATCTTATTCATAGTCGAGTTAAAGTCGACTTTTTCAGTTAGAGCCATTGCTAAAGTTAGAGCGGCGAATAGCTGTCACTAAAGCCGCTGCTAAATATACTGAGGTTGGTATAAATAATAAATAATAATCTTACTTAAAAAAAAAAAAAATACTTTTATTTTTCATACTATGCCATTTTTTTTTTAAATATCAACAACTGCTACAAACAAATAGAAAAAAAAACGACTTCGCCAAATATTTTTTTGCTCATGCAGTACGCGCGTCCTATTTGACTCAAAAAAGCCACAGATGCCTATAAAAGTGGTATATGACTAACGGAAGAATCATTTATGACTCATGAAAGAGTCATTTATGACTCATGAAAGAGTCATCTATGACTCATGAAAGAGTCATTTATGACTCATGAACGAGTCATTTATAACTCATGAAAAAGTCATTTATAACTCATGAAAAAGTCATTTATGACTCATGAAAAAGTCATTTATGACTCATTAACGAGTCATTTATGATTCATTAACGAGTAATTTATGACTCATGAAAGAGTCATGTATGACCAATGAAAGAGTCATTTAGGACTCATGAAAGAGTCATTTATGACTCATGAAAGAGTCATCTATGATTCATTGAAGAGTCATTTATGGCTTCTGGAAGAGTCATTTATAACTTTCGGTAGAGTCATTTACTATTCATGGAAGAGTCATTCATTACTCAAGGAAAAGTCATTTATGACTCATGGAAGTCATTTATGGCTCATTTTGTATTATTTAATTTTGTTTAATTTAATTTATTTTTGTAATATTTTATTTTATCTCACTTCATTTTATTTTGTATTATTTTTTATTCTACTTTATTTTATCCTATTTAACATGAATATTCGCAATTTTTTTGTTTCTCCAACGTCCAAACACATGTTTTACAGCAATTTATTTAAATTAATTATTTAAAAACATAAATTAAATAAATAATAAATATAAAAAATCAAAGAAATTACCAAGAGTCGAACTCGAACCTCCCGCTTACTACCGCGACGTCTTAACCGCTAGGCTACTGTGGCGCACTGCATTACCATTTTTATATAGAACTGCGTTACCATTGCTACTCGGTAGAGCATGGCGCTAAACTGACTATGATATACTTAAAAAAGAAGTGCACTTCAATTTTTTAGTATTACTCTTACTAAAGTGTACACTAACTCAGGACTATGATTATGCGCCAATGTCATTTGACTTAGAGAAAAATTATTTCTCTGAAGTTTGAAGTGTGATCATCATCATTTATTGGCGCTTAACCGCCTAAGCGATTTTGGCCGTTGCATATCAAAGCACGCCAGTCATTCCTTTTTAGCGATAACTGACGCCAATTGGAAACCCCAAGGGAGTTCAAGTCATCCTCCACCTATTGTTTCCATCTCAGTCGAGGCCTCCCCCTTCCTCTGCTGCCGAATTCAGGCGACGATAGGAAAACCTTCTGTGCTGGAGCTTCTTTGTGCATTCGCATAACATGGCCCAGCCAGTGGAGTCTTTGGGCTTTAATGCGCTGGACTATGGTCAGATCTGCGTAGAGCTCGTACAGCTCATCGTTAAATTTCCTTCGATACTCGCCGTTGGCATCACGGGAAGGACCATAAATCTTCCGGAGAACTTTTCTCTCAAATACTCCAAGGGCCATCTCATCTTCTCTTGAGATTGTCCATGAATCTGAGCCATACATCAGGACAGGTATGATGAGAGACTTATAGAGCGTGATCTTTGTTCTTCGAGAGAGGACTTTACTTCTCAATTGCCTACTCAGTCCAAAGTAGCACTTATTGGCAAGAGTGATTCTCCGCTGGATTTCTAGACTGATATTATTTACGGTGTTGATACTGGTTCCCAAATAGACGAAGTCCCTCACAGTTTCAAATTTGTAACTATCAACAGTGACATGGCTGCCAAGGCGCAGGTGCGCCGATTCTTTCTTTGATGACAGCAAATACTTCGTCTTGTCCTCGTTCACCGCAAGACCCACTTTTTTCGCTTCTTATCCAACCCAGAGAAAGCAGCGCTTACGGCACGGCTGTTAAGGCCAATGATATCAATATCATCGGCATACGCCAGCAATTGCACGCTCTTGTAAAAGATTGTGCCATTGCGGTTTAGCTCTGCTGCTCGAATTATCTTCTGCAGCATCAGGTTAAAGAAATCGCAAGAAAGGGAGTCACCCTGTCTGAAACCTCGTTTGGTTTCAAATGGCTCAGAGAGGTCCTTCCCGATTCTGACGGAGCTGTTGGTTTTGCTCAAAGTCATTTGGCGAAGCCGTATAAGCTTTGCAGGGAAGTCAAATTCAGACATGGCGGCATACAGGCAACTCCTTTTTGCGCTGTCAAAAGCGGCTTTGAAATCGACAAAGAGATGGTGTGTGTCGATTATTTTATCATGGGTCTTCTCCAGGATTTGGCGTATCGTGAAAATCTGGTCGATGGTAGACTTACCAGGTCTAAAGCCACACAGATAAGGTCCAATCAGTTTGTCTACGATGGGCTTCAGCCTTTCACACAACACGCTAGAAAGAACCTTATATGCAATATTAAGAAGACTAATTCCGCGGTAGTTGGTGCGGTTAGCGGGATCGCCTTTCTTGTGGATTGGGCAAAGCACACTTAAATTCCAATCCGGGGGCATGCATTCGTCTGACCATATTCTGCATAAGAGCTGATGCATGCTTTTTACCAGCTCTTTGCCTCCGTGTTTGAACAGCTCGGCGGGTAGTCCGTCTTTTCCAGGCGCTTTGTTGTTTTTGAGCCGGGATATAGCTATCCTCACTTCATCATAGTCAGGTGGTGGGACGACTTTTCCATCGTCAGGGATTGGGGTATCGGGTTCGACGTCTCCCTCGCAATTTAGCAGTGAGGAGAAGTGCTCCCTCCATAATTTAAGTACACTTTGTACGTCGGTTACCAGGTCGCCATTATTGTCCTTACAGGAGCTTGCCCCGGTCTTAAAACCTTCCGTCATCCGCCGGATCTTTTCATAGAATTTTCGGGCATCATTCCTGTCAGCCAGCATCTCAAGCTCCTCACACTCACGCCTTTCGGCCTCACTTTTCTTTTTTCTGAAAAGGCGTCTCTCTTCCTTCTTTGCCTCACGATATTATTGCCATACACTGCGGGTTGCGCCCGTTCGCAACGTCTGCTTGTAGGCAGCGTCCTTTTTTTCGAGGCAGTTTTGCATTCCTCATCGTACCAGTTGTTCTTGCGGGCTCGCTGGAACCCTATAGTGGCCTCAGCGGCGGTACGCAATGAGTGAGAGATATGCTTCCATTGCTCGGTTACATCGTTAGGTCGGGGATTGCCCTCTGCTAGCAGGTGTGAGAGTCGAGCGCAACTTCTCGACGTCAAACTTTCCTTCCGTTACTGTGCGCACTTTCTTCGTTGCACAGAGGCGTGTGCGTATCTTGGCTGCGACAAGATAATGGTCAGAGTCAATATTGGGACCATGCAGTGTACGCACGTCCAGAACGGTGGAGCTATGTCTGCCGTCAATCAAGACATGGTCAATCTGGTTTCTAGTTCTTTGATCAGGGGACAGCCATGTGGCTTGGTGTATTCGCTTATGCTGGAACCTGGTACTACTGATGACCATATTGCGAGCAGCGGCGAAGTCAATCAACCTAGTGCCGTTGCGGGATGTTATATCGTGGAGACTGAATTTTCCAACTGTAGGACCAAAGACTCCTTCCTTGCCCACCTTGGCATTAAAGTCGCCGAGCACGATTTTGATATCATGCTGGGGGCAGCGATCATAAGTCTGTTCAAGTTTATCGTAGAAGGAGTCCTTCTCTGCGTCGTCCGTCTCCGCAGTCGGCGCATAGGCGCAGATAAATGTTATGTTGAAAAACCTCGCCTTGATGCGGATCGCAGCGAGACGCTCGTCCACAGGAGTGAACGGTAATACTTGGCGGCGAAGTCTCTTTCCCACCACGAATCCTACACCACGCGCTTTGCCGCGTGGCTGGGCACTGTAGTATACGTCACAAGGACCGATGGTCGTCTTTCCTTGCACCGTCCATCGCATTTCCTGCAGGGCGGTGATGTCGGCCTTTGCGCCTACGAGGACATCAACCAGTCGGGCAGCGGCACCGTCCCTTGAAAGGGTCCGGACATTCCCGGTACATGCCCTAATATCCAAATCATTATGCCTTATTTATTTTGCCGGGTCGTCAACATTAAAGGGGGTTCTGATGGGGGGTGTGATCTTAAAGAAATTATTGCATTAATAGTGTAATCTCTTAACCTGGCCTCTGCCTCAACATTTGTGGGTTGAACTGTTGACAAAAAGTCAAATGCTTTCTGAAGGTAATAGCCTTTGTTGCCCCCATTGCAAAAGATATCAATTTCTTTCCCCAAACCTTTTTTTAATTCACATTCGTTTCTATTGTGGGACATTTGGGAGCTACTAGTCAAAACTTGATGCAACTTTTCTTAAAGACTAACGGGCTTGTCAACTTCAACCACCTCGTCGGTGATATAGGTTAGGTTCAAGTGGCTGCCGCAGAGGCACACTTAGGCCAGTTTTGAAAGGCCCGTTGTGATACCACCAACACAAGGAAAGTCAGTCCCGGGACCCAGCCAAATGGAAAATCCCTGAGTTGTTGGGATTTTCCACATAGCAGAATCCCGGGACTGGCACTCCTAAACCGACACCGTTACTCCCTCTCGAACCACTTAGATGACTTTATGAAGGCCATCAAGTCCTTTATGTCCAGTTCCGCGATCTGGCTTAGGCTATCCAGGAACGGAGCTCCCAAAACGCGTGTTCTCGCGCCGCTTAAAGCCGGACAGTTACAGATGAGGTGTTCCACTGTTTCCTCCTCCTCATCATCTTTGCAACTCCTGCAGCATCGTCGGTAGGGCACACTTAGCCTTTCTGCATGCCTACCAATGAGGCAGTGACCGGTTAATACCCCTATCAATATGCAGATTTCCCTCCTAGTTAGGGCGTAAATGCGTCTAGACCTTTTAAGATCCCATTTTTGGCCAGGTTTGTTTCGATATCCGACACCCTGGGGATTGCAGCCATCTTTCGTTGGCTTGACGGAGTGTGTGCTCCATCAGCATTAGTTTGCATGTGGCAAACGGCATACCTAAGCGCTCTTTATCCTGAAGAACCTGCTTGGTCGTGCCCTGCCTGGCAAGCTCGTCTGCCTTACAGTTTTCCTCAATGTCCCTATGTCCCGGGACCCACATAAGGTTTACGCGGTTCTGTTGGGCCATCTCCTGAAGAGATCGACGACAGCTGAGCGTCAGTTCAGAGTTGAACGTGTATGAGCCAAGGGATTTGGTGGCCGCTTGGCTATTGCTGAAAATAGCGATATCTTCTCCGTTAACACGTTTGCTTAACCAGGCCGCGGCGTCTAGGATTGCCGAGACTTCCGCCTGGAAGACGCTACAATGATCAGGTAGTCTGAAGGAGAGCTTAAGGTCCAAATCCCTTGAATAAACCCCTCCTCAAACTCTGCCGTCCAACTTCGAGCCGTCGGTGTATATGGAAGTGCCACTATTTGTTTCGGGACACCAATCCGTCCTCTCCCAGTCTTCTCTGCTGGGAATATTTATTTTGAAACAACTATCGCCGACTGTAGTGGTCGCACAACGATCTGTGCTTAGAGGGAGAAAGCTGTAAGATTCCAGAATACTGGAGTGTCCAATAGTACCCGCACCCCAACTGGAGGTTTCTCTTAGGCGCAGAGCTGATGCCGCTGCTGACCGAAACCCTTCCAGATCAAGTGGCAAAATGCCCAGAATGACCTGGAGGGCTTCGTTGGGCGTTGTCCTTAGCGCACCGCTTATACAGATCATATTGGATCTATGGACTTTCCGAATCAGATTCAGGTATGTTGCCTTGCTCAGCGCAGGCCACCATACGACGACCCCATATAGCATGATTGGGCGAATGATGGCCGTGTAGATCCAACTGCATACTCTAGGGCTGAGCCCCCATTTTTTGCCAATGGCTCTTTTGCATGTGTAAAGAGCGATGCAAACTTTCTTCTGGCGCTGAAGAACATTCTCCTTCCAATTCAGTTTCCTGTCCAGAACTATGCCTAGAAACTTGGACTTATCCGACAAGCCCAGGCGCGTGCCATCTAGTTCTGGTAGGCTTAGTGGCGGTATTTTGTACCGGTTGGTGAAGAGGACAAGTTCCACTTTCCCCGGGTTGATACTAAGTCCAAGTGAAGAAGCTATTTTCCTTCCCATTAAAAGTTGGTCAATTAAACCAGTTGGAGGTCTATCTACGCCCAGATTAGTTAGAGCGGAGTTGATAACCTCCGGGCTTATATTGTTGAAAGCCCCCTCAATGTCTAGGAAGGCCACGAGACAGTAGTTCTTTTCACACAGCGATTTCTCAATGACAGATACTAGGCTGTGCAGAGCGGTTTCTGTTGATTTACCCTTGGTGTATGCATTCTGATAGCTAGAGATTAGGTTGCTATCAATAGTCGTTGAGAGGTAGTCGCTTAGTATCCTCTCAAAGGTTTTGAGTACAAAGGACGAGAGACTGATCGGTCTGTAGTCTTTTGGCTCGTAGTGGGATGCCTTCCCATCATAGGGATAAACACTACCGTGGGGCTTCTCCAGGAGCCCGGAATGTGGTTGAGAGCCAGGCAGGCTGTGAAGAGAAATACCAGCCATTTAGCTGATGCCTCCAACGTGTTTATAAGTTGCGCGGGGATAATCCCGTCCGGCCCGGCAGCCTTATACGGTTCAAAGCTCTTAACTGCCCACCTTACCCTTTCCTCAATGATGGGTATTTTTACTGCCAGGTTTGTTGCAGGTACTAGTGGTGCGTCATGCAGATTCCCCGGAAAATGTGTATTCAAGAGCAGCTCAAGGGTTTCCTCTTCCGTGCTGGTCCAGGATCCGTCAGTTTTTCGCAAATAGCTGATGGCTGTTTGACTTTTCGAGAGGACTCGTCTAAGTCTCGCTGTGTCGTCGACCTTTTCGACGCCAGTGCAGAAATTTCTCCACGAAGTTCTCTTCGCCTGTCTCAGAGCTTTTTTGTAGGCCCTAAGTTTAGCTTTATATTCGTGCCAATGAGGCTCAGAGCCGAGGCTCTTGGCCTTGTTAAATTGTTTCCGGCATGATTTGCGGAACGAGTCCAAATCGTAGGACCAACAATGTGGCCTGTGTTTACCGCGTGGTTTTGGCACTGGACAAGCCTGTCCTAGAGCATTTGAGAGCGCCGATGTAAATGTAGTAACAAGATCCTCCAGCTCCTCTACTGATGAGGGGGCTTGTGAGGGCAGTACTGGGAGGTCTCTGTCATTGTGTAACTGCCAATTTGTGTTACGTGGATTGCGCTTCATGATTGGTTGTTCTACAATAAAGTCTAAAACCATTTCTATGTTACGGTGGTCGGAGAATGAATGTTCTGCCAGAACCCGCCATTTTCTGACCCACCCATAAGCGCCTTCACTACAGATAGTGAGGTCTATGACCTCCCTACGGGTCTTAGTGATAAAAGTAGGCTCATTACCCACGTTGCAAATTACCAGGTTGGTTGTTAAGAGGTAATCAAACAGAGACTCGCCCCTGGCATTGATATCGGAACTCTCCCATTGGACATGGTGAGCATTAGCGTCCGCTCCAATAATAAGATTACCCGTGCAGAAATTTGACACCAGGTCTTTCACCTCCGTTTGTGGTGGGGGTTCTTCGGCGTCGTAGGGCATATAGACCGACGCCACCGTCAGGCGGGTGCTGTCGACCGTTAGACTGATAGCGGTAATATCACCATTGGTGTAGTTAGGTAGGAGAAAGGAGTTCAACTCAGACTTGACCAAAATACACGTTCGGGCTTTTCTCTCCTCGCTGGCTCGAATGAGCTTGAAGCCCTTAGTCCCCAATCCGCAGATTCTTGAGCTATTGACCCAGGGTTCTTGGATGAGGACCACATCCACGTAGCCTTTAGAAAGACGACTACTTAAAGCAGCCGAAGCCACTTTAGATTTGTGCAGATTAATCTGAAGCACCAACAACATGAGAGCGCACAGACTTCCCTGCCGTCCCCATGTCGTCGAGGTTTGCCCCATCCCAGAGGTTGCCTATCAACGACGAGTTGTTCCGATTAACTGCCCGATATGGCGTTGCAGGAGTCCTGCTGCCTGTAGCGTTAGATGTTAATCGCTCAGCGTTGGCTGCTACCACCGTGACGTCGAGGACTTCCTCGTCCTGTAGGCTGTCCTCCATCTCCGAGTTGTTCACAGCACTATCGCCAAGGGACGTGGCGGATAACATGCTTTCCGCATCGGAATCCTCCGCTTCCTCTTCTGGTAATTCGTGTTCCGGTTCCCCCGGAGCAGCCGAGAAGGCAGCGCGCTGAGCATCACCACGATATACGTGGATAACGATCTGGCCTACGCTGTAGTGTGCTAGGCCATTGCACCTTTTGAGGGGCTCGATTGACTCTTTATTCATGGTGAACACCACCTGTCTGTCGGGCCCCACCGCATCCCCGACCAGATTGACACTCCAGTCATGCGTTGGGAGGGACGGATTCATTAGCCGTAGCATCCCGAGAATTCTGTCAGGGATGGCCGGAATCCACGCCCTTGCCCTTGGACGAGCTGGGATGTCCTTCCAGTCGACGACCTCTATCTTTGCGCCCTTGTAGACGTCACCCAGTTTAGCAGCTGCTGCCTTATACAGTGCTACGGTTTTTGCATCCTTGCATGCGAGTAATTTGATCTGACCCTGGTGCCAGCCCGCATCCGTTACTCGCGCCGAACTACCCGGAAACTCCGGAGCAACGTTGAAAAGAATGTTGCCGAGTTAATTTCGCACGTAACGCCACCAGTCCTTGGGGATGGCCAGACGGTCATTGCCTCGGTCAAGGACGCCTATAAGGATCCTGTCCTTGGTTACCTCAGCAAAGCTTAGTGTGCCCGCTCCAGAGGTATTCTGATGCCGCTTGGGAGGGGGATTTAACTCCAGGTCCGATCTCTGGCGCTTGAAAGGGTTAACTTTTAACCTCTTTGGCATGTAAGATTTTTGGAAATCCGGTATCACAGCTTTCGCTAGCTCTACCGATTTACTGGAATTCGGCGACAGCGACTCCTGCGGTACCCCTTCATACCTCTTCAGGATCTTTGCAGCCAATCTTTTCTCGTGGTATGTGAAGCGGCGGGGAGATGTCTCCCGGGAGTGCGGACCCGTAGTTACCATCGCGGTCGCTCCCCTTGCCGAAATCTCAATTGCAGCTTCCTTCCCCTTCGAAAATCCGAGGCCAGGTCGTGAGACCGATGCCACAGACGTAAAGATACTGGTTTTCATATCAGAGGTTGATGGGAGTTTAGCATCCGCCGTTGTCCGCTTAGCTGCGTTGGCAACCGCACTGGTGCTAGCTCCCATCAAGTCAATCTTACTCGATAGAGGGTTGGTTGATCGACTCGTAGTTGCCATCGCTGTCGATCCCCCCCTTGATCGTGGAACGGAGGTTGTCCTCCGGCGTTGTTGTTGCTTTCTCGCCTGCTCCTCCATAGCTCTTCTTTGCTGAGGAGTGAAATTTGGCGTTGTTTGTTTTTTGGGTTTTTCGTTTTTATTTGCGTTATTTGAGTTCATCTTGTTCGTACGACCCTTCGCCGGACAAGGCCAGCTTAGGGTCAAGGGAAGAGTAGGGGAAAATGTGTCGTCCGCCGCGGCAGAGCCCCGTACCGCGGTAAGGCCATGCTTACTCTCTGAGGCGACCCGGTATCAGAGAGGCTTCGTTCAAATACAGCCACGATTTGCCTCCCGGCTGCAAACGTCCAATGGGCACGTGGTCGCATAACACCCTGGATTGGGAGGGGGAAGATCTTTGTCGTCGCGCCAGAGAGGCTAGGCTGCTCTCGTGATGAAGTGCCGTACGGAGCTATGATCACAAGGGCAGCGTAGCCCTGTGGCTATCGACTTAAGCCCTCGTACCGCGGCAAGGTATCCACCCTTCACGAGGGCGTCGGTGATATTAGTATCGCTTTCGTTATGAAGCATTTTTTCTGTATTACGACGGATGCTCTCGAGCTCCTTCCCAATGACTGATAAGCTAATTTCTTTAGAAAATGCATACTTTAAATCATATATATTATTCGGATTAATTAAAAAGGCGTCAAAAGGTGGTGTTGCAAATGTTGTAGTAATAGTTATTTTTCCTTCAAAGGGGGATGTTTTTGGTAGAAGTTTAGAATCATTCAGAATCATGTTCTACTTAAAGTACATATATACAAGATAACTTAAATATATTTAAAAATTTATTTTCGGTGAACCCGGGATTTAGGTCTAGTAATCCCGGGATTTTCGGGACTTGAAAAACTACGGGATCCCGGGATTGGAAGCCCTAGTGCGAATAAAAGAGAGCGAAAAAAATGTGTGTACAAAAACAGTTAAAAAATCGTATATGGCGCAGAAAAATCAACTATAATGGGGGAGTGTTGCCATATGCAGTAATTTTTTCTTCTCGAAAAAGTAGCAAGGAAAAATTTCCCGAAAACTGCGAGCAAATAATATACTTTTTTAATGAAAAAAATTATGTACCCTATTTGGCAGAAAAAAGTGGCACAAGTGTAACAATTCCAGCGAATGTTTAGAAGACCAAGATGGTGGAGTTACGAGGAAATCGATTAAAAGCGGAAAACAAAAAGCAGCTAAAAAACACAAGCAGAGAAAACTATGCTACCGTATTTGCCCGGAAAAAATTCATTGCATTATAATGGATAAGAAAAGCTCTTGGACTCGAAAGTGCTTCCGGTTAAATGCAATAACTGCTTAGGCCAATGCCACGTACATCTATGATCTGGGCTCGCAAACAGGAACCTTTAGACGGATGCGTTCATCTCACCATGCTGTAACACGCCTCAACCTACGACGCCAGCCAACCCGGTCACACCAGGGCCTGGATTCCCTAACGATGAGTTTTCAAATCTACACTGAAAATTGTGAACACTCTAACATCCCAATTCAGTAACAATGAGTGCGAGTTTTTTCTATCAAAATACAACAACATACAAATACCTTAATGGTAGAACCGTATTTGAGATTTATAAAATTTTTTAAAAACTTTGAGAAATGACAAAGATTTAAAACATTCTAAAACAACAACAAATGCGAACATTTTTTTGTAACTGCTCTTGTTTGGCCTTTCATTTTAAAATTTTTTAGAAAAAAAAAAATCATGGTCGACCAGGTCCTGGATTCCCTAACGATGAGTTTTCAAATGTACACTGAAAATTGTGTACACTCTAGCATTCCAATTCAGTAACAATGAGTGCGAGTTTTTTCTATCAAAATAATTTTCACATCTTGCAAAAAATTTTCACTGACTTTTTTTCAGTGAGTTTTAGTGCAGTAGTCGGCACGGAGAGAGCGCTTGCTATGTTAAAGCATTGGAGTTTTCCTCCCAGGAAAGCAATTGCCGGCCTTTGTTTTAGTGTAAAAGGTACTTCAACAAGAGCATGAATATTTTAAAATGACATAAAATAAAATATTCGAAAAACATTTTAAAAGTATTGTTTACAAATGCCATTTAAAAACTTAAAATCAAAACGTCATACTGTACCCAAAATAGCGGTGAAAATGTACATGGTATTGACCGTCACCACTTATTCACCCCAATGGAAACACCCTTTTTGTGTTTGTCAGCGCTCATTCAGCACAAAAATGTACACAATAATTTGCAGAATCGCATGAAAATCTCATGTGTAAAGTTTCGGTGCAAATGAGTTTTGAATCAGTGTACACTTTTAATTTCTACACTTTTAGAGAATCCAGTCCCAGGTCAACAGCTAACTGGGCTGAGGCACAGCCTTGGTCTTATCCTACCAACACCTGAGCGAACACATCCGTCTCTCACGCCTATGAACTCGACGTCGACCCCACGGGCACACTTCCAAATCTTACAGCACAACTGTAACGGATTAACTGGAAAGATCGCGGAGATAACTAATCTGATGACGCAATATCACATAAAACTGGCCGCAGTTCAAGAAAGCAAGCTCAGTCCTAGGTTGGACCTCATTACCTATGGCGGATATAACATCCATCGAAAAGACCGTCACAGAGTAACAGGAGGTCTAGGAGGTGGTCTTGCGTTCATAACACACAACTCTGTGCAGTGTGATCTATTTGATACCGACATCGAAGGAACGGATGATATCTAAGAAAGCCAAGGCATAACCATCCGTATAGGAGATGTCGACCTGCAAATCATTAACATCTACATACCCCCTGTCTCAAGTTGCCCCACCGGTAATCACCCCGACATTAGCCTGCTACTACGAGGAGATAACCGCGTGATTTTGGGCGACGTCAATGCGCACCACGACATGTGGCATTCAAACCTGCCAGCAGATAATAGAGGGCATGCACTGGCGGAGCAGATAGATGGTACAGCTTTCTGTACAGAACGGAGACACACCAACTAGAGTATAGGGTAATTGCTATAGTTCGCCGGATATTTTTATCGTAAGGGCGGGACTACTGAACAACACAAATTGGCGACCCCTACTCACGTTGGCATCAGAACATCTCCCAATTGTCATTACCATCGAACGACCGACGGACTTTATTACACCTGAGCATTGTACATACATTAACTTTACCAAGGCGGCCTGGGACAGTTTTGAGACATACACGCAAACAGGAACCTTTAGACGGATGCGTTCATCTCACCATGCTGTAACACGCCTCAACCTACGACGCCAGCCAACCCGGTCACACCAGGGCCTGGATTCCCTAACGATGAGTTTTCAAATCTACACTGAAAATTGTGAACACTCTAACATCCCAATTCAGTAACAATGAGTGCGAGTTTTTTCTATCAAAATACAACAACATACAAATACCTTAATGGTAGAACCGTATTTGAGATTTATAAAATTTTTTAAAAACTTTGAGAAATGCCAAAGATTTAAAACATTCTAAAACAACAACAAATGCGAACATTTTTTTGTAACTGCTCTTGTTTGGCCTTTCATTTTAAAATTTTTTAGAAACAAAAAAATCATGGTCGACCAGGTCCTGGATTCCCTAACGATGAGTTTTCAAATGTACACTGAAAATTGTGTACACTCTAGCATTCCAATTCAGTAACAATGAGTGCGAGTTTTTTCTATCAAAATAATTTTCACATCTTGCAAAAAATTTTCACTGACTTTTTTTCAGTGAGTTTTAGTGCAGTAGTCGGCACGGAGAGAGCGCTTGCTATGTTAAAGCATTGGAGTTTTCCTCCCAGGAAAGCAATTGCCGGCCTTTGTTTTAGTGTAAAAGGTACTTCAACAAGAGCATGAATATTTTAAAATGACATAAAATAAAATATTCGAAAAACATTTTAAAAGTATTGTTTACAAATGCCATTTAAAAACTTAAAATCAAAACGTCATACTGTACCCAAAATAGCGGTGAAAATGTACATGGTATTGACCGTCACCACTTATTCACCCCAATGGAAACACCCTTTTTGTGTTTGTCAGCGCTCATTCAGCACAAAAATGTACACAATAATTTGCAGAATCGCATGAAAATCTCATGTGTAAAGTTTCGGTGCAAATGAGTTTTGAATCAGTGTACACTTTTAATTTCTACACTTTTAGAGAATCCAGTCCCAGGTCAACAGCTAACTGGGCTGAGGCACAGCCTTGGTCTTATCCTACCAACACCTGAGCGAACACATCCGTCTCTCACGCCTATGAACTCGACGTCGACCCCACGGGCACACTTCCAAATCTTACAGCACAACTGTAACGGATTAACTGGAAAGATCGCGGAGATAACTAATCTGATGACGCAATATCACATAAAACTGGCCGCAGTTCAAGAAAGCAAGCTCAGTCCTAGGTTGGACCTCATTACCTATGGCGGATATAACATCCATCGAAAAGACCGTCACAGAGTAACAGGAGGTCTAGGAGGTGGTCTTGCGTTCATAACACACAACTCTGTGCAGTGTGATCTATTTGATACCGACATCGAAGGAACGGATGATATCTAAGAAAGCCAAGGCATAACCATCCGTATAGGAGATGTCGACCTGCAAATCATTAACATCTACATACCCCCTGTCTCAAGTTGCCCCACCGGTAATCACCCCGACATTAGCCTGCTACTACGAGGAGATAACCGCGTGATTTTGGGCGACGTCAATGCGCACCACGACATGTGGCATTCAAACCTGCCAGCAGATAATAGAGGGCATGCACTGGCGGAGCAGATAGATGGTACAGCTTTCTGTACAGAACGGAGACACACCAACTAGAGTATAGGGTAATTGCTATAGTTCGCCGGATATTTTTATCGTAAGGGCGGGACTACTGAACAACACAAATTGGCGACCCCTACTCACGTTGGCATCAGAACATCTCCCAATTGTCATTACCATCGAACGACCGACGGACTTTATTACACCTGAGCATTGTACATACATTAACTTTACCAAGGCGGCCTGGGACAGTTTTGAGACATACACGCAAACAGGAACCTTTAGACGGATGCGTTCATCTCACCATGCTGTAACACGCCTCAACCTACGACGCCAGCCAACCCGGTCACACCAGGGCCTGGATTCCCTAACGATGAGTTTTCAAATGTACACTGAAAATTGTGTACACTCTAGCATTCCAATTCAGTAACAATGAGTGCGAGTTTTTTCTATCAAAATAATTTTCACATCTTGCAAAAAATTTTCACTGACTTTTTTTCAGTGAGTTTTAGTGCAGTAGTCGGCACGGAGAGAGCGCTTGCTATGTTAAAGCATTGGAGTTTTCCTCCCAGGAAAGCAATTGCCGGCCTTTGTTTTAGTGTAAAAGGTACTTCAACAAGAGCATGAATATTTTAAAATGACATAAAATAAAATATTCGAAAAACATTTTAAAAGTATTGTTTACAAATGCCATTTAAAAACTTAAAATCAAAACGTCATACTGTACCCAAAATAGCGGTGAAAATGTACATGGTATTGACCGTCACCACTTATTCACCCCAATGGAAACACCCTTTTTGTGTTTGTCAGCGCTCATTCAGCACAAAAATGTACACAATAATTTGCAGAATCGCATGAAAATCTCATGTGTAAAGTTTCGGTGCAAATGAGTTTTGAATCAGTGTACACTTTTAATTTCTACACTTTTAGAGAATCCAGTCCCAGGTCAACAGCTAACTGGGCTGAGGCACAGCCTTGGTCTTATCCTACCAACACCTGAGCGAACACATCCGTCTCTCACGCCTATGAACTCGACGTCGACCCCACGGGCACACTTCCAAATCTTACAGCACAACTGTAACGGATTAACTGGAAAGATCGCGGAGATAACTAATCTGATGACGCAATATCACATAAAACTGGCCGCAGTTCAAGAAAGCAAGCTCAGTCCTAGGTTGGACCTCATTACCTATGGCGGATATAACATCCATCGAAAAGACCGTCACAGAGTAACAGGAGGTCTAGGAGGTGGTCTTGCGTTCATAACACACAACTCTGTGCAGTGTGATCTATTTGATACCGACATCGAAGGAACGGATGATATCTAAGAAAGCCAAGGCATAACCATCCGTATAGGAGATGTCGACCTGCAAATCATTAACATCTACATACCCCCTGTCTCAAGTTGCCCCACCGGTAATCACCCCGACATTAGCCTGCTACTACGAGGAGATAACCGCGTGATTTTGGGCGACGTCAATGCGCACCACGACATGTGGCATTCAAACCTGCCAGCAGACAATAGAGGGCATGTACTGGCGGAGCAGATAGATGGTACAGCTTTCTGTACAGAACGGAGACACACCAACTAGAGTATAGCGTAATTGCTATAGTTCGCCGGATATTTTTATCGTAAGGGCGGGACTACTGAACAACACAAATTGGCGACCCCTACTCACGTTGGCATCAGAACATCTCCCAATTGTCATTACCATCGAACGACCGACGGACTTTATTACACCTGAGCATTGTACATACATTAACTTTACCAAGGCGGCCTGGGACAGTTTTGAGACATACACGGACGAATCCTTGGCTGCTCTACCCATTCCTACGGACGTACGCAAAGGCGAATCAAGACAAAATTTCCCCGCGGAGGCAGCGGCCATGGCTAGAGAAAGAGATGAAGTGCGAAGTCTCAATACCGCAGACCCCCGCATAAGGGATCTCAACGCGGAAATTCGAAGGTTGGTCGATAAACACAAACTGGCCAAATGGAAACAACACCCAGAGCAATGCAACCTCTCCGATGGTGTTGGCAAACTATGGACTACGGTCAAAGCTCTATCCAATCCAACGAAGCATAAGGATAAAGTGGATATCACTTTCGGCGACAGGGAGATGTGCGAACTCCTTCTGTCGAGAATTCATACTACATTCCCCGCCCGATAGAGCTAAACGTAGGACCATGCGACAGGCGCGTAAATACAAAAACCAAAACACGCCCATTGTCATCACAGCCTCGGAGGCTAAGCCGTCAAAATACATCGGCCCCGACGGTATTGCCATGAAGATGTTGAAACATCTAGGTCAGGAGGGACACAAATACCTAGCGGCTCTGTTCAGTCTTTCACTGCACACTTTCGTTATTCCTAAAATATGCAAAAGGCGAGAGTGGTTCCACTATTAAAACCTAGAAAGCCGGCAAACATAGGCGATTCATATCGCCCTATATCACTTTTGTCGCCGGTAGCGAAGACGCTAGAGTCCATCTTTCTCCCGTATTATACTGCAAATCTGCACCTGGCTAGTCATCAACATGGCTTCCGTAAGCTACAATGCCATTACAACGAAGATAAATAGCGGCCTAAATCAACCCCAACCAAATCATAGAACTGTGTTAGTGGCACTAGGCTTGTCAAAAGCCTTTGATACAGTCAATCACGCCACGCTCATACAAGATCTTCCTGAGACACAACTCCCTGATGGGTTAAAGAGGTGGATCGCTAATTATCTGAACGGACGGCAGGCGTCGGTAAACTTTAGAAACGCTACGTCCAAACCCATACGTATTAGACAGGGGGTGCCACAGGGTGGTGTCCTATCCCCGACACTGTTTAACTTCTATCTATCGAAGATGCCCCCACCACCAGAGGGCGTCACCATTGTTTCATATGCCGACGACTATACAATAATGGCGACGGGGATGGGCCCCTATACTGATGAACTCTGTGCGAAAATCAACAGTTACCTCTGTGACCTTTCCAGGTTTTTTACGGAGCGAGATCTGACAATATCACCGACACTCTTTACGACATGGACGCACCAAGTGAGAAACGAATTAGACATTTACGTTGAGGGCACTAAGCTACCAATTGTGGGTGACATTGGATAATACTTTCTCATTTGCTGGTCATGTGTCTGCAATGGTCTCAACAAGATCCTCAAGTCACTTGCCGGCAGTACTTGGGGGAAAAGATAAAGAAATGTTCCTGACTACATATAAGGCCATTGGCCGACTAGTCTTTGACTATGCTGCACCCATATGGTCGCATAGCGTGCATAACACCAACTGTCAAAATACCGCTATCAGAACTGCTACGGGATGTCTCCTGAGTCTCACCTCCATCAAGAGGCAAAACTGCTCAATGTAAGAGAGCACGCGGAAATGCTTAGCAGACAATTCCTTCTGAACTGCCACAAGCTAGGACATCCTAACCGTCATCTTTTGGATACAGATCCGCCCCCAAGAGACATAAGCAGACATCTCCGTAAGCATTATGACGAGATACGGCATCATATTACCTTGCCGTTTGATCTGCGGAACCAAAAGCAGGCTCTAACCGATATCCACACCGAGTTGGTTGATAATTTTGTCGGATCTCGACCTGTGAACCCCGTTCTAAATAGTCTTCAACCCGATATTGCTGAAGAAGAACGCACCTTACCAAGGGATACAGTGTGAGGTTAAACTCTTACTTATCCAGACTAAATGATACCATTTCAAACACATGCCCTGCATGTGGTAGGACCCTCCATGCCGTGGCGTGCCTTCCTTATAAGCCGAAAAGCCCGGCTTGCCCAGCTAATCCCCTATGAACTACAATATGTTCATTTGGGTTCTTAAAAGATATCCGGTTTTTATTTCCCTGCCTGCCACCTACTACCTAATAGCTGTTAATAACATAGAAACATAGATACAGCTTTTCCTGCCACCTGCCGGCTGATAGCCCATTTGCATAAAATTATTTCAGTGCGTGATGGCCATCTCTTACTTACTTACTTGAAACAGCCTTTAACCTCCTAGGCAATGACGGCCATCTCGCTTTTACTTAATGGCTTTTACGGGGCTTTCAAAACCAGTACGAATCTGCGTGCTGAAGAAATTGTTTTTTTTTTTTAATTTGGAAGTAATTTTATATGAAACTTTGAAGCTGGCTTCTGGCTGGTGTTACCGTACGCTATAAATGCCAAACTTACGATAAAAAGAAAATGAAATTTGTTTATGTATGTATGTATCTACAATTTTAAAGTGCAAAGCGCTCTACTCAAAAATTATACCAACAGGTCATCATAACCTCTAACGAGATTTTTAGCCGAGCTTCTCTTTCCAACTTGTGGTATGTTGCTTTTGAGTTTTTCCTACAAGTTGGCGGGACCTACAGTTTTTTGCCGACTCCGAACGGCACTTGCAAAGCAAATGAATTTTTTGCTGAGAAGCTTCTCATGGCAGAAATACACCCGGAGAGTTTGCCACACTACTGCCGAGGGGCGACCCCGTTTAGAAAAATTCTTTTTCTAAATAATTTTTGATGTTACTTTTGCCGGGCATCGAACCGACACGACTTGGTGTGGAAGGCCGAACACTTAACCGCTACACCACGGCGGCCGCCAGAAATTATTGGCGCATATTTTAAAGTAAAAGAATTCAATAGTGGTAGGTGCTGTAATTTTTTTTATTTGCTACACAGCTAAAAATTTGAACCTAAATTTTAAACTTTTTTGGACTACATATATGACCAAACCAAATTTGGATTCAAATTCAATATAGACCAGTTTTCATGAAAATTGGCTAAATGAATCGGGTTATAAACAAGAAATGTTTTAACAATTTTTTAAAGATAAAATAAATTTTTTGTCGGTTGGCGGGAATTCGAACAAAGACTCCCCGCATCATGCCCGTCTGCTCTACCACTGAGCTACATCGCACACATAAATGTTGTTGGCAAAATTCAATCTTGAATAAGCTTTCAAAAATAAATTTGAATTTTCAAACACAAAAGTTTACATTTTAGACCGAAAAGTTTTAAGAATAAAATAAAACTAAAAAAATGTGGCAGCTGGCAGGATTCAAACGAAAACGCTCAGGAGTCACAGCCGACTGCTCTACCGCTGAGCTATGACGCACATTCTATTCAAACAAAACAAAAATAAAAAATGTAGACTGCTTTTTCATTTAGATTTTAAATCGAAACCAAAAGAAATTGAAAATTGTTATAGGTTTTTGGACGGTTTGAAATATTGTACAAAAAGGTTTGAAAAATTGATTAAACTTTATACGGGTTTAAAATTTAGGTTTATTTCTTTAGCCGTGTAGGCACTATAAAATTTAAAAAATATATTTAAGGTTTCTTAGCTTTTGCAATGTACCCAAATGGGAAATAGTGCGAATAAAACGTTTCCCTTGGATTGGAAAAGCTTACAAAATCAGCAAACAATAACGTGCCTATTAGCAGAACCTAAAAGTTTAAGTTTTTCCCCGTCTGCAAAAGTCGATAAATATCCTGAACTCTTCTTTGCCTGAAATGTTCTCTGGCAGTAGTATGTCCTTTCGTTGGGGTTATAAAGACTGGGACTTGCCTCGGTTGATTCACGTAGGCACGCCACTCCCTCGATGATACCCAACATCTCTTCAACTGTCCAATTGAACCTACTCTTCTAACCCCTCTGTCCCTCTGGCCCAACCCTGTTGAAACTATGCGTTTCCTTGAACTCCCGTTAGAAGAGCTTGATGAAGATCTTCGGAATGATCATACACTCTAGGCAGGCCAAGGAATTGTTAACAACAACAACAACAACGAAGTGCTTCCGGCACCCTTTTTTTACTCCACGCAAAGTTAATAATGTTAGTGATAATAAACTACCTATGCGATTGGAAAAAATTAGAAAGAAAGATCTCTTGGCAGACTTTTTATTCATGTGGGCTGAAATTGTTCAAATTTATGAAAACCGCCCTGATTAACCAAGAAATGTATGCGAAGGATTGTCTCAGAAATCGGCTTACACTTACTATGGGAAGTAAACTTAGTCAGACTGACTTTGCCCTCCTCGATGGCTCCCATGAGCTTGAAACCCTTAGTCCCCAATGCGCAAATCCTCGAGCTGTTGACCCAGGTTTCTTGGATGAGGACCACAACCACGTCGCCTTTAGAAAGACAACTACTTAAAGCACCGAGACTATTTTAGATTTGTGCAGATTTATCTGAGGCACCACCAACATTAGAGCGCTCAGATTTCCCTGCCGTCCCCATAACGTCGAGGTCTGCCCCGCCCCGAAGACTGTGTCTCAACGACGAGTTCTACAGAGCAACTGCGCGATTTGGCGTAGCGGGAGCCCTGCTGTCTGAACCATCAGAGATATTGCGCTCAGGATGGGCTGCAACCACCGTGACGTCTTCCATCTCCGAGTTGGCGGACTTCTCCGCTTCCTCTTGCGGTACTTCGATTTCAAAGTCTCCCTGAGCAGCCGCGATGGCAACGCGCCGTGCATCGCCACGGTATACGTGGATAACGATCTGGCCTACACTGTAATGCACTAGTCCATTACACCTTTTAAGGGTCTCGAATGTCTCCATATTCATGGTGAAGACAACTTGTCTATCAGGCCCAACCGCATGCCCGACCAGATTGATACTCCAGTCCTGCGTCGGAATCCTTGGCCGAGCCGGAATATCCTTCCAGTTAATGACCTCGATTGCACCTTCGTAGACTTCACCCAGTCTTGCAGCTGCTGCCTTGTACCGTGCAACAGTTCGCGCGTCGTCGCACGCGTCAATTTTAATCTCTCCCTGGTGACTCCAAATAAAGGACGATGACAGCGTTTCCGAGTGCGTTCCGGACGTGCCGCAACTGGTCCTTGGGGATGGCCAAACTGTCGTTGCCTTGGTCAAGAATGCCTTGGTTACTTCAGCAAAGCTTGGTTGTTTGATGCCGCTTGGGATGGGGTTTTAACTCCACGTCCGATCTCTGGCGTTTGAAAGGGTTTCTGTTTACCCTCTTTGACACATAACTGCTTTGGAAATCCGGTATAAGAGATTGTGCTAACTCCACACACTTCCTGGAACTCGGCGACAGCGTTTCCTGCGGAACTCCCTCATATTTCTTCAGGATCCTAGCTGCCAATCGTTTTTCCAGGTACGCAGAGTGGGGGGAGATATCTCTTGGGAGTCCGGACCCGTAGTAGTTTTACTGCTTCTCTTTCCTACGTGAGACCATTGCCACAGGCGATAAGAGACTGGTTTTCATACCTGCGGTTGATGGAAGTTCAGCATGCGCCGTTGTCCGCAAGTCACTCTTACTTGATAGAGATTTATAGGTTGACCGACCCGTAGTTGCCATCGCTGTCATTCCCCCGGTTGATTTTGAATTGGAGGTTGTCCTCCGACGTTGTGTTTTCGCTTGCTTCAGCATATCTTTCCTCTGCTGAGGAGTGAACGAAGTTGTTGATTGTTTAAAGTTTTGTTTTGTGTTTTTCATCTTGTTCGTACAACCCATCGCCGGACTATGCCAGCTTAGGGTCAAGGAAACAGTGAGGGGAAAGTGTGTCGTCCGCCGCGGCAAAGCCCCATACCGCGGTAAGACCATAGATACTCTCTGAGGCGGCCCGGTATCAGAGAGGCTTCGTTCAACTACAGCCACGATTTGCATCCCGGCTGCCAGCGTCCATTGGGCACGGTATCGCATAACACCGTGGATTGGGAGGAGTAAGATCTTTGTCGTCGCGCCAGAGAGGCTAGGCTTCTCTCGTGATGTAGTGCTAGCGTTGCTCTGTGGCTATCGACTTAAGTCCTCTTACCGCGGCATGGTGTCCTCCCTTCACGAAGGAGAGCCGTCAACTAGAGCATATGGATTTTTATGTTATTCTCATTAAAATGTCCGTTTTATGTGTAAAAACATGTATTTTCGTCACTCGCTTTACATAGAAAAAATTGCCTTAGATTTTTATGAATAGCTTCAGAAGTGGGCTGTTGATCAACAGTTGAGGACTGAACAAACAAAACGCCTTATTTCTTTTTTTCACTTTGCCAGTATATTAATGCAATCTGGTGGTTAAGACAACGTTACACGTCACATTGGTCCCAAATCCAAAATTTGTGGCATAAACACAATTTTTAAACTTTTGAGTGTTTAAAAAAGGCATGCATTTTCCAATAGTACATATATTATTACACCTTAAAACCAGTTTTATTCATTACATCTGGCAACCATTAGTTTCTGACAAGCCATCAAAGTCTGCTGTTTCGCCACAATAATATTAAAGTTTTGCGTATTTTTTTTTTGCTGTGAACTATTCAAGAGTGGAAAACTTAAGCTTGATTAAAAACAAGTGCACATTTTTATGGATAACACAGAAAAAAGTAAGTAGAATTTACTCTTTACAAGTTTTTCCATGTTTCTACGTCTATTAGGGTAGCTTTGAAGTGCTTTGCGAAAGGTATTTTATGTTAAAAAAATTGTATAACTTTTGTGTTGCGTCGACAAAAAGTTATATAACTACACAACGATTCACAAAAGTAAAGAGGCTATATTATTTAGTAAAGCGTATTTAATAAAGCCGTGTACATATTTAATAGCCGTTCATAGCCGTTTTTAAAAAATTCGATCTTTTTCCAGTGAACTTCAATCTCAGCAATTCCGAATTTTTCGACATTTGGGTATCAAATGAAAAAAAAGGAATCAATCTCGAAGTGGGTGTTTGAAAAAATAAAAGCAAGTCTCACAAAACGAAAAATTCTAGAAATTAACAAACCAATTACAAGTTTTTACACTTATATTAAGAGATTTTTTAAAAAATTCAAGGGAGATATTGAAAAATTCAAAAGAAAACATCAGAAGTGGTATTCTCGGCATATGGTGATTAAAATTGGAGAAAAAGATTGTGTGAAGTCTAGTAAGGTAGGACGCGCCTGAAGAGTGCTAGTCTTCCACGTAGAGAACGAAGCGTGCTAGTCTTCCACTCAGAGAACGAAGTGTATTAGTCTTCCACGCTAACTGAACTGTGCTAGTCTTCGTTGGGAGCGACGAGATATTATTTTGTTTATTTTCTATTTTTGTATATTTAGTACAAACTTTCAATTTGCTGTTTACTTTTTTTCTGGAAAATTAATAAATATTTAATAATAATTAAAAAATTAACACATATACCAAAAAGAAAAACAATATTGCGCTCTGAATTATAAAGGAATTTTTTATCAGGACTAAAATGATACGACGGTTTTGAGATGTTTTCATGACGTACATTTACTTGTTACTTAAGGTAAGTTTTTTGTTGTGATCACCGGTGACTCACCGGCACAGAATGTGTTAAATTTGCGGATGTTACATTTGAACGAATTTATTGATTTTTCAGTAAGAAGTTGCGTTGAGGACGTTACTCATTATACTATTTCGTAATCTGCTATGAAAAACTCAAGTTTTAAGGGGTCTTGTGCAAAGAAAACCCCCAAAAAAATTATTTCGACACAACCTATTAGTGTCTAATTTGGTTTTTAGAAATTTAAATTCGGTTATTTATTTGAAAATTACCTTAACATGTATTCAATTACGCAAATTTTGACATATTTTGCGATATCATATCTCAAATGGAAATTTTTTTCATACCTGGAAGGGACACCCTACTGGCAGTCACGATGGGTGTGGTCTGATTCATCAGATATTTGCTAGTTTTCTTCCATATGCCATTTCTATAGGATTAGTCAACTTTTTTTTGCGTAGCTGCATTGGTTGAACTTATGCCAAAAAAAAATGGGATCGGGACCACTGTGACCGTGATGTATTCGGAAAGAAACTAAAACGTCATATTTCCTTTAAAAAAGATCCGTCAAAATCAAAATTTCGTACAAATCGAAAATATTTTCTTCATATTTGCTTGTGCGTGGAAATTTTTGCATCAAAACAACTGGGCGAGGCTTATATCATGCCGTAGATGTTAAAAGGCCGAAAAAAACCATTGAAATGTCAGTATTTTTTTCAGGGACGTAACTGTTATATGAAATATGATAAAAAGGTCCCATTTAACCATTAGTACCGATTAGGGATTGTTGTTGACCCCGGGATCCCGTTGTTTTTTTTAAGTCCCGAAAATCCCGGGATTACTAGACCTAAATCCCAGGTTCACCGAAAATAGATTTTTAAATACATTTAAGCTATCTTGTATTTATAATGCAATAATTTCGTTAAGATCACACCGCAAACTTCAGGAAAAGTAATTTTTTTTAAGTCCAATGTCATTCGTTTTTATTTTTATATACAATGAAATTTTTATTATTACTATGCATACCTGAATTGTCGGAGACCAAATGGAAAAAATTTAATTAAAAAAAACAGAACTATGTACGTAGTTTTCGCCATTATCGCTTAAGAATTTTTAGTCATTTATATACATAAGTCGTTATTAATGTATCAAATATGCTATTTGTACCTGTGGTACAAAAATATTGTACCAAATTTCTGAATACATATATTTTATTTACAAATTTAATGTAAATTTTTTTTTGTTCTTACATATCGTCGAAAAAAGTACAAAACCGCACATACGTAGCCGCACAAATTTTACAGGAGACACTGAAAACTGAAAAATTTTGTACGAGCCACTATGTGGTGGGTCAAATTCAAATGTCGTTTTTTGACATTCTTTTGCATAAACCCCTACTTCTTTGTTACTAATGAATGGATCCGGGTACCCAGAAGCCCTGATAGGCAAATTTCATTTTTGACCGACGAATGTGCGGTTTTGCAGAAGTGCAATGTGCGGTTTTGTACTTTTTCCGACGATATGTAAGTCGTTGTTAATCATATATGTACGTATATTTGGCTATGTTTACCAGTAGTACAAACAACTTATGTTTCAAGTGCCTGAATAGTAACTTTGAGTTACAAATTTAATGTTACTTTCGTCCGCCACTTAAAAACTTTATTCCAATGAAAAGCAAAGAAAAGCCTCGGATGAGAACTCCCTTTAATGTTGACGACCCGGCAAAACGAAGCAAGGACTACGAGAAGGATATTAGGGCATGTACCTGGAATGTCCGGACCCTTTCAAGGGATGGTACCGCTGCCCGACTGGTTGATGTCCTCGTGAACGCAAAGGCTGACATCACCGCCGTGCAGGAAATGCGATGGACGGGACAAGGAAAGACGACCATCGGACCTTGTGACGTATACTACAGTGGCCAGACACGCTGCAAAGCGCGTGGTGTAGGATTCGTGGTGGGAAAGAGACTTCGCCGCCAAGTACTAGCGTTCACTCCTGTGGACGAGCGTCTCGCTGCGATCCGCATCAAGGCGAGGTTTTTCAACATAACATTTATCTGCGCCTATGCGCCGACTGAGGAGACGGACGACGCAGAGAAGGACTCCTTCTACGATAAACTTGAATCAAAGTCGTGCTCGGCGACTTTAATGCCAAGGTAGGCAAGGAAGGAGTCTTTGGTCCTAAAGTTGGAAAATTTAGTCTCCACGATATAACATCACCCAACGGCACTAGGTTGATTGACTTCGCCGCTGCTCGCAATATGGTCATCAGTAGTACTAGGTTCCAGCATAAACGAATACACCAAGCCACCTGGCTGTCCCCTGATCAAAGAACGAGAAACCAGATTGATCATGTCATGATTGACGGCAGACATAGCTCCACCGTTCTGGACGTGCGTACACTGCGTGGTCCCAATATCGACTCGGACCATTATCTTGTCGCAGCCAAGATACGCTTACGCCTCTGTGCAACGAAGAAAGTGCGCACAGTAACGGAAGGAAAGTTTGACGTCGAAAAGCTGCGCATGACAAAGACAGCTGATAATTACACCACTCGACTCTCACGCCTGCTAGCAGAGGGCAATCCTCGACCTAACGATGTAACCGAGCAATGGAAGCATATCTCTCACTCATTGCGTACCGGCGCTGAGGCCGCTATAGGGTTCCAGCGAGCCCGCAAGAACAACTGGTACGATGAACAATGCAAAACTGCCTCGAAAAAAAGGACGCTGCCTACAAGGAGACGTTGCGAACGGGTGCAACCCGCAGTGTATGGCAACAATATCGTGAGGCAAGGAAGAAAGAGAGACGCCTTTTCAGAAAAAAGAAAAGTGAGGCCGAAAGGCGTGAGTGTGAGCAGCTTGAGATGCTGGCTGACAGGAATGATGCCCGAAAATTCTATGAAAAGATCCGGCGGATGACGGAAGGTTTTAAGACCGGGGCAAGTTCCTGTAAGGACAATAATGGCGACCTGGTAACCGGCGTACAAAGTGTACTTAAATTATGGAGGGAGCACTTCTCCTCACTGCTAAATTGCGAGGGAGACGTCGAACCCTATACCCCAATCCGTGACGATGGAAAAGTCGTCCCACCACCTGACTATGATGAAGTGAGGATAGCTATATCCCGGCTCAAAAACAACAAAGCGCCTGGAAAAGACGGACTACACGCCGAGCTGTTCAAACACGGAGGCGAAGAACTGGTAAAAAGCATGTATCAGCTCTTATGCAGAATATGGTCAGACGAATGCATGCCTCCGGATTGGAATTTAAGTGTGCTTTGCCCAATTCACAAGAAAGGCGATCCCGCTAACCGCACCAACTACCGCGGAATCAGCCTTCTTAATATCGCATATAATGTTCTTTCTAGCGTATTGTGTGAAAGACTGAAGCCCATCGTAGACAAACTGATTGGACCTTATCAGTGTGGCTTTAGACCTGGTAAGTCTACCATCGACCAGATTTTCACGATACGCCAAAACCTGGAGAAAACCCATGATAAAAGAATCGACACACACCATCTCTTTGTCGATTTCAAAGCCGCTTTTGACAGCACAAAAAGGAGTTGCCTGTATGCCGCCATGTCTGAATTTGACTTCCCTGCAAAGCTTATACGGCTTTGCCAAATGACGTTGAGCTATACCAACAGCTCCGTCAGAATCGGGAAGGACCTCTCTGAGCCATTTGAAACCAAACGAGGCTTCTGACAGGGCGACTCCCTTTCGTGCGATTTCTTCAATCTGATGCTGGAGAAGATAATTCCAGCAGCAGAGCTAAACCGCAATGGAACAATCTTTTACAAGAGCGTGCAATTGCTGGCGTATGCCGATGATATTGATATCATTGGCCTTAACAACCGCGCCGTAAGCGCTGCCTTCTCTGGACTGGATAGGTTAGGTTAGGTTAGGTTCAAGTGGCTGCCACAGAGGCACACTTAGGCCAGTTTTGAAAGGCCCGTTGTCATACCACCAACACAAGGAAAGTCAGTCCCGGGACCCAGCCATATGGAAAATCCCTGAGTTGTTGGGATTTTCCACATAGCAGAATCCCGGGACTGACACTCCTAAACCGACACCGTTACTCCTCCTCGAACCATTTAGATGACTTTATGAAGCCCATCAAGTCCTTTATGTCCAGTTCCGCGATCTGGCTTAGGCTATCCAGGAACGGAACTCCCAAAAAGCGCGTTCTCGCGCCGCTTAAAGCCGGACAGTTGCAGATGAGGTGATCCACTGTTTCCTCCTCCTCATCATCTTTGCAACTCCTGCAGCATCGTCGGTAGGGCACACCTAGCCTTTCTGCATGCCTACCAATGAGGCAGTGACCGGTTAATACCCCTATCAATATGCAGATTTCCCTCCTAGTTAGGGCATAAATGCGTCTAGACCTTTTAAGATCCCATTTTGGCCAGGTTTGTTTCGATATGCGACACCCTGGGGATTGCAGCCATCTTTCGTTGGCTTGACGGAGTGTGTGCTCCTTCAGCATTAGTTTGCATGTGGCAAACGGCATACCTAAGCGCTCTTTATCCTGAAGAACCTGCTTGGTCGTGCCCTGCCTGGCAAGCTCGTCTGCCTTACAGTTTCCCTCAATGTCCCTATGTCTCGGGACCCATATGAGGCTTACGCGGTTCTGTTGGGCCATCTCCTGAAGAGATCGACGACAGCTGAGCGTCAGTTCAGAGTTGAACGTGTATGAGCCAAGGGATTTGATGGCCGCTTGGCTATCGCTGAAAATAGCGATATCTTCTCCGATAACACGTTTGCTTAACCAGGCCGCGGCGTCCAGGATTGCCGAGACTTCCGCCTGGAAGACGCTACAATGATCAGGTAGTCTGAAGGAGAGCTCAAGGTCCAAATCCCTTGAATAAACGCCTCCTCCAACTCTGCCGTCCAACTTCGAGCCGTCGGTGTATATGGAAGTGCCACCATTTGTTCCGGGACACCAATCCGTCCTCTCCCAGTCTTCTCTGCTGGGAATGTTTATTTTGAAACAGCTATCCCCGACTGTAGTAGTCGCACAACGATCTGTGCTTAGAGGGAGAAAGCTGTAAGATTCCAGAATACTGGAGTGTCCAATAGTACCCGCAGCCCAACTGGAGGTTTCTCTTAGGCGCAGAGCTGATGCCGCCGCTGACCGAAACCCTTCCAGATCAAGTGGCAAAATGCCCAGAATGACCTGGAGGGCTTCGTTGGGCGTTGTCCTTAGCGCACCGCTTATACAGATCATATTGGATCTATGGACTTTCCGCAACAGATTCAGGTATGTTGCCTTGCTCAGCGCAGGCCACCATACGACGACTCCATAAAGCATGATTGGGCGAATGATGGCCGTGTAGATCCAACTGCATACTCTAGGGCTGAGCCCCCATTTTTTGCCAATGGCTCTTTTGCAGGTGTAAAGAGCGATGCAAGCTTTCTTCTGGCGCTGAAGAACATTCTCCTTCCAATTCAATTTCCTGTCCAGAACTATGCCTAGAAACTTGGCCTTATCCGACAAGCCCAGGCGCGTACCATCTAGTTCTGGTAGGCTTAGTGGCGGTATTTTGTACCGGTTGGTGAAGAGGACAAGTTCCACCTTCCCTGGGTTGATACTAAGTCCGCAGCGAGAGGACCACGTCGAAACTTCTCGCAGTGCTACTTGCATCAGGTCACACAGAGTTTGTGGGAACTTGCCTCTGAATGCAATAGCTAAATCGTCTGCGTATGCCACTATCTTCCCGCCCCCCCAGCTTGTGTCACGTAGCAACGAGTTGACTGTGAGGTTCCATAAAAGCGGGGAAAGAACACCACCCTGGGGTGTTCCCCTTGTGACATAGCGTGATAACTCAACCGTACCAAGTGAAGAAGCTATTTTCCTTCCCATTAAAAGTTGGTCAATTAAACCAGTTAGAGGTCTATCTACGCCCAGATTAGTTAGAGCGGAGTTGATAGCCTCCGGGCTTATATTGTTGAAAGCCCCCTCAATGTCTAGGAGGGCCACGAGACAGTAGTCCTTTTCACACAGCGATTTCTCAATGACAGACACTAGGCTGTGCAGAGCGGTTTCTGTTGATTTACCCTTGGTGTATGCATGCTGATAGCTAGAGATAAGGTTGCTATCAATAGTCGTTAAGAGGTAGTCGCTTAATATCCTCTCAAAGGTTTTTAGTACAAAGGACGAGAGACTGATCGGTCTGTAGTCTTTTGGCTCGTAGTGGGATGCCTTCCCCGCCTTAGGGATAAACACTACCGTGGCGCTTCTCCAGGAGCCCGGAATGTGGTTGAGAGCCAGGCAGGCTGTGAAGAGAAATACCAGCCATTTAGCTGATGTCTCCAACGTGTTTATAAGCTGCGCGGGGATAATCCCGTCCGGCCCGGCAGCCTTATACGGTTCAAAGCTCTTAACTGCCCACCTTACTCTTTCCTCAGTGATGGGTATATTTACTGCCAGGTTTGTTGCAGGTGCTAGTGGTGCATCATGCAGATTCCCCGGAAAATGTGTATTCAAGAGCAGCTCAAGGGTTTCCTCTTCCGTGCTGGTCCAGGATCCGTCAGGCTTTCGCAAATAGCTGATGGTTGTTTGACTTTTCGAGAGGACTCGTCTAAGTCTCGCTGTGTCGTCGACCTTTTCGACGCCAGTGCAGAAATTTCTCCACGAGGTTCTCTTCGCCTGTCTCAGAGCTTTTTTGTAGGCCCTTAGTTTAGCTTTATATTCGTGCCAATGAGGCTCAGAGCCGAAGCTCTTGGCCTTGTTAAATTGTTTCCGGCATGATATTCGGAGCGAGTCCAAATCGTAGGACCACCAATGTGGCCTGTGTTTACCGCGTGGTTTTGGCACTGGACAAGCCTGTCCTAGAGCATTTGAGAGCGCCGATGTAAATGTAGTAACAAGATCCTCCAGCTCCTCTACTGATGAGGGGGCTTGTGAGGGCAGTACTGGGAGGTCTCTGTCTAATATTTCATTGTGTAACTGCCAATCAGTGTTACGTGGATTGCGCTTCATGATTGGTTGTTCTACAATAAAGTCTAAAACCATTTCTATGTAACGGTGGTCGGAGAAAGAATGTTCTTCCAGAACCCGCCATTTTCTGACCCACTCATAAGCGCCTTCACTACAGAGAGTGAGGTCTATGACCTCCCTGCGGGTCTTAGTGATAAAAGTAGGCTCATTACCCACGTTGCAAATCACCAGGTTGGTTGTTAAGAGGTAATCAAACAGAGACTCGCCCCTGGCATTGATGTCGGAGCTCCCCCATTGGACATGGTGAGCATTAGCGTCCGCTCCAATAATAAGATTACCCGTGCAGAAATTTGACACCAGGTCTTTCACCTCCATTTGTGGTGGGGGTTCTTCGGCGTCGTAGGGCATATAGACCGACGCCACCGTCAGGCGGGTGCTGTCGACCGTTAGACTGATAGCGGTAATATCACCATTGGTGTAGTTAGGTAGGAGAAAGGAGTTCAACTCAGACTTGACCAAAATACACGTTCTGACTTTGCTCTCCTCGCTGGCTCGAATGAGCTTGAAGCCCTTAGTCCCCAATCCGCAGATTCTCGAGCTATTGACCCAGGGTTCTTGGATGAGGACCACATCCACGTCGCCTTTAGAAAGACGACTACTTAAAGCAGCCGAAGCTACTTTAGATTTGTGCAGATTAATCTGAAGCACCACCAACATGAGAGCGCACAGACTTCCCTGCCGTCCCCATATCGTCGAGGTTTGCCCCATCCCGGAGGTTGCCTATCAACGACGAGTTGTTCCGATTAACTGCCCGATATGGCGTTGCAGGAGTCTTGCTGTCTGTAGCGTTAGATGTTAATCGCTCAGCGTTGGCTGCTACCACCGTGACGTCGAGGGCTTCCTCGTCCTGTAGGCTGTCCTCCATCTCCGAGTTGTTCACAGCACTATCGCCAAGGGACGTGGCGGATAACATGCTTTCCGCATCGGAATCCTCCGCTTCCTCTTCTGGTAATTCGTTTTCCGGTTCCCCCGGAGCAGCCGAGAAGGCAGCGCGATGAGCATCACCACGATATACGTGGATAACGATCTGGCCTACGCTGTAGTGTACTAGGCCATTGCACCTTTTGAGGGGCTCGATTGACTCTTTATTCATGGTGAACACCACCTGTCTGTCGGGCCCTACCGCATCCCCGACCAGATTGACACTCCAGTCATGCGTTGGCAGGGACGGATTCATTAGCCGTAGCATCCCGAGAATTCTCTCGGGTTCGTCAGGGATGGCCGGAATCCACGCCCTTGCCCTTGGACGAGCTGGAATGTCCTTCCAGTCGACGACCTCTATCTTTGCGCCCTTGTAGACTTCACCCAGCTTAGCAGCTGCTGCCTTGTACAGTGCTACGGTTTTTGCATCCTCGCATGCGAGCAATTTAATCTGACCCTGGTGCCAACCCGCATCCGTTACTCGCGCCGAACTACCCGGAAACTCTGGAGCAACATTGAGAAGAATGTTGCCGAGTTCATTTCGCACGTAACGCCACCGGTCCTTAGGGATGGCCAGGCGGTCATTGCCTCGGTCAAGGACGCCTATAAGGATCCTGTCCTTGGTTACCTCAGCAAAGCTTAGTTTGCCCGCTCCAGGGGTATTCTGATGCCGCTTGGGAGGGGGATTCAACTCCAGGTCCGATCTCTGGCGCTTGAAAGGGTTAACTTTTAACCTCTTTGGCATGTAAGAATTTTGGAACTCCGGTATCACAGCTTTCGCTAGCTCTACCGATTTACTGGAATTCGGCGACAGCGATTCCTGCGGTACCCCTTCATACCTCTTCAGGATCTTTGCAGCCAATCTTTTCTCGTGGTATGTGAAGCGGCGGGGAGATGTCTCCTGGGAGTGCGGACCCGTAGTTGCCATCGCGGTCGCTCTCCTTGCCGAAATCTCAGTTGCAGCTTCCTTCTCCTTCGAAACTCCGAGGCCAGGTCGTGAGACCGCTGCCACAGACGTAAAGATACTGGTTTTCATATCAGCGGTTGATGGGAGTTTAGCATCTGCCGTTGTCCGCTTAGTTGCGTTGGCAACCGCACTGGTGCTAGCTCCCATCAAGTCAATCTTAGTCGATAGAGGGTTGGTTGACCGACTCGTAGTTGCCATCGCTGTCGATCCCCCCCTTGATTGTGGAACGGAGGTTGTCCTCCGGCGTTGTTGTAGCTTTCTCGCCTGTTCCTCCATAGCTCTCCTTTGCTGAGGAGTGAAATTCGGCGTTGTTTGTTTTTTAGGTTTATCGTTTTTATTTGGATAATTTGAGTTCATCTTGTTCGTACGACCCATCGCCGGACACGGCCAGCTTAGGGTCAAGGGAAGAGTAGGGGAAAACGTGTCGTCCGCCGCGGCAGAGCCCCGTACCGCGGTAAGGCCATGCTTACTCTCTGAGGCGACCCGGTATCAGAGAGGCTCCGTTCAAATACAGCCACGATTTGCCTCCCGGCTGCAAACGTCCAATGGGCACGGTTTCGCATAACACCCTGGATTGGGAGGGGGAAGATCTTTGTCGTCGCGCCAGAGAGGCTAGGCTGCTCTCGTGTGAAGTGCCGTACGGAGCTATGATCACAAGGGCAGCGTAGCCCTGTGGCTATCGACTTAAGCCCTCGTACCGCGGCAAGGTATCCCCCCTTCACGAGGGCTGGACTGGATAAGGAAGCGAAAAAAGTGGGTCTTGCCGTGAACGAGGACAAGACGAAGTATTTGCTGTCATCAAAGAAAGAATCGGCGCACCTGCGCCTTGGCAGCCATGTCACTGTTGATAGTTACAAATTTGAAACTGTGAGGGACTTCGTCTATTTGGGAACCAGTATCAATACCGAAAATAATATCAGTCTAGAAATCCAGCGGAGAATCTCTCTTGCCAACAAGTGCTACTTTGGACTGAGTAGGCAATTGAGAAGTAAAGTCCTCTCTCGAAGAACAAAGATCACGCTCTATAAGTCTCTCATCATACCTGTCCTGATGTATGGCTCAGATTCATGGACTATGTCAAGAGAAGATGAGATGGCCCTTGGAGTATTTGAGAGAAAAGTTCTCCGGAAGATTTATGGTCCTTCCGGTGATGCCAACGGCGAGTATCGAAGGAAATTTAACGATGAGCTGTACGAGCTCTACGCAGATCTGACCATAGTTCAGCGAATTAAAACCCAAAGTTCCGCTGGAAATAAGGCGTTTTGTTTGTTCAGTCCTCAGTTGTCAAATCAACGTTCAAGATGTCATTAGTGAATACTACGTCCTAATAAGTTAATATAAGTCAAAATCATTGCCATTGACATCTTCCCAAAAGAGGTATACAATTTCACTTATTTATTGCCCTCAACTAAGCCAATATGACACATACCTTGTTTATACATATAAAAAAACGGTTGTGAAGAAAAACAGATTTACTGAGGACACAAATTTGTCAGGTGTTTATACGAACGCACCTAAATCGACAGCAAAAAAAATCGCCTTGAACTGACAGTTCGCAACAGCGAATGTGAAATGAAGTAACGGCTGATTTTTAAAGCGCTTTGAACAAAGTTTGTGTTTATACGATCCTTCAAACCGTCCGTAGATAATAAGGAAAATGAGTACAAGCCAACGCGCTTCGTTTGGTTTATACATGTGTTTTAAGTAGCGACCGTAGTGAATGGAAGCGTTGTATGCTTGCGTATAAACGTAGTAACAATTTCATGAAGATTGCATGTTTTTATAATAACCTGGATGTAATAGAAATCAAATCCTTACGAGGGGGATATAGATGAAGAGGGGCGTGGTAGAAGGAAAGTGGGGAATGAGGAGAAAATGGGAGGGAGATAGTGTGAAGACGAAGAAAGATAGGAAGGAGAGTTGTAAAAGGGAGGACAGTGAGTTCACATTTAGACAGCACGTCTGCCTCTACTACTTATAGAATATATAAGATTCAAATATTGTATGTGTGTATGTATGCATAACTTAAGTTGCGTTCTAAACGGATTGACCTATCATAACCAACTTTAGAACAGAAAAAAATATATGGATTTTTCTCCTCTGTGCGGCAGAAATGCCCATTAGGGTTTTTTTTTTTAGAACGTACTAGCAATAAAACGTTGCCTTTTATGGTTATAGGATGACGTTTTGAGGTGCCCGAGCCATCACAAGTTTACAGCAATTAGCACGATCTGGTACAAATATGAAATTTCGAAAGTTATAAAATAAAAAAACGAAGTATGAGGATTGATAAACAGGTTAAGCTGAGTGAATTTTTTATTTGTTTTGGAAACAACAACAACAAAAGTTATTGAAGCTCAAATGTTTTTATCAGTTGGTTTTTGCCGGGCATTGATATGACACGAGCACTTAATCGCTACACCACGGCGGCCGCCAGAATAGCAATTTGTAATTAAAAATCGATTGTGGCGCATATTCAGAAAAAACTTAGAAAGTCATGCCCTTAAATACTTTAAATTTATATCAGATTATAAAAAAGGAATTTGCCTTTAAAAAATCATACTATTAAGTATTTTAAATTGAAATCATTAAAAAATGAGACATTTTCTGCAAAGTAATGTTGAAGATCACATCATTAAACTTTGATGTTCAGCTGACATGCTATAAGCAATGTTGATTTTTTTTTCATTTCGATCATGAAATTGACACTACTTCCATTTCTAATCTAAACTTGGCTTGCGTCATAATGACGCTTATGCTATGGATACACACACGGAGATTATCTCCAATATATCTTCTTTAATCAGATCCAAATTTTACCCTGATACACACAAAAATGAAGATTAACAGCATTGAGAATTACTACTTTGGTTGTTATTGCACTATATTCTTACCTACCTCAGCGACATCTAGTTGTCGAAAGTCGGATCTTAGAAACCAGCGCGACGCCTATCTGTCAGCTACCCTTAATTTCCTAGTGTTTCTTGGTGTTGTTGTCTATTTATGTACAGAGTGTTGTCAGTGCAAATTTTTTAAAACTGCTCAAATCTTCTTAATTTTTGGGAGTTTATAATGAAGATTATGCTCAAGTTAACTCCCAAAAGCGCAGTTAATTCGGAATTTGCGCTAATGTATCAGCCGTATTAACCGCCTAGGTGATTTTAGCCGTTTCGTAAGCACGCCAGTCATTCCTTTTTAGCGATAACTTACGCCAATGGAAACCCCAAGGGAGTTCAAGTCATCCTCCACCTGTTGTTTCCATCTCAGTCGAGGTCTCCCCTTCCTCTGCTGCCGAATTCCGGCGTCGATAGGAAAACTTTCTGTGCTGGTGCTTCTTTGTCCATTCGCATAACATGACCCAGCCAGCGGAGCCTTTGGGCTTTAATCCGCTGAACTATGGTCAGGTCTGCGTAAAGCTCGTACAGCTCATCGTTAAATTTCCTTCGATACTCGTCTTTGGCATCACGGGAAGGACCATAAAACTTCCGGAGAACTTTTCTCTCAAATACTCCAAGGGTCATCTCATCTTCTCTTGACACTGTCCATGATTCCGAGTCGTACATCAGGACTGGTATGATGAGATACTTATAGAGCGTGATCTTTGTTTGTCGAGAGAGGACTTTACTTCTCAATTGTCTACTTAGTCCAAAGTAACACTTGTTGGCAAGAGTGATTCTCCGTTGGATTTATAGACTGATATTATTTTCGGTATTAATGCTGGTTCCCAAATAGACGAAGCTTCTCACCGTTTCAAACTTGTAGCTATCAACGGTGACTTGGCTGCCAAGGCGCAGGTGCGCCGATTCTTTCTTTGATGACAGCCGATACTTCGCGTTGTCCTCGTTCACCGCAAGACCCACTTTTTTCGCTTCCTTATCCAACGCAGAGAAAGCAGCGCTTACGGCGCGGCTGTTAAGGCCAATGATATCAATATCATCGGCATACGCCAGCAATTGCACGCTCTTGTAAAAGATTGTGCCATTGCGGTTTAGCTCTTCTGCTCGAATTATCTTCTCCAGCATCAGTTTAAAGAAATCGCACGAAAGGGAGTCGCTTTGTCTGAAGCCTCGTTTGGTTCCAAATGGCTCAGAGAGGTCCTTCCCGATTCTGACGGGAGCTGTTGGTTTTGCTCAACGTCATTTGGCAAAGCCGTATAAGCTTTGCAGGGAAGTCAATATCAGACATGGCTGCATACAGGCAACTCCTTTTTGCGCTGGCAAAAGCGGCTTTAAAATCGACAAAGAGATGGTGAGTGTCGATTCTTTTATCATGGGTCTTTTCCAGGATTTGGCGTCTTCCATTTGCGATGCGAAATAAAGTCAATTGACCTTATTTCGACTACCCTTGTTACCTGTCACCAAGCATGAATGTACAATTTATTCTATTTTAAGTTAATCAGTACCCTGGATTAATCATTGAATGATCTAAGTTTTATTTAAATATCGAAAAAATCGCACGACGAGCAGCCACTCAAATTTGTAAACAAAAGAACCATAATGTAAAAAATATATACATTTTTTGAAATCTGTTCACTGAACATGCTAAGCTACATACATACATACACATACACTTACACTAAAAGCGATCGTTGAACCTAATTCCTAAAATAAGATAAGAACGCATAAGATCATTAATATGCTAGATGCATTGCTAGCATTGATATTCAAAGCGATGATTTTTAATCTCCAAAATAGAAATACACAGAAGTAATAAACCCAACAAACCATGAAGCTCGATTTCGATTGGAGGTACATTCGAGAACTAGCCCCATTCTCTAATCTCTCACGTTAGAGGACGACTCGAAAAACACTAGAGAATCACAGCGTTCTCCAACAAAATGGGACATAATTCTCAAATCGAGAAAACTATAGTTTTCGAGTCGAATTCTATTGTCATTCTCTAAAGCGATTATAATGTTAATTTGCAAATGATGCAAAATGTTTGCCTTTTGGTTAGTTCTCTAACTTATCTCGAATCGAGTTCTAGTGTAGTTCTCTACTGTTGCCTTCGAATAGAGAATTACCCTAGTTTTCTAACGTAAAGATGAAAATTTCTCTAACGTTAGAGAATGTGTTTGTTGGCAAAAAGCAATCAGATTTACAAATACCAACTGATTCAGAACTATGATTAGAATCAGTCCCTTTTTTAATTGCTCTTTTGTTACTTCAACAAACACATTTATTTAAAATAGGAACATAGATTTAAGATTTTGTATATAAACCTTTGTACATATTATAATAAATTAGTAGTCTTTTGCACTCTCAACTTGTGTGTTTTTTAATGCAACAAAACTTATTAACTCCCCCCCCCCCCCCCCCCCCACCAGTGGTAAGGGGTTGACAGAATTAATTAAATATTTTTGGTCCATTTGAACCGGATTGAATAATGTTTACTGCTTCAGTTTCCCCTACAAGGAATTGACAGTTAAAGTACAAAGAATTGTACACAAAAATCATATAGAATTGTAAATTTATAATTCTATAATAATTTTATATTTGGGTCCATACGAGCCTTAGAGCCGGGACAGTGAAATAAAATTGAAGTGCATTATATTAAATGTATCTTTAAAGGTCCTTCCCGATTCTGACGGGAAAAAGTGCCCTTGCCAGAAGAAGATATCAGAAGCCGAAGTTTATGTTTGTTGTTGGCTTTGGGAAAATATGGCTCACGTGTCCTGTGCTGGATTCACAAATCTAGGTGGGCGAGTCGTGGATTTAATATCCAGTAAAGTTGGACTCAATTGGAGCTGCCATGATTCCCGCACGGTAGAAAATGAAATGCGTGCTTTCATGAGACAAACTCAGAAAGACTTCAGCAACATCTTCGCCGCTTTCCGTGATCTTCATGAGAGATTCAAAGCATTGGATACTCGGTTCAAAAAATTTTGAATTCTTTCTGAAACACCCAAGCGGAAAAAATGCAATCCAAACAATAATAATAATAATAATAATAAAAGTATAAATGATGACCCTAACTCATGTTCAAGTCTGCCTCAGAGTAGTACCCAGACACCTGTGCTGGATACCAACACTCCAGCCAATGTTGTCCCAAACGATGTATTGATTGAGTCTTCGGGTGTTTTCGGAGCAGGTTAGAGCAGTGTCGAACAACAGTGGCACCGGTGTTGCTGCCGCTTTTCCCATTTCGCCCAATTTAATTTCCTTAGCCTTACCAGTAACACCAGCACCCATACCTGTGTCAAAGACTCTGCTAACTTCGGTTACAGAGACTCTGCCAGTCGCTGTTGCTACAACTGTCACTGGTACCATCCCAAAAACAACTCTTGTTCTACCTGCCCCTCCGCCTTCAACTTCGCGTATAGTGACTTTGCCAGCCTCTGTCGTCACAACTAAAACTACTAATATTTAGCTGTCCCCCGTCCAACAGCGGCTCAGTCCAGACTTGTTTCAAATGGTCAATCCGTTACCCCCAGGCAAGTGATGCCGTACCACCTCGTAGGGCCATTTTTGTAACAAGCCTACATAATTCGTTGGATGAGACTGACATTATGGATTATGTTTGCTCTAATCTTGGTATTGTACCTAGCAGGAGCATCAATGTTTATAAGTTTAAGTTTAGCTATGACAGAGATATTTCATCATTCAGAATATCAGTTCCTGATGAATTCTTTGATACGGTGCTCTCGCCTGCTTTTTGGCCGAAGTATTCCGTAGTTCATGTATTTAAAAAGAAAACACCTGCACCCGAAACTGCATTAGAAAGTTCAAAAAACTGAATGATCGACACGGCAGGGGCAGTAAAAAAGTAATTCTTGACTCTTCCCTTGTCGTTAATTATCAAAATGTTCGTGGTTTACGATCTAAATTGGTTCCCTTCCATCTTAATAGCTTTACTTTTACTGCACACGTAATAGCTTTTACGGAGACCTGGTTAAAGCCAGATAATTTTAATTCCGAGGGTTTCTCAAGTAAATATGTTGTTTACCGGCGCGACCGAAACTCCAGGGCTGGTGGTGTTCTTATTGCCGTGGACTTAATCTATCATCCGAGTTGATATTATTGAACAATATCGAATTGATAGCAGTAAGGATCTCTCTTGGTACTTTTAATGTATTTGTTGTTTGTTCATATATACCGCCTCGTTCAGATGTGCATGTTTATGCTAGTCATAGCACGGCTATTTGAAATTTGTATTCTCAGGTGCGAGATAACGATCGTCTAGTTGTTGTTGGTGATTTTAATTTGCCTTCAGTAAGTTGGGCTAATATTAGTGGTTCGAGCCATCGGACACCTACCAGTCATCATGATTTTCTTAATTGCTTGCTGGATACATCTCTTTTACAGATAAATAACGTACCAAATAGTAAAAATAAAATGCTTGATTTAGTGTTTGTGGATGCTTTGGTGTGTACTGCCCTCTCGCAAATTCCACCATTATCACTTCATCACCCTCTACACCCTTCACTCGAGGTTGCGCTTGATGTCATCCATCATCATCCAGCTAAAATTAATGACTTCACTAAATTAAATGACTTGATGGCTTGTCATGACTGGTCAGATCTTCTCGCCTGTAATGACGTTGATTCTGCCGTATCGATATTTTACAGTGTCCTTGACAGCTTTTTCAATAGTTGCGTTCCCATACGTTACAATAACACTAGCAAGAGTAAGCCTCCATGGTTCTCAAAACAGCTTATCAGACTTAACAATATTAGGTATAGGCTGTTTAAGCGATTTAGGAAATCTGGGTTATCTGCCGAACTCCCTAAATACTTAGATGCTCGTTCCAAATTTAATTTTCTTAATCAACGGTGCTACAAAGATTACTTGGTTCTCTGTAAAACCAAGTTTTTTCGTAAACCGAAACGATTTTACAGCTTTATCAACACAAAACGGAAAACTTCTGAATATCCATCTTCATTTATCTTTAACAGGGAAAGTGCAACTACTGATGATGACATTGCAGAACTTCTTTCTGAATTTTTCAAGTCGACTTATTCATCCTAATATTTTCAAAATTGTCCTTATCCGTATTACCTGAATAGCTCAAATTCTGTTCTTAATCCTGTCATCGATAACGGTATTGTTCTTCAGAGTCTTCTAGCATTGAAGCCGAACTTTTCTCCGGGGCCTGATGGTGTTCCCAGCTGCGTACTAAAGTATTGTGCTGCAAATTTATCTGGGCCGATCTTAAAATTATTTGAATTATCTCTTGAGTCTGCGTCGTTCCCATCAATATGGAAATCATCTTTTATTATACCCTTGCATAAAAAAGGTAGTAGGTCAAATGTCGAGAACTACAGGGGTATACCTAAACTTTCAGCTATTCCTAAGACATTTGAAAAGATCATTACAAGCCAACTCCAAAATTAGTGCACTTCATTATTATCTTCTTCTCAGCATGGTTTCATACGTCAAAGATCATCCACCACCAACTTGCTTGAGTTTGCCTCCCTAGTAATAGACGGATTTATGAAGGAAAAGCAAACGGATGTCATCTATACTGACTTCAGTAAGTTAATCATGAGCTTCTTATTCATAAACTAGACCTGATGGGTTTTCCATTTCGTCTTTTAACATGGCTGGCAAGCTATGTTTCAAACAGGACTCAAGAAGTTCTGTTTAAATACAAACTTTCAACGTCGATTGTGGGGGCAGCCATTTAGGCCCATTGCTTTTTTCTCTGTTTATTAACGACTTACCTCAGATGATCTTACATTCCAGAACCCTGATGTATGCGGACGACGTAAAGCTCTGCTTTTCGTATTGTCAGACTGATACGGCCTCCTTGAGTCTCCTTCAGGCTGATTTGGACTCTTTTCAATTATGGTGTTCAAGAAATTTACTTGATTTAAATTTCGCTAAATGTAAACAAATGTCATTCCACCGTGTGAAGCCAGTCTTAAATCCTTATTTACTAAATAGTACCCCTTTGGAGCGTATCTCTACTGTAAATGATCTAGGGGTTCTTTTTGATCCTAAATTGAGTTTTAAAATGCATATCTCGTCTATCGCTAATAAGGCGATGGATGTACTTGGATTCGTCAAAAGGTGGGCTAAAGAGTTCTTTATACATCTTTGGTTCGTCTAATTCTTGAATATTGCTCATGTGTGTGGTGCCCTGTATATCAAATTCATATAAACCGAATTGAGTCAGTTCAAAAGCAATTTTTGATCTTTGCGCTTCGCGGCCTTAATTGGGACTCTAATCGTCACCTCCCACCCTACAGAAGTAGGCTTTTTCTCATTCGCTTACCGTCTCTGGAAAATCGAAGAATATTACTCGGGGTAATGTTCCTCCACAAACTGATAATTGGCGTGTGGATTCTTCCGACCTTCTTAGTCGATTGAATTTCGCTGTGCCTGTTAGGCTGTCCCGACATTATGTTCCATTTCACTTACCCATTTTTCGCCAAAACTACAATGACTTACACAGCGACTTTACGTAATGCAATACTCGACAGCACACTGATCGGAATCTCTATGCATTCCGACAGCGTGCTGATCGGAATCTAGTGCATTCCGACAGCCCAACAGGGGAATCCGGTGATTTCCCCTTTAGGATAGTCCTAATTTTTTTAATAAATTTGTTATTCATATAAATATATGTATGTATTGAATTAAGATTATATTTTTATGTACAACACATTCTGCAAATTTATATGTACTTTTTAACTTTTCTGCTTTGTATATATCTTTTATGTCGACCGCTTTTTGTCTGTGTCGACTTTAAATAAATAAATAAATAAATATGCGTTCTAGTGGCAAAACAGCTGGAATTAAATTTGCGTTTTGAAAAAAAAATGCGTTCTAGCGGCTAAACAGATAGTAGTGAATTAAAGTAAAAAAAAAAATGAAAAGTTTTTGTGGTTAAGCGAAAGTGTTCAAAAGGAAGAAATGATTGGTGAAAATTGCAATTCTGTGGTGTACATTTTCTTTTGACACTGACTGTATATCGAGCGGTGTGTGCAAAAATTACGTATGAGCCAAAAAGTAAATTGTTCAGGAGACGTTTTTTTTTAAATTTCTTTGCATCCAGTTTATACATTGTCACGAAATTTGGTAAGTAACTTTATTTATTTCCTTTATATATAATGCGGTAAATATTTTTTTAATAATCGTAGCATAAGGGCAATTTTTGCCTCATACGTCTTTTTTGCCTGCACAAAATAAAGCCACTGCCTGAAAATTTGGCTGTTACGTCAAAAAAATTTTTCAACAAATGTTAGTTCCCTGTTCTTTTCTTTTGATATTTCCAATTATGCATATGTAAAATCAAGTCTTTTGATATTTCCAATTATGCATATGTAAAATCAAGTCTTTTCAGTTGAATTCAATGTTGCGAAACACCCTTCAAACCATTTGTAACACCCCCAAAATCTGGGTCAAAAAGCGTTTTATTTTTCAGTTTTTTCGTAAAAAAAACGCATTAATAGCAAATTTTCGGCCGCTTTCAAAATTCTAAACAGTTTCGGAGACGGGACTCGTTTTAGAGGTATGCTTCCTTCGGCAAAGTATCTTATTTTTATCCCTAAAATACGATTTTCCTTGTCAAAATATTAGATTTTAAATTATGGTGCATAACATGAAAACTTGAAGTCCTTTCCAAAATAACAAAAAGAATGGTGTAACTAAGAAGTGATTACCTCTCGAAGATATATGTCCAAAAATTATCATTCATTGCCAATTAGTGCCAAAAAAATTACGTCGAAATCGGTAAACGAAAAAATTTTTCAAAAAAGTTCTACTTCTCGCATGGAAAATATGTCATATTTTTTTTTTTTCAAATGGACAAAACACTATATCGTCGCTGCGCCAACAAATTGAGTTATATGTTTTTTTTTTTTCATTTTTTTATTAGATTTTTATTTAGCACTATCTGCTAGCCACATTTCTGCATTTGCCGTTTTCTGATATCTTTCTTTGCTAAGGCTTTTGACTCTGTTAATCATGAGCTTCTTATTCATAAACTAGACCTGATGGGTTTTCCATTTCGTCTTTTAACATGGCTGGCAAGCTATCTTTCAAACAGGACTCAACAAGTTCTGTTTAAATACAAACTTTCAACGTCGATTGTGGTATCTTCCGTTTTTAGGGCCATTGCTTTTTTCTCTGTTTATTAACGAATTACCTCAGAGTATCTTACATTCCAGAACCCTGATGTATGCGGACGACGTAAAGCTCTGCTTTTCGTATTGTCAGACTGACACGGCCTCCTTGAGTCTCCTTCAGGCTGATTAGGACTCTTTTCAATTATGGTGTTCAAGAAATTTGCTTGATTTAAATTTCGCTAAATGTGAACAAATGACATTCCACCGTGTGAAGCCAGTCTTAAAACCTTATTTGCTAAATAGTACCCCTTTGGAGCGTATCTCTACTGTAAACGATCTAGGGGTTCTTTTTGATCCTAAATTGAGTTTTAAAATGCATATCTCGTCTATCGCTAATAAGGCGATGGGTGTACTTGGATTCGTCAAAAGGTGGGCTAAAGAGTTTGATGACCCGTATCTTGCTAAGGTTCTTTATACATCTTTGGTTCGTCCAATTCTTGAATATTGCTCATGTGTGTGGTGCCCTGTATATCAAATTCATATAAACCGAATTGAGTCAGTTCAAAAGCAATTTTTGATCTTTGCGCTTCGCGGCCTTAATAGGGACTCTAATCGTCACCTCCCACCTCACAGAAATAGACTTCTTCTCATTCGCTTAAGGGCTGGTTTCCTCGAAAGCGGTGACGCTATATAGCGTCCGTTACATAGCGGTGAAGTACGTTGTCAAAAATACTGCCATGTAAAAGTAATTGAGTGTAAAGTAAGAAGATGGTGAAGTTCGCCGTAATGTAATATAGCGTCCGTCATGACGGTGGCAATTTTTCGTCAACGTTTTTTCTCACCGTCATTGTCACAGCGGTGTCAATTCAATAGAATGCTTCAAATTCGTTTACAAAAACAACAATTAATTGTTTTCAAAACAAATATTTTAAAAATATAAAAGAGAAAAACAAGAAAAGTGGCCGCAAATTAACAATTTCGAATGGATTGAAGTCACCGCTACTTGCATGTAAGTTTACAGAAAAGCGGTGCTGCTAATGACGGTGAGCATAGCTACCGCTATATAGCGAACGTTACATAGCGGCACCGCTTTTCGAGGAAACCAAGCCTTTACCGTCTCTGGAAAATCGAAGAATATTACTCGGGGTAATGTTCCTCCACAAACTGATAATTGGCGAGGTGGATTCTTCCGACCTTCTTATTCGATTGAATTTCGCTGTGCCTGTTAGGCAAAGTATCTTATTTTTATTGTAGTTTACTCATACAAACATATATACATAACGTGCAATAGCCACGACCTACATGCATGGCTGTTTGTATGAACGCATTTGAAAAATGCATTTTGACACCTTCGGCCAATAGCGTAGCTGGAAGTATGTCAATGCTATAGCTGAGCCAGCATTTATTCTAGCGCTCTGCTCGGCCTTACGCGACGCGCTTCTATTGGCTAAATAAAGTATTTGCCAAGCTGAATTTGAATTCAGCTATGTGGAAGCAAAGAGAGAGGAGGAGTTTAGAAACTGTCTTTCAGTGACAGAGTTTGTATAAATAGAATAAGATTACTGAATAAAGATTAGAATTGAAATGTTTGAACACATGACTACATGCTTTTAGATTATTTCAACTCTCAGGAAAGTTTCGGCTGTCTACCAGATAGCCTATCCGATCGGCTGAACCTCCGCAGCCTTTATAAAGAAGGAGGTTTACATAAAAATAAACCCCAAAGTCCCCAATAGGACCACCTCATTATCCCTAAAATACGATTTTCCTTGTCAAAATATTAGATTTTAAATTATGCTGCATAACATGAAAACTTGAAGTCCTTTCCAAAATAACAAAAAGAATGGTGTAACTAAGAAGTGATTACCTCTCGAAGATATATGTCCAAAAATTATCATTCATTGCCAATTAGTACCAAAAAAATTACGTCGAAATCGGGAAACGAAAAAATTTTTCAAAAAAGTTCCACTTCTCGCATGGAAAACATGTCATATTTTTTTCAAATGGACAAAACACTATATCGTCGCTGCGCCAACAAATTGAGTTATATGTTTTTTTTTTCATTTTTTTTATTTTTTTTTAGCACTATCTGCTAGCCACATTTCTGCATTTGCCGTTTTCTAATATCTTTCTTTGGTTAGAAGTTATCAAAACAGCTATATGCTCTCAGTAGTAGAAATGTTCTGTAAAATCAGTTATACATGCGTATAATTGTTAATTACACTAGTTTACAGCCAAAAAATACCAATAAATTCCTGCATATGGGAGAATTGGCACTGACATGCCGAGCTGTAAACATATTTTTAAAATATTTTGTATGGTCCGGTTTTCGAGATATCAGCAATTTTGTGTTTTTTTCAGGTATCACTTCATTCAAAAAATCTTTTCGCCAATGTTACAAAAGCCATGGTCGCAAGCGATACCTCGTCCGAAAGGAAATTAAAATACGATTCCAGCGACGTATAGTATGTAGGGGTGGACCAAACCATCGCTGAGCAATAGCTGGTCAAATTCGAAATTTTGTAAAATTTTTATGATTTTTGATAAAAATTTGATTTCAAAAATGTTTTCTTTATGCAAAGTTGTAAAAAACCAGGAACATTTTATTTTTTCTAAAATTAGTGTTTATAATTACCAACACTTTAAGCATAATATTAGCAAGATCTAAGAAAAAATGTACGTTTGCGATTTTTTTGTAAATTTCAACATTTCTAAATTTAATAAAATTGTAACAGGTCGATGTCTGTATATAGCAGATATTAAAAAAAAAATTCATGGTGTCAATCATTCTATGCAAATAGAGTCCAAATCAACCGTTTTTATAATTTTTGTCCGTCTATCTGTCTATCTTTCTGTCCGGCTGTCTGTCTTTCTGTCCGTATGTTTGTGGCCGTATCACTCGAAAACTGCTCAATAGAAATAAATGAAACTTTCACTACCTTATTAGGAGACGTTCAACTTGAAATTTAAGATATCCCTTATTTCGATAACTCGACCGGTTTCAGGGTTATCGACCAATATACGCGTATTGTACGAACACATGTTTGGTCACACCTTCTCCACATAACGGTCGACCACTCGGAAACCAGAAATCGAAATAAGGGATGTCTTAAATTAATTACATTTACAAAACAAATATCTTGTGGTCAAGCTATTGTGCTGACCAAAAAGTTATTCATGGTCAATTAACAAATGCAGTTCCAAGCTATGGCTAATTGCATCGGACCGTGGCGAAGAATTGTATACACATCTTTTACGATTTCTTACCCACACTAGCAAATTGAAATAATTTGTAAAAAGAGCTATGTGCTGTAAAACGACGCAAATGCTTCATGCGATGTGGTTGGTCAAAAAAAGTAAATAAAAATTGCACAAGTCTATTATATATGTGTAGTATCATTAGTAAACAATGCTAACTAGAACAAGTAAGAAAGTCTAAGTTCGGGTGAAACCGAACATTACATACCCAGCTGTGCACATAAAGTGGGCGTGATCGTTCACCGATTTTTCTTATTTTCTGTGGTAGTACTCTACATAAACATAACATGCCTGGTACCTAGTTTCGTAAATCTATCTCACACCGTTCTGAAGTTGTTAGCAGTCGATTTTAAAAATTGCTTGACTCATAAGTGGGCGGTGCCACGCCCACTTTCCAAAATTTTGAAAAAATTATGTAAAGAATATGAAAGTTGATGCATGTACTAAATTATATTATTATAGCGAAATCAGTTAATTAGATATGGACTTTTCAATATTTCCACCTCCTTTCAATATAACTTTTATGAAAAAGTAGGCGTGGTCGCGAAGCGATTTCGTTTATTTTCTATAGCTGAATTTACCACAACAATAGTATGTCCTCTACGAAATTTCGTTATACTAGCATAAACTGTTCTGAAGTTATTAAGAGTCAAAATTTTAAAATTTCTTCAAATATACGTGGGCGGTACCACGCCCCCTTTTCAAAAATTTTTATAAAATCGGGCTTAGAACATCTAAATCAATACATATTGCAAATTTTATCATTGTAGCTGCTTCTAATATTGAATTAACCCATTTTATACGTTTTTCGAAATTTTCGATATCGAAAAAGGGGCGTGGTTATGGTCCGATTTTACCCATTTTCAATAGCAATCTATTCTGAACCCAAATAAGTACGCATGCCAAATTTGGTGAAGATATCTCATTATTTGCTCAAGTTATCGTGTTAACGGACAGACGGACGGACGGACGGACGGACATGGCTCAATCAAATTTTTTTTCGATCCTGATCATATTGATATATGGAAGTCTATATCTATCTCGATTCCTTTATACCTGTACAACCAACCGTTATCCTAACAAAGTTATAATACCCTGTGTACAAGTACAGCTGGGTATAAAAACTATTCGCTAGGATCACCAGGAAACGGTCTTTTTGCTCTCCTGAAAAGTTGCTGTAAAACGTATAGCTCTTTTTGTTGGCGCAGCGACGATATATATTTCAAAAGTTTCAACATTGAGAATTTTGAAATCGGTTGAACATTTTTAGGGAACTCACAGTCGTCTGCTAAACTTAAAACGTTTTAACTTTGTCGTAAACGCCTTTGTTAATTTACGTCTGTAATCTGAAAATATTTATTGTAAACATATTCAAATTATTTGAATAAATTCAAAATATGAAAAAACTGACTTTTTCTCTGTCAGTTTATTTATTCGTAACAAAGTTTTATTTGAAAACAAAGAAAAATGACAATTTTCACTTTTTTTGTAACACTGTGTTACTTACTGGTTTTATCTAAAAAATACTTTAAAATTGTAGAAATATTAAAAGCAGAATTACCTCAGATAGCCAGGACGTCATATTAAAAGCAAAAACGTCATAAAGAACAAAGCAAATTGGTATTAAATCACTTATTCAACCACTAATTTCAAAATAGAAAAAAGACGTATAAACCACTGCTGCTCTCTAAAAATGTAAACAAACGAACACATGGCACTTACGGTAAAATTGCTTTTGCTCTAAATTCGTGACGGTGCTTTTTATGTTGATAAAATTTTGAGAGATGATGCGTGCGATAATAAACTATCGATTTGCATAAAAAGCGGAAATCGAAAATCATGGCTCATGCGTCTATTTGCGCACAAGACTCGATATGTAAGACGAGACAACAAAGTGTGCTCGCATTAAATAAAGTAAGCTGAAAAAATTTACGCAACAAAATAAATTGTCATCCAAAACAACAACAACAGCTGTGAGTCGAGGCACAGCAAGGTCAACCTACATAGCCTACACGGCTAGTTTCTTGTATTGCCGGTTCTACGAGAACGGTACCAGTACTTGTGCTGTACCCATCGTGCCGAAACGACCCGGGGCGTTTTCTTATATCGACCCGGCCAAGAGCAATACACTCGGGGTGACCCTGTCTGACATTTAGGCAGGACTACACCTCGCTACAACAACAACAACAAGGTCAACCAGGCGACTGAATCAATTTCCTCCAACAGTTCTTTTGGAAAAATAAAAAAAATGTATAAAACAGGCAAAACAAAAGCTGTACATGCTAATTAGACATTTGATATACTCGCAAGATCACATATTGTGGTATAATTATACGACTAAACATTTAAATATGGAGATCAATTTTTAGGATTTCCTTCCTGACGTGAAGTTGGGGCCTGTGACAGTACCTACTAAGCAAGAGTTGTACACTGATAAAAATGATTTCCTAAAAGTTACGAAACCTCCATACAAATTCAAGTAAATGAAGGGAACAATATTCTACCAAGGCCGCACTGCCTTAAAAGAAAGAAGTTTTTATACTTAAATTTACTTTTAAGTAGGGCTTGTACTTAAATGGTAGTTAACTAATTTTAAACTTAAAAAAAAAAAATATTTTACACAGTTCTTATATTGCCTTCAACGCGAATCGAACTCACAACTTTTCGAATGGTAAACTCAGATGTCTACCATGAAGCTACTTAATACTTACGCTTGACAGCGTCTAATTACACCTTTGATCTGTTTATGGAATTTCACCACTCTTACTCACGTTGCCTCCCAACATAAGGAAATATTGACTTATTTTGAATTTTTAGGATAGTTTTATACTTAATATGTAATAAAATTCTTTGAAAATTACGCGGGCAGAACGTTTTTGGCGGCGACAGCGAAAATAAGTATATATTTTCTTAAATTAAGTTAAACACTGCCTTGATATCACTAGAAAAAATGTCTTCAGCATAAGGAAATATTTACTTATTTTGAACTTAAGGAAGTTTTATACTTAATAAACTTGTAAATTGATTAAAACTAGTAAAAATGTCTTTAATACTGAAATGAGTACATTGATTTACTTATTGCATGTAAAAATGTTCTTTTAAACTAAGTAGATTTGGCCTTAAAAACAGCGTTTTTTCCATAAAAATTGGAAAAATATTTTTTTAAAGCCAAGTGGTACATTTCCTCAATTTTAGGACAATTATTTTTATCAGTGTACGATCAACTGGTATTTCAAATACGTAGATTTGAAGAATATGCTTTGAAAACTGAAGTAAATCTCAAGAAGGAGGTAATATACATTCAAATATTAGAAAAGGAGTATAAATTGCTGAAGCAAAAATATGATGAATATATTCATATATATATATTATATATTCATGCATAAGCAAAGATATGCGAAATATAATAGATAAATGTGAAAGCTATATGTACTACTTACGTTGTACTTCATATCTAATTAAAAGAGAAAGTAATCCAATTCTGGAGCCATTTTTGTATATACCATACAGGCCCGATAGAATACAGAGGAAAGAGAGAAGTCAGTGAATGCGACACTAATGCTGGAGAGCATAAACAAAAACCAGCAAAATGTGAAGATGCCGCAGCAACCAAAATTTTAGATGCTGCAAATATTGATACTGCACCAGTATATGCACCAAAACCAGAAGAGAAATCAAAATATCCATTCGTTTCTCCGCTAGGATTACATTTTGCTGATAAATTCCAAAGCTTCCATACTGCCAGCGAGCCTACTGGAAAGGATACTGACAGCAAATTTAGTATACCAAAAACAGCAAGAAGTGTTGAAAAAAATATATGTATATATAAAAATATATATTAAATAGAATAAATTGTTAAAGAGTATACCCACGCGTCGGTCGTGCGCAAAAAATAAAAAAATACAGCAAAAAGAAACAATGCATCAACAAGATGAAGATCATCAAAACGAGTCTTCATCAAGTGGAATGGAAGGAGAATCCACGGAAATAAATAAATTAACAATATCGCTAGATGAGGAACCGAAAGTCCAAGAAAAAACTTACGAAGCAAACACACCCTCAACCCAGAGCGCATCCAAGAGTAAAACGGGTAATTATATTAAAATCACTTATTCCAACAGGGTATTCACAGAAGCCAGCAATAATACGGAAGACAAAAGGGAAAGGGAAGCTCTCATAACCATAGAAGAAGTCACTGTAGACAAACATAATAGTGTCCGACCGAATATTCGGTCAAGTTTCGGTATTCGGCTAGTATTTTTAACTAATTATACAAGTATGTCGATAAATTCGTTTAAAGTGTCATCACTTTCGATTACTTGCGTTCAGACTATCGTCAGCTGTTTTTTCTTAGTGCATCTCCAGAAAATGCAACATACATATTTTTTTATACTTTTTTTATACATTGTCAAGAAACAAAAATAATGAATTGTTATGAAATAAAAAAACTCTTTTCTTATTTTGGTATTCGGCTTCGGTTTTCGGCCGAATATAGGATTAAGCCGAATATTCGGCAACGGCTTCGGCTTCAAATTTCAGTTTCGGTCGGACACTAAAACATAACGCACAAGAAAGCGAACCGAAGGTTGGGGTAGATTCGGCAACACTAGCAACCAAGATCACAAAAAGCTTAACAGCAAGAAAAGCACACAAAACAAAAATGAGTACACATGTCACACCCCCTCGGCAGGGCCACTTCTGTCCAACATAGTCAAAGAAATAGTGGAATATGGGAGCAGTACGTTAAAAAATTCAAAACCTACTTTCAGATTAAAAGGGGAATAAAAACAAGTAAGGAAGTCTAAGTTCGGGTAAACCGAACATTAAATACCCAGCGTAAGGAAAGAATCAATTGAGGAAATTTTCAATTATATTTTAATAAGCGATAAATTTCGCGAAAACTGACATTACATTATTCATGTGTCTCCATAATATATTATAGCGCGGCTTGGAAATTGCTATTAAGGAAGTGTTTTACTTGAGATGTATTCAGTTCAATGCAATACAATCAATTTTGAGTTGCTTATTTACAAATCTCATTAAACGTAGTTTCCATGTGACAATATTTTGTCAACTGTAGTACCTAAAATGTTTATATTTTTTATATATGTATATTATAGCTTGGGAAAAACGAACTCAATAAATTTATTAGTTAGTTTATAAAATTTATATTTATTTATGCTACTGTATATGTACATTGTTCGACTGCCCTCAAAATCTTATTTCTAGTGAATTCATTTCTTACTTCTAATATACTTAGGCCTAATTTGTTGACAAAGTTTTAAATTTACGACTCGGTCTAGCCTTGCTAAATATTGAATTATCACGAAACTGGAGTAGTTTCTGATGGTTTGACAAAAACAAAAAAAAATGAACAGATTCGCAATCTAAAATAAACCTTAATTTCGCTCTAACGCTTAATTCCTTACCGTTGAGGTGTGTCGTAATTTTAAATCTTTGTTAATAAATTGGCCGATACATACCTAAGTATACGAAATTAAAAAAATATATGATATTACTATGCTATTATTATTCTTACGCACTTAGTTGAAAATAGAAATACAAATACTGTCATGATAACTATGAAGGGTCTCATAAGTGATCCCCGTAACGTTGGCTGGGCCCATATTGGAAAATGCCCATTCGATTTGTGTACCTACGGGTGTGGTGGAACATTCTGATCCAAGCAGTGAACTAAAACCTTTTTCCCTTAGAAGATTCTCTATAAGGCTATGGGAAGTCTTTAAACATAAATTGAAATCTCCTATAATTAACACCTTTTCATTACATAGGTCCGAATTTAAAATTTCTCGAAGCTCCGAGCCCAGTTCTCTCAAGGGAAATAAAGAATTTCTATATAGCATCAAAACATGGAGATCCTCGTATTTGAATAAAAGGATTTCTAAAACTTTGCGACCAGAATAGATTTTCTTTAACTTACATATGTAACTCAATCCTTGAAGGGGTTTTTGCATACACTAGCAATCCTCTCTTATTTCTATTACGAGTTTCGGTGCTATCTATTCTGAGGTCATTTAATGCAGTAAAACCAGGAATTTCAAAGTTTTCTGAGGGGTAGCTCCAAGTCTCAGCAAAACATAGAATGTCCGAAGATGGCATTAAGTAGTCGTTTCTCACATCACTTAGATGAGCATGAAGGCTCTGGATGTTTTGAAATATTATCTGAACATCTGAAGGGCGAGAGAGCATAAAATTTAATGTTGGAGATAACGCTTTGGTAGTATTCAATGCAGCCAGTTCCCTGAAAACTGGATCCGAATCAGACAAGGGATTTGGTGACTGAAAACTTCCCAAAATAAATAGGCCGTCCGCACTTGTTGCCCGACTGCAAGCAACGTAAAGAGATGCTCTAGGCATTCTAGGCCGAGTATGAACAGCTATTTGGTTAGATGTTGCACCCTGACTTTTATGAATTGTTATGCCTTCTGCAGGAACCATTGGAAATTGGTTTCTCTCAATGGAGATCTGTTCATTCCTTTTGTACTGGAAAGCTCTAACCGCTTTTTCAATAGGAGTCCAAGAAGATTCATGAGGATGTGGTTTTCTTGATCTAGCCAACAAACCTACAGAGGGTTCTAAAAACTTCATCCATAAAGTGGAAGGGATAGAGGATTCTAAACTAACCTCCATTAGATTTCCCGTTGCACCATTTACCAAACCATCACCTGTGTTGATATTTACAGTGATCATGCACTTGGCAGTCGTTTTTAAAGTTAAACTATGGGGCAGACCCTGCGTTTCTGACGTTTTGAAAAGCCTAACTCTCTCTAAAATGTTAGCACGTTGCCCACCTACTGCAATTCCTTTAACCACATCTCTTGCAATAGACGAAAACGAAACAGTGGGAATTTTGCTTAGTTTAAGTGCATTGTACCTGTCAGTTTCTTCGTTTGACCAAAATAGGTGTATTGCTTCATCGGGTACCAGGTTTTCATTAACTACCCTTCCTTCAATTAAGGATATATCTTCCCTCGTCATTGAGCCAGAGGCCATGTTATTTAAAGCAACAGCAAAAGGTTGATCCCCCCTCTGTCGCATTATCTCCGTCAACTCAAAATATTTAAATAAATCCCACAATGGCGAACCAATCAAACCACTGTAGGGATCACTGGGATTCGGGGAAAAGATCCACCTATCACCGACAGGGGAAAGCTGTTTTAAATCTCCTAAAACAATAAGAGATATTCCACCAAAGGGTAAACTATTTTTGAATATTTGCTTGAGTCTAGCGTCAACATATCCAAACATTCGCGCCCCAACCATAGAGATTTCATCGATAATTATTATTTTCAAATCACTTAATTTGGTGTATATCGTGTTAACAACATCATTGCTAAGTGGTCGCAATTCGCGATTGGACTGATTTACTGGCAGTGAAAATATAGAATGCAGTGTCGCGCCACCTATGCCAAAAGCTCCTTTCCCGGTCGGGGCGCACAACAGCACTTTAATGGAACTTGGGTTTGATCCAGGAACTAAATTTATGCGGTAATTGAGGGACTGGTATATTGAAGATATAAGTCGGCTCTTCCCAACGCCAGCACCACCGCCTACAAATTCATAGAATGGTTCATTTTTTTTTAAACTGTGTAGCACATGGGTCAAGTACATTCTCTGCCTCATATTTAAAGTTCGAATTGAGGAAAGAAGTTCCTGGACGGGAATTAAAGGAGGAAGCTTAATAAGTCGAATGCTGCCATCAGAGTCACCATTGGAAGCCGAATCCCCTCCATTTAAGTCTAATAAATTCAAATCAGGGTCAACTTCCGGAAGTGCTAGTACTCTAAACTCATTATCAACAGCAGGATGTGCATTGACTTCAGGTTCTATTGCATCTATTTCATCCCTAAGTCTGTCTAAAACAGTTTCAAGCTCTCGCTGCTCAAATGCATCATATTTTTTCCGATTTTCCTCTATTGAAATTCTGTTTTCTATACAGACCTGCTCATGGTCCACATCGATTATTTCAGTCTGTTCATCTCGCCATTGATGGTAGAGCATAATCATTTCCCTCAAATAATCACTTTTAGCCGTATCAGGAGTAAACCTTCTCGAACGAATTATACATGGTTTGGTACGCTTTTTTACGAACCCGCTTCCATCTCTCAGCGGTATTGCTACTCCATGAACGTGAGAACTATCGTCTTCAACATCTTCTTCGTTCATGGCGTTGCCTTGTGCCCCCCTCAATGACTTTACAAATGAGTACATAGCAGCAAAATCTGCTAGACACACGTTCTCTAATTGAATGGGTCTTTCGGTGTAGTGTTCTAAAAGGCCTGCTACAAATATATCGGTGGATTGTGCCGAAATGTTTTCTAACTGTGCTCTTGGTTTTACCATACGAACTCGTTGTTCAGGCCGAGAAGTATTAATAAAAATTGTCTGCATTGCTTGCTTCTGAAAGATGGAGCCCTATGCAGCAATAAACTGCCTCTTGGGCGGAAATTTCGGTACCAGAAATGAACTTATGCCCTATATGCTGTAGCTTTTGCTTTACTGTATAGTTTCCAGCATTTACCTCGGTAATAGCTTCATTTAATAGCCTAGAGACTCCTCTACTAGATTTATTAATATAATTAATAATATAGGAACAGCAAGCATATGCATCTAATATGAATTGAATATTCATGTTGGCCCTATGTAACTTTAGAATTATTGGATTGTACGCATTGATGGGTCTATCCTGTAATTTACGCTTCAACAATACTTTGGGCTTAGATAAATCGGATCGAAGTGCTAACAAATAGTCTTCAAACGACATATCTATTCTCGGATCGCGAAGGAAAGCTTCAAAGTCATTTAAATTTATTATATCTATAGGAGTCAAGTTCGAGTTAAGCAGATTTTGAATTTTCGAAAAGTTGGCCTTATGAATTTCTATATTTTCTGTGCCTTCAGAAAGTGGAAGTAGTATATGCGTGGATGGCATGGGTGGATATGGGATACCAAAACGACAAACCTTTTGGCCTCTGATTTCTCTTGTAAAAGACCGACTATGGTTATGCTTCTGATATTCTAAGTAATTTTCTAACTGATCAGTCGATCCCTCAGTAGAAATATGCTGATCAATGAAGTCTACAATGTTCGGAAATGATTGAGGATCCTGGAGATCGACCTTAGGGGCATTTTTCAGCCAATACATGCCATGAACATGTGGAGAGCCTCTTTGTTGAAACTCAACTCGCCAATAGAAATGTTCAACAAAATTTTCATTGAAAATACCCCCGTTTTCTTTAAAAAGCTTCAGCATTTGGCGATATCGGTGGTCGAAGTACCTAGCGCATGTAACTGCATCTGAACGTATTAATCGATATCGCTCTTGTGTACTCAAATGATTGGCTTCGTCCTCGGAAATATCTCTAGAATCAACTGTTTTTGCTAAAATGACTAAGAGCTCTGGCCATTGAGATTCAGCAGCTGACAATGTAATGAAAAAGGTAGGAAGCCCAAATTGGCGAATCATAGCAACTGCTTTTTTCTTCTCCGCCTCCCAGTGTGCTGGAGAAGATCTAACCCCCTTGAGAACTCTGTAGCCATCATCATGCTGTATCAAATTTTGAACAAAATTTTCGTTCAAAATATTTTGAGCTGTTACTCGGTTACTTCCAGAAAATTTTCGAAGGCAGATTGAAGTACTATTCTTAATCTGAAGCAATTCTAGCTTCTTATAATTATAGAAAAGCTTAGGAATGGTACATGCTCTCCTATCAAAGCGCCTAATTTCTGATCGAACAATTTTGCTGTATGTCTCTGTACAAGAACGTTTCTGACCAGCATAAATTGTAGCGAAAGATAATTCCTCTGAATTGCTATCTTGGATCATATCAAGGGGCCTTTGGCCTTCGCCTGGCGCTATTACTAAACGGTTAATGTCCAGATTCTCTACAGGAATATTATCTAGAAGAGTTTCTTCACCACCTGGGTTTTCTTCAATAATAGGTTGTAAGGGAAGAAGAGCTCTCGATTGGTTGCTACTTTGTAGAAGAGGAGCATCGTCAAGAGAGGCAATAAAGGGAACTTCTTCTTGATCGCTGAAACCAAGCATCCAATTTTCATCTACTTGAATATTATATTCTCGATATAGTGGGGTATTAACCAAATAGCGAAGGGCTTCCATAATCTTTGCAGGGCGTACGGTATCAGTCATGTAGTCATGATTGTATTCCATGCGCCTTCTCAGGTGAATTTGGATCACATGAGTTTGGTCAAATGATCTTGGAAGTGTTCTAACAATGTCATTCACTGGAATTGGTACATTAACTACAGATCCTTTCAATGTGCATTGACTTCAGGTTCTATTGCATCTATTTCATCCCTAAGTCTGTCTAAAACAGTTTCAAGCTCTCGCTGCTCAAATGCATCATATTTTTTCCGATTTTCCTCTATTGAAATTCTGTTTTCTATACAGACCTGCTCATGGTCCACATCGATTATTTCAGTCTGTTCATCTCGCCATTGATGGTAGAGCATAATCATTTCCCTCAAATAATCACTTTTAGCCGTATCAGGAGTAAACCTTCTCGAACGAATTATACATGGTTTGGTACGCTTTTTTACGAACCCGCTTCCATCTCTCAGCGGTATTGCTACTCCATGAACGTGAGAACTATCGTCTTCAACATCTTCTTCGTTCATGGCGTTGCCTTGTGCCCCCCTCAATGACTTTACAAATGAGTACATAGCAGCAAAATCTGCTAGACACACGTTCTCTAATTGAATGGGTCTTTCGGTGTAGTGTTCTAAAAGGACTGCTACAAATATATCGGTGGATTGTGCCGAAATGTTTTCTAACTGTGCTCTTGGTTTTACCATACGAACTCGTTGTTCAGGCCGAGAAGTATTAATAAAAATTGTCTGCATTGCTTGCTTCTGAAAGATGGAGCCCTATGCAGCAATAAACTGCCTCTTGGGCGGAAATTTCGGTACCAGAAATGAACTTATGCCCTATATGCTGTAGCTTTTGCTTTACTGTATAGTTTCCAGCATTTACCTCGGTAATAGCTTCATTTAATAGCCTAGAGACTCCTCTACTAGATTTATTAATATAATTAATAATATAGGAACAGCAAGCATATGCATCTAATATGAATTGAATATCCATGTTGGCCCTATGTAACTTTAGAATTATTGGATTGTACGCATTGATGGGTCTATCCTGTAATTTACGCTTCAACAATACTTTGGGCTTAGATAAATCGGATCGAAGTGCTAACAAATAGTCTTCAAACGACATATCTATTCTCGGATCGCGAAGGAAAGCTTCAAAGTCATTTAAATTTATTATATCTATAGGAGTCAAGTTCGAGTTAAGCAGATTTTGAATTTTCGAAAAGTTGGCCTTATGAATTTCTATATTTTCTGTGCCTTCAGAAAGTGGAAGTAGTATATGCGTGGATGGCATGGGTGGATATGGGATACCAAAACGACAAACCTTTTGGCCTCTGATTTCTCTTGTAAAAGACCGACTATGGTTATGCTTCTGATATTCTAAGTAATTTTCTAACTGATCAGTCGATCCCTCAGTAGAAATATGCTGATCAATGAAGTCTACAATGTTCGGAAATGATTGAGGATCCTGGAGATCGACCTTAGGGGCATTTTTCAGCCAATACATGCCATGAACATGTGGAGAGCCTCTTTGTTGAAACTCAACTCGCCAATAGAAATGTTCAACAAAATTTTCATTGAAAATACCCCCGTTTTCTTTAAAAAGCTTCAGCATTTGGCGATATCGGTGGTCGAAGTACCTAGCGCATGTAACTGCATCTGAACGTATTAATCGATATCGCTCTTGTGTACTCAAATGATTGGCTTCGTCCTCGGAAATATCTCTAGAATCAACTGTTTTTGCTAAAATGACTAAGAGCTCTGGCCATTGAGATTCAGCAGCTGACAATGTAATGAAAAAGGTAGGAAGCCCAAATTGGCGAATCATAGCAACTGCTTTTTTCTTCTCCGCCTCCCAGTGTGCTGGAGAAGATCTAACCCCCTTGAGAACTCTGTAGCCATCATCATGCTGTATCAAATTTTGAACAAAATTTTCGTTCAAAATATTTTGAGCTGTTACTCGGTTACTTCCAGAAAATTTTCGAAGGCAGATTGAAGTACTATTCTTAATCTGAAGCAATTCTAGCTTCTTATAATTATAGAAAAGCTTAGGAATGGTACATGCTCTCCTATCAAAGCGCCTAATTTCTGATCGAACAATTTTGCTGTATGTCTCTGTACAAGAACGTTTCTGACCAGCATAAATTGTAGCGAAAGATAATTCCTCTGAATTGCTATCTTGGATCATATCAAGGGGCCTTTGGCCTTCGCCTGGCGCTATTACTAAACGGTTAATGTCCAGATTCTCTACAGGAATATTATCTAGAAGAGTTTCTTCACCACCTGGGTTTTCTTCAATAATAGGTTGTAAGGGAAGAAGAGCTCTCGATTGGTTGCTACTTTGTAGAAGAGGAGCATCGTCAAGAGAGGCAATAAAGGGAACTTCTTCTTGATCGCTGAAACCAAGCATCCAATTTTCATCTACTTGAATATTATATTCTCGATATAGTGGGGTATTAACCAAATAGCGAAGGGCTTCCATAATCTTTGCAGGGCGTACGGTATCAGTCATGTAGTCATGATTGTATTCCATGCGCCTTCTCAGGTGAATTTGGATCACATGAGTTTGGTCAAATGATCTTGGAAGTGTTCTAACAATGTCATTCACTGGAATTGGTACATTAACTACAGATCCTTTCAATGAATTTTGGCCCTGATATCCTAAGGGACGAATTGTCATGAAAGGTAATCGTGGCATAATAAGGCGTTCTTCCAGGGATGTGAGGCCTTTAAGGCAATCTGGGATTTCGGGAAAATCAAGGCCATTTGCCAAACAAATTTTTGGAAGAAGACTATTAGTGATGGCTTTTCTGCAGGTAGCACAAAAGTAATAGTTTCCATCCTCTGATGGGAACCTCTCCGACAAATAAAAAGCGGATTCAACATTTGGGTGTGTTTGTGAAATTACATCAATATTCAAGGCTCTAACTAGGTGCGAAAACCAAAGGCCACCACAACAAATACAAACTACAGTTGGTCCCTTCTTAATGTTTTCTAAATATTCATTTGTAAAACCTCCCATAACTGCCCTATTTTGCATATTATCGGTATCTAATCTTTCTTCTTCACGATTTAGATGAATTCTGCTTGCGTGCCTTTCATTTTCAACCAACCTATTTCTTAAAACGCTTCTGTGGTGGCTGACTCTTTGTTCAACTTGGCGCCTAAGATTATAGTTTTCTTCCCTAAGTCGTCTACGGACTGCCCTGTGTGCTATAGTATTTTGCGCTTGTTGAATAATACGATGTTCGGGGTTTTCGCGCCGCCTTCTACGATTTCGGGTATTGATGTTCTGTTCAGCCAAACGAATTTCAGGATTTTCGCGTCGATTCCTGTGCTGAATATTGTCCCTATTTCGCTCTGCGGATCGAATTTCAACATTTTCGCGACGCAATCTATGCTGTCGAGTATTTCGATGTTGCTCAACCGAGCGAGTTTCGGGATTTTCGCGTCGAGCCCTATGCAGAATACTGTCCCTATTTCGCTCTGCGGATCGAATTTCAACATTTTCGCGACGCAATCTATGCTGCCGAGTATTTCGATGTTGCTCAACCGAGCGAGTTTCGGGATTTTCGCGTCGAGCCCTGTGCTGAATACTGTCCCTATTTCGCTCTGCGGATCGAATTTCAACATTTTCGCGACGCAATCTATGCTGCCGAGTATTTCGATGTTGCTCAACCGAGCGAGTTTCGGGATTTTTGCGTCGAGCCCTGTGATGAATACTGTCCCTATTTCGCTCTGCGGATCGAATTTCAAAATTTTCGCGACGCAATCTATGTTGCCGAGTATTTCGATGTTGCTCAACCGAGCGAGTTTCGGGATTTTCGCGTCGAGCCCTGTGCTGAATACTGTCCCTATTTCGCTCTGCGGATCGAATGTCAACATTTTCGCGACGTAATCTATGCTGCCGAGTATTTTGATGTTGCTCAACCGAGCTAGTTTCGGGATTTTCGCGTCGAGCCCTATGCAGAATACTGTCCCTATTTCGCTCTGCGGATCGAATTTCAACATTTTCGCGACGTAATCTATGCTCCCGAGTGTTCCGTTGTTGCTCAGAAGATCGTATTTCTGAATCTATTCTACGGTTGAAACGATTTAAAGTATTTCTAGTCTGCTCACTTAACCTATATGCTGTACGACGTAGAATTTGCATTTGTCTTCTATTTTCAACGCGCCTTAAAATGCTAGTTCTTTTTGATAGTCTAGGCATTTTGATATTATTTAAGTAACTTAAAAATATTTCGACAATAAAATTAAAAATTTCGATGTATACGAGTATATAATAAATAAAAATTTGAGATAATGATTTACTTTACTGCTGCCCTTATCCTGCTACACGTTATATTCGTTGTGTGCGTGCTCTTGTGCTGTGATCCAGGCAGTCTTGATATGAAGAATTATATTCCAGTTGTATGGGTGACTGAGTGGCTTTTTTTTTGGCGAAATTGATGCGTATACTGCTTCCCCTGTTATTGCTTTCAAAGCACTGCAGAAGTCTGGAATAAAAAATAGGCGCGGATTCGCCCATTTGAAAAAATTAATACATTTTGCAATTAATGTTAACAGCTGAAGCATCATCGGGAAAAACGTTCTAAGTGACAAAATCTTAATTTGTCAAAGGAGATAAAAACGCTTAAGTCATAGATTTTATGTTAGTCATATTTTTGGCTTCACACTTTCCTCATGATCTTGTTGTGCCCTTTCCAAATTATTTTCGACGCTTCCATGCAAAATTTTAAAAAGTTTGTGATCTGGACAATGCAAGAGAGCCATACAAAATTTAATATGCAATAAAACCTGGTTTGAAAAAATTGGCATTTAGAGCGTTATTCCCGATGATGCTTCAGTTATCGATACATTTATCGAAATTCAAATGAAAGATGGACCTTCCCCTGTCATTTGATATTCATTATTGTAGGGAAATTTCAAGGCTTTGACTGATAACTCTGTTATCGACAAATTTATCGAAATATATGGAAGTCCAAATGAAACCTGAGGAATTTCCCTTTCGTTTTATTGCGAAGTTGTATAAAAGCTTTCAGCCCAACCTAAAATAAACGCGCTCTGCCAGTTATCTGTCAAAACGTCTCATGTATATACAACTTGTATGGGAGCAACCGAAATTGAACGCACAGCGTAAAAAATTAATCGTTTTCAGGTTTTGGTTCTGCGCGACATTTCAATTAGACGTTTGCACACAGGCAGATATACAAATGCACGCTTATTTATTTCAAACGCCTTGCGGTATGTTAGGTTGGGCTGTTACATACTCTATGGCTACCACATTTGTACATTAATGATAATTCACTTCACACTTCACAAAATTAAAAAATTGAATTATTAAATTTTTTTACTTCACTTTTTGAAAACTGAATTATTTAAATTTTTTGTTTGGAAATAGGTACGTCTGTTTATTTCGGAGACTAAACTCTTTTTGACTAACTGCATCAGGATGTACGAAAAACGAAATGTATTAAAACGGTACAAACAAAAGAAAAATAGAATATTAACATACATATGTATTTTACTTACCTAGGTTAGGTTGCAAGAGCAGGACAGAGTACCTGGACTCTGCCCAATACTTAGGCCAGTAAATAGGCCCGTTGTTACTTACCTAACACTTATCTCAATATTTTTCCAAAACATATTAAATTTTGAAAACTCATGTAGGTACATACATATGTACAATGAACCTTTCCTTGTCGTGTATGTATTTCGTGCGGGCAGTGGCTACCTAGCCTTAAAAAATAAGCAGGTCGTTTATACATAGTTTGAATTGAAATCGCTTCCAATAATAATAAATTTAATAATATGTATGTTGAACGCTTTCATATACATGGGCATGGGTAGTTTGCTGGGTTTTCCATATAATCGAGTCTTTCAAATATGTGTCTCATTTTTTTTGCTTAAAGGTTGTCTTTCACCACATCTTGAAGGTCATTAGCTATGGGAAAAACTGAACTGGCTGGCTACATTGCTGATAACGCCGACATCCTCAAACTATCGTCACAGAAAAATTCGTTCTTAGTATCGTTTATTTAACTGTAGACATTTGAGATGGAAAAGTGCGAGGACGAAAAAAATGCTTTATGGAATATGAAGCTGGAATCGTATAGCAATCGAGAAGAAAAAGCTAAACTGTATGACATTTCGCATGAAGCTTATAAAAAACAATCTTCATCCGATGATGAAATATTCAGTCCACGAATTCAACATAAATGTAAATTTATTGAAGAGACTTTTCAGAAACTACCTTTTATGATATTTTTTAAAGGCAGATAATCCAAACTAAGCCACTAACCACTGCCCACACTAAATACAATACAGGTAGCTACAAACTAGTACAACATCTTTTAATACTCGTTAATAGTAGACAATTCCTTACAAAGGAAGAACAATAGAGAAAATTATAATCCATCAACGACCAAGCAATTTAACTACCAAATTATAATATAATTATACTATTTTAGTTATTTACCTAACCGAAATATGTCAATTTATGTGATTTTCGAAATTTTCCGCGATTTCGTTTACCTTGTGCCAAATTTCATGATTCTACCGTAATCAGTTTAAAAATTATGACCAGTGTTTTAGATGATTTTCGAATTTTTCGGTATCGAGAATTGCCGTGGTTGGAGGGGGATGTTAGCCAATTTCATCACGTATACTCCCAACAATACTAGCATGATTTGTGCCAAATTTCACCGTTCTACCATAATTTGTTTAAAAGTCCAGTCGAAAATCATAATCTATATATATAAAATTGGATGTATGTATGTATGTGGCTTATGGACTCCAAAACTACTCGGCCGATTTTGTTGAAATTTTGGGGATAGATTAGTAGGAGCCTGGAGAGTGTTTCTGTAAATTTTTTTTTTATGGGAAGTGTACCCGGGACCGCCCTATTCGAAAATATCGTATAAATGGCTGGATTTACTTGATATTTGGTATGTAGATAGCGTTATGCTTAAATTAAAGTATAGGATGATTTTTCTTCCGGGAAGTGGACCAGGGACCGATCTGTAAACAATCGTATTTATGACTCGAATTGCTTGAAACTTGGTATGTAGGTAGCTATATGCTTAGATTAATATATAGGATAAATTTTCTTCCGGGAAGTGGACCCAGGACTGACTTATTCTAAAGTATCGTATAGATGGTTGGATTAACTTTAAATTTGATATGTAGGTAGCGTTAAGCTTAGGTTAAAGTGTGGGAAAAGTTTTCTTCCAGGAAGTTTATCAGGGCCCGATATATTCTAAAAAATCATATTTATGACTCGATGAGCTTGATATTTAGCGTGTAGCTGGCGTTTCACCTTGATAAAATATGAGATAATTAGGGCACTCACAGTCATCTGCTAAACTTAAAACGTTTTAAGTTTGCCACATTACCATTTGACGACTGTGAGCACCCCCTTTTATCTCCTGCATGGCCTTTGTTATTTCACGTCTGAAATCTGAAAATATTTATGTATAAACACATTTAAATTATTTAATTAAATTCCAAATATGAAAAAAACTTACTTTTTTCCTTTCAATTTATTTATTCATGACAAATTTTTGTTTGAAACAAAGCAAAATGACAATTTTCAATTTTTCCACAAATTTAAACATAGGAACAAGCGCGGCAATATTGCCACAAAGTGGTATCTTCCATTTGCAGGCAAAACAAAAACAAAATATTTGACACCTGGTAAACTGTCAAAACATTGCCAGCTGGCAATATTAGCATGGCTGGTAATATGGGACTGTGAGTACCCTAAATGTATCTTCCGAGAAATGGTAAAAATGGTAAAATCTTATTCAGGTGATTTTCTTTGGCGTAGCAACGCACGCCGGGTATTACTAGTAGAATGATAGGAGAGATTCACCTATGAAATTATATCATTTTATTCATTTCAGCTACCGAGATATGTCTCTTCGTGTGATTTTCGAAATTATCGATATCGACAAAAGAGGCGTGGTTATCATCCGATTTCGCCCATTTTCTCTAAATTTTTTCTCAAGTTATCGTATACACAGACGGACAGACGGACGGACATGCCTGAATGAAATCCTCTTTTCAAACTAAGAACTTTCATATATGGAACTCTATATCTATCTCAATTATTTTGTGCCGTTACGTACTACCGTTATGTGAACAAAATTAATATACGCTCGTACTAGCACTGGTGCGCTGGGAATAAAAATCGTAATGGAGAGACTAGGGGGTTCATCCTACCAAAATATATCATTTTAGCCATTTCCGTCACCGAATTATGTCAATTTATGTGATTTTCGAAATCGAAAGTGGGCGTGGTTGGAGAGCGATTTTTCCAATTTCATCAGGTATACCCCTAACGATACTAGTATGCTTTGTGCCAAATTTCATCCTTCTACCCTAATCAGTTTAAAAGTTACGACTAGTTGAATTTTCAAAAATGCCTCCCTTAAAGGTGGGCGGGACCACGCCCACTTTAGAAAATTTATCAAAAAATCATTATGTAATGGTCAGACATCGAAAGTGGGCGTGGTTGGAGGGCGATTTTATCCAATTTCATCTGGTATACTCCCATCGTTCTATCGTAATCAGTTTAAAAGTTACGACCAGTCAAATTTTCAAAAATGCCTCCCTTAAAAGTGGGCGGTGCCACGCCCACTATAAAAAATTTATGAAAATATCATAAGAGAATGACCAGGGGGATTCACCTATAAAATTATATCATTTTAGCCATTTCAGCTGCCGAGATATGTCAATTTGTGTGATTTTCGAAATTTTCGATATCGTGGTTGAAAGGCGATTTTATCCAGTTTCATCAGGTATACTCCCAACGACACTAGTATGCTCTGTGCCGAATTCAATCATTCTATCGTAATCAGTTTAGGAGTTACGACCATTCAAATTTTCAAAAATGCCTCCCTTAAAAGTGCCACGCCCACTATAAAAAATTTATGGAAAAATCATAAGAGAATGACCAGGGGGGTTCACCTATAAAATTATATCATTTTAGCCATTTCAGCTGCCGAGATAAATCAATTTTTGTAATTTTCGAAATTTTCGATATCGAAAAAGGGGGCGTCCATTTTCCATAGCAACCTACCTTGACCAGAAAGTAACCTGTGTACAAAATTTCATGCAAATATCTCAATTTTTACTCAAGTTATCGTGTACACGGACGGACAGACGGACGGACATGCCTTAATCAACTCCTCTTTTAATCCTAAGAACTTTCATATATGGAACTCTATATCTATCTCGATTATTTTGTGCCGTTACATACAACCGTTAGGTGAACAAAGTTAATATACCCTTGTACTAGTACTAGTACTAGTGCGCTGGGTATAAAAATGACCGTTTTGCTGGAAAAGGGGCTGTTACAACAATGTTGCTCGAAATTGGAAAACGAACTTGATTTCGAATGAGATTCCATTGTATTTTCCATTTCCATTTAATGGGGTAATACACATACATATATTTACACAATCCTCATATACTCACACACAAAGACACACAAAATTGCAAATATTTACATATACACATATATATATGCATAAATCACTTTACTATATGAGCATTTCCGTAGAATAGTCAACCAGAGAAAAAATTTTAAATGTTAATAAAAATAAATTCTTTTTTAACCCTGTTATACAAAATTACCCAAAGTTTTATAAAAATAAAGGTTTGGAAGTTAATTTGCATATTTTTATGAAAAATTTGGCTTTAAACCTGAAATTTTTTTTTTTTTTTTTCATTTCGAGCCAGTTTTAAAGGCCTGTTTCTTTTCAATTTTTTCACATGTACGACTTATACTAGCGATCCGTTTTTGCAACGAAATATCTTCATGAAGATCAATTAAGACTAGCAAAATGACAGAAGAGTGAAAGACGATATATTAACAGTAAATTTATATTGAAACTTTTACCTCTGCCTGGATCGTAAGTTCGCGACCAAAAAAATACATTTTTTGTTACCACTTCTCAAGGAGTGTAAGGAAATGTCTAGAACTACATTGCTAAAGCCAGTTGAGTGCGCTTAATTGAAAACCAAAACTACTTCTCGTGAAGGGTTTACCAAACATTTTTTTTTAATGTTCAAAGTTGCGTACGATCGCGACCCATTCGCATTTTGATATATTTTTGGCCTGTTCACTTTGAAATTATGTACTTTGTGCTTTCTTTTTTTTATCCATCGTGTTAGCAGTTGTTGTAAGTCATCTCGCGTATTGAAATGTGCGTCATAGCTCAGCGGTAGAGCAGTCGGCTGTGACTCCTGAGCGTTTTCGTTTGAATCCTGCCAGCTGCCACATTTTTTTAGTTTTATTTTATTCTTAAAACTTTTCGGTCTAAAATGTAAACTTTTGTGTTTGAAAATTCAAATTTATTTTTGAAAGCTTATTCAAGATTGAATTTTGCCAACAACATTTATGTGTGCGATGTAGCTCAGTGGTAGAGCAGACGGGCATGATGCGGGGAGTCTTTGTTCGAATTCCCGCCAACCGACAAAAAATTTATTTTATCTTTAAAAAATTGTTAAAACATTTCTTGTTTATAACCCGATTCATTTAGCCAATTTTCATGAAAACTGGTCTATATTGAATTTGAATCCAAATTTGGTTTGGTCATATATGTAGTCCAAAAAAGTTTAAAATTTAGGTTCAAATTTTTAGCTGTGTAGCAAATAAAAAAAATTACAGCACCTACCACTATTGAATTCTTTTACTTTAAAATATGCGCCAATAATTTTTGGCGGCCGCCGTGGTGTAGCGGTTAAGTGTTCGGCCTTCCACACCAAGTCGTGTCGGTTCGATGCCCGGCAAAAGTAACATCAAAAATTATTTAGAAAAATAATTTTTCTAAACGGGGTCGCCCCTCGGCAGTAGTTTGGCAAACTCTCCGGGTGTATTTCTGCCATGAGAAGCTTCTCTGCAAAAAATTCATTTGCTTTGCAAGTGCCGTTCGGAGTCGGCAAACAACTGTAGGTCCCGCCAACTTGTAGGAAAACTCAAAAGCAACACACCACAAGTTGGAAAGAGAAGCTCGGCTAAAATCTCGTTAGAGGTTATGATAACCTGTTGGTATATCGCCGCCATTATTAGTAGTAGTTAGTTAGCAGTTGTTGTAAGTCATCTCGCCTATTGAAATTTAATAACGAAAAAATTTAGTTTGAATGATTTTCATACAAAACGGTCAACAAGCGTACACTCAAATTAAATTAAAGCAAATATAAGAATATTTGAAAAAAATTATTAGAATATTATAAACGTAAGTACAGATTAACTCGTGAACTAATATTTTAATAGTTTTAAAAAATATATGTACATATATCTCTTAGATAATAAAGATGGGTAAAGCTCCTACTGAATCCCAAAAAGCAAAGCATAAGCGGTATTCGCAAAATATTATGAGTGATCCCACAAAACTTAAGCAGTATCGTAAGAAAGCAGCTGAACGAATGAAGAAACGAAGGGAAGAACTAATGAAGTTGGGGAGAAACACTAAGCTGATGAGGGAGTTTAAAGAAAAAGAACGTGAACGGTTGATAATATACCGTCAAAAAAAGAAAATTGCTTCTAGACAACAACGAAATGGTATAATCTATACTTGCAAACAAACTTTATGCAAAGCTGTAAAAAAAGCAGAAAATGCTTTACCAAAAAATGAAGCAAAAAAAAGAGGTTATTAAAATACTTTATAAAAAGTATTTGCCAGAAAGTAGTACAACTCAAAATACTCTTGAAGAGGACATCAACTCAAAGATAGAGTTGAAATTGGCTGGAGACTTTTTTCTGCGGGACGATATCAGCGTTCAGGCTGCTGGAAAAAGAGAAACGCTAATATTAGATGGGAAAGTTGTTGCTTAACGTTATATGCTGATAACAGTTTCTGAGGCTTACGAGATCTACAAAACGCAAGTAATCGGGAAAACCGTAAGTAAAACACAGTTTTTTAAATGTCATCCAAGAAGTGTCCAGATTTCGAGCAAAATGCCACATAACATGTGTGTATGCATTTATCATGCCAATTTTAATTATTTATTGAAAAGGTTATCGAACGCTATGGACCCTATATCTGATGACTTCGAAAAATTCCTCAAATTAGCGTGTTGCAATATAGAAAATGAACACTGCATGACCAACGCTTGCGAAAAGTGTGCAAGCGAAATTAAAGAGATCATTCCCTTGAAATACCTTTCAAAAATGGACGAGAACGTCAAATGGAAACAATGGCGGAAAGTGGATAATCGTGTAACACTGAATTACACTGCTGCTCCGTTATCTGACTTGTTACACGAGATACAAGTTCAACTGCCACTTTTTTGTAAAGCGAGCACAGCAAAGCTATTTCGAAGCTGTCAGGAAAAATATCCCACCTGGAGTACTTGTTATACAAGTAGATTTCGCAGAGAATTATAGGCTAATCTGCCTAAACGAAATTCAGAGTGCGCATTTTAGTTATAAGCAAGTTTCTATTTTTACTTGCGTCGCTTGGATGTCTGACCAAACTAAGTCGTTTGCAATAATAAGTGACAGTTTAACTCACAGCAAAATCGATGTTTACGTGTTTATAACACATCTTGTGCAAGAGATAAAAAGGCAACATGGCGAATTCAAAGACATTTCCTTTTTCTCGGATGGAAGTAGCTGCCAATTTAAAAATAAGTATATAGCTCGGTGTCTTCCAGATTTACTGATTCAATTCAACTGCAAAAAGTTTGAGTGGAACTATTTTGCGACATCTCATGGCAAGGGTGCAGTCGATGGTATTGGAGCAGTTGTGAAAAGAAAAGTCTGGCAAGTAACAAAAACAAAAAATCTTATTTTGAATGATGCATTATCTTTTTATAATTGTGCAAAAGAGCACATCACTGGAGTTCAACTTATATATATTGGAGCTGATTCAATCGCCGAGATATCCCCAACCTTAAATCAAGAATGGACAAATATGCCAAGCATTCCAGGTATCAGATTGATACATTCAATTTCCTGTGACGAAAACTTGAAGTTACATGTAGCTCGTACGGCATATTCGCAATATAAAGATATTTAATAATATTTCATTATATAGACTATATGTATGTATGTATATTAATAATAATAAATAATACTGATGCGTCGTTTTACTCCATAATTTGAGTCTTTGGCTATTATCATGTCGTTGGAATAAAAAACAATTTTGTAGAAAACAAATTTGCTTAGAATTCTTGAACGGCATCATCCATCATTCACCCGTTAATCACTAGTTTTTCAAGTCAAATTTCAGGCCCTATGCTCCAATAGGAGTTGAGGAAATGATGATGATGATGATGATTCATAAATTTTACAACTATACATTATAGTGAGTATACTTTATGTTATACAAGCCACTTTCGAGCCTTTCGGTGTGGGCCGCGGGATTTCAGTAGAGTCTAATAATTTATGCTATTTTCTTTTCTTTATAAATAGAACATATGATATTGAAACTTGTGAATTAAGTGTTCCAATTCATATAATTTGTAAAACAATGTGCAGAAAATAGTAAAAAAAAAATGTATGGAAAAATCGTACGTTCGCGACCCGTACGTTCGCGACCGACATTTAAGCGTATATGTATATAAAAATGTACTGAAGAAAAATGTAAAGAAAGTTAATTTAAGCCACTTCAATATGTTACAACCATTTGAAAAAATCCATTCCATTTCGCTGAATTTTGGATTTTTCCAGTTGCACAAAAAAGTCACTTCCATTTTGCGTACGTTCGCGACCACATGTTTATTTCCCCCACAGTCAAAACTAAAAATCGAACAAACCTGCCTCTTGCACCTAAAATTGACCTACCAAAATGCTATCGAAGAGGCAAAAAAAAAAAAAGAAAAACCAATGTATACTTTGTTTTTTGGCCCATAAAAGCGTACGAACGTACTGTCAAACAAAATTATATCCCTCCTTGTAGTAATTGCTAAAATGCACACAAGCATTCAAATGAAGGAGTGTAATGGGGTGTGGTTATATAGTTAGCCAAACAGCTGCAACTGTGCGACCTTGCTCAATCCCGACTCTTGCGTCCTCGTTCGTGCAATCTGGGCAACCTGAACTACTTATGCTCGCGGCAGAAAGAGAGGGAGCCCCGGTGTGGCCACTCTGACATATGCGGTTTAAGGGCTCACCGAGGTCTTGTTTCGCAGCGTCCATGTGGTGCGGCTGCAAGCGGGTGTCTGTCTTGTGGCAAGCGGCTCGCTATATAAATTTGAGAATATTTTATTCAAAACCCCGGAGACGGGTTGTGCGCTGGGTTTGGGACATTGTGTACCAATACAAGTGTAAACTCTTCGGCATAGACGTCAAAATTCCAAAATGAGTTTTACACCTGATGATTAGAGTTGCTTTTTGGTGTAGGAGCCATCTATTTAGCGCTGAGTTGCATTCAAATGTCTATAAAAAATTAGTAGCAAACAAAGGTATACTTGTTTCCTAAATTTATAAAAAAGATGGAAAAAATGGTTGAAAAGTTCTTAGAAATGTAAATAATAAAGTTTACCTTGAATTTATAAAGTTTATTTTACATTTTGAACGGTTAGCAGTTCCTCTTTAAACAAGTTTTGCTACTTTTTCTTAAAAATTTTAAAAATTTAAAAAAGTACTTCAAAATGCAACAATGCGCTTTGTAGTAGCAACTTCGTTAGCACATCCCGATCGTACTTCGTACGTAAACAACGAAAATAAAAGAAAAATTAAATGGAATTGTATACCAAATTAAATTTTGAGGAGAAGAAACAACTAAATGAGTGTTGAGCCATTTAGTAAACAACATATATGCAACTATAATGAACTTTTTGCTGTGGCAGGTAAGTACGCTGTTGATTTAAGTACATAAGACTTGCTAAGAAGATCTACAGACCGAATCACTGCGTCAGCTATGGAGCTGCAATTGGACTACGGAAAGACTTCAAACGATTTTAGATAGCTGGCAAGCCAATAACCATACGGCACCAAATATGAAAGCTGCGGATGTATAGTTCTGCCAGGCCATTGAGTTGACTTTGATATTTGTGCATTATAATTTCACAGGCCATTCAAGCTACTGCAAGAACTTCGGGCTATTTAAAAGAAAACAGCTACAAACTTATGACCCATACACAAAATTAATGGAGCATGACGAGGAAATAAATCCAAATGTTAAATTGGCAAATTTTTGGTTTTGGCAAAGGAAATGCTGATCTTATTACGACAAAGTTTTTCAGATTCTTTGGTAAGCGTTTATACATTTTTACATATAATGAGTCAGCATTAATTCCTCTTCAGTTTCTTTGCTTTCAGTATCTTATGCGTGTGATATGCATACAACAACAAATCATTGATGAATTGACGAGTAATTTATATGAACAACTGAAAGTAGTTGCGGAAAACTCGTTGAAGAATGTGGATAAAGTGGAGGAGCGTGAATTGCAAGCATTACTCTATCTCGAGGTGGCCAACAGTTATTTACTATTTCATCGTGCGCAAAAATCCAATGATATACTTGAAGAGTTGTGTACGCGATTTGGTATAGCGTTGAATGTGGAAGGTATGTACATTAGAGCGTATCACCAAAAAAAGTTGAAAATGTTCCCCCCCCCAGTTTGAACACTTACCTTATGAGGTGTCTGTCTTTTTGTCACCCTGTAAAAACAGCGAAATTTGTTTTTTTTTTCTATAACTTCTATACTTCTAGTTCTATTTTCAAAAGTGATACATTTTTAGAAAGGTATTCACCAAGGCAATTGAAGTGGTTCCATCTTGGAACCTGCAGAAGTTGCACTTTGACAATGGCCACGCGCCATTGTAACCAACATTTGTATTTTATAATACAGTAAATAAAAAATCAATATTTAATTTCCTTTAAATAGGATTTACAACAGTCACTTTTTATTTTAGTTATTCACTTAAACTTTTATAATACTTTTTAGCTGCGAAGCTAAATTGTCACCCGACGCGCGTGAACCTCTGCAACTAACTTGCCAGTCCTTTTCTTTTAATTTCTGTCTCTACCTATAGTAGATCTTTTAAAAGCACCTTAAGTTAGTTGCAGTTGCGCTGCGGCGAATTCCATTAAAGTTAGTTCTAGTACTATTTTAACCTAAGACTAATTCTAGTACAATTTATGTCCTAAGGGTAGGTCTATTACTATTTATATCCTAAGGGCCCTATTTTATAGTGTAGACTTTAAATATATTTGCAGGGTTGCATTACATCATCCCCCTTTGGAAAAGAGGGGTTTGTCAAGGTGATCAATCTTGACCAACTCCTCTTGACCCGGATGGTGTACATTGCTTTGAATGAGCGAATGTATGTTTTATTAATTCATTCTAAGTTTTCGCTCGTTCAAAACAACTGATGCAAATATATGTAAAAAAAAATTACTAGAACGGAAATTTTCATCCTTTAAAAAAAACTGAAGTTGCTGTTTTAAAGTAAGTTGTTATTACTAGTTACTTATTAAACTTTTATATTAAGGTGAGTAATATTTTAAACTAACTAGTAAAATTAAAAAAATATTTTTTTTTTTGTTTTTTTGTTTTAAGGTAGGTAAATCTTTTTTTTTTTCGTTTTTAGTGTATGCTTAGAAAAAAAATTCAATTTATTTAAAAAATATTTGTTTTTGTATTCGTGAACTATTTAGGTTACAATTTTTCGAATTCTATTTTTATGTACTGTTTTTTCTTTGTTTTTTGTTTTATCAAAATATGTTATATTAACGCCGTCAATTTTTGTTACGACGTATGGACCATGGTAAATGCTAGAATGTTTCTCGCGAGGTTCTTTTTGTAATAGAACCTTATCATGAACCTTGACCGATATTGTTTGCGAGTCCCGGTTATATCCGGTTTCGTTTTGAACCTTGTGCTTTTTAACGTATTTTTTCGCGAGTGAATTAGTTTTTTGAAAACAATATTTTACTTCTTTCGCGTAATTTTCAATATTGTAGATTGGGTCAATTTCATCTTTTTGCATTTCGAGTGGTAAATTTGCTCTCTTTCCGAATATTAATTTATACGGTGTTAGTGTATTATCGAATACAGTGTTTGTTGTTGTATTATGCAAAAAAGTGAAATAACGTAAGTAAACGTCCCAATCATCAAAATTGTCATTTAAATAAGCGCGTAAATACTCATTAAAAACTCGGTGGTTTCTTTCAACAGTGCCAACTGTTTCATGGTGATATTGTGTTGAAAAATTATGCGTAATTTTTAAAAGTTTCGTTAATTCTGAAAATATTTCGTTTTTAAATTCTGTGCCAAGGTCGGTTTTTATTGATTTCATAGTGCCGTATATCAAAATAAAACATTCGAAAATGGCAGAAGCGACAGTTTTAGCGCTTTTATCGGGTATTGGTATTGTTACTAAATATTTTGTTAAGTCGCATATAATGGTAACTGCGAACTTATTACCATTAATTGACTGCGGTAAAGGGCCTATAGTGTCTATAACGACTATATCGAAAGGCTTGCAGGGAGTTGGCGTAAGTACCATTCTTTCTTTGTTTTTTGGTTTTACTTTGTTTACCAAACATTTTTCACAATTCTTAACAAATTTTGCAATTTCACGAGTCATATTCTTCCAATAATATTTAGTACGTAATTTCGCGTATAGTTTTTTATTTCTAAAATGTCCTCCTGTTATCGGACCATTGTGGTAAATTGTCATCAGTTTGAGTTTTTTGTCGTTGTCGGTCACTGTTTCTACAGGGTCAGTCAGTATAATTTCTAAATGTTTTAAAATTTTGTTCCCGGTAACTTTTAGATTCGATATCGAAAAATATTTGAAAAAATTATCATCTTTTTGTAATTCTACTTGTTTAATACTGCGTGTACTAGCTTCTTTTTCAAGCTGCAAAAGTAATTCATCGAGATGTATTATTTTGTTAGTAGGCGCAATATTTATTAACTCGAGTTTTTTATGCTTTAAATGTGCGTATATATTTAAATTCGAAATTTTATTGTTTTTGTCATGACTTATTTGGCTTTTTATCCTCGGGATTTTCTTTGAAAAGTTGTATGCAAATTTGTCGTATACTTGTAATTTTATGTCTTCTGCTATGTCTTCTTGTTTTTGTTGCTGTTGTTTGTTTTGTTTCGTCATTGCCCTAGTTTGTACCGCTAAAATTTGATTTGTTGAGTTTTTAAGTTCATCAATTGAAATTCTAGATAATGCATCTGCACCGACATTCGTTTTTCCTTTTATGTATTCTATAGTGAAATTATATTCCGATAGCTCAAGTCTTATACGTGAAAGTTTTGAAGAGGGGTCTTTCATGTTAAACAAAAAAACTAATGGACGATGATCTGATTTTACGTTAAAATGCGTACCATAGACATAAGGTCGAAATTGTTTGATAGCAAAATATATGGCTAAAAGTTCTAATTCGATTATTGCTTTTTTCTGTTCTGCATTGTTGAATGATTTTGAAGCGAAGCAGATTGGTAAGTCGTTGCCATTGTGATTTTGGCTCAAAATGGCACCGCAACCAATCTTCGACGCATCAACTGTGATAGTAAATTCCTTTGTGAAGTCGGGATATTACAAAATTTGAGGGGAAATTAGAGATTTTCGGAGTTTTTCAAATGCATTTTCACATTGGTCATCCCAATTAAATTCTACTTTCTTTCTGCTCAGTCTGTTCAAAGGGGCTGCTATTGATGCGAAATTTGGTATGAATCTTCTGTAATAGTTAGCGAATGCAACGAATCTTCGTACTGCGTCTGTATCGCACGGTTTGGGATATTTTTTAATTGCAACTATTTTCGAATCATCAGGTAGCAGTCCTTCGGACGAGCATTTATGCCCTAGAAATGTGACTTCTGAGCGCATGAAATTGCATTTTTTAGGATTTAACCGTAAGTTAAACTTTTTACATGTTTGAAAGACCTTCTCCAAATTGTTGAGGTGGTGAGTCTCGCTACACCCAATGACTATTACATCGTCTACGTATAAAAAGGCTTGGCTTGGAGAAATGCCGGAAAAGGCAATGGACATCATTCTTGAAAAGGAGTTGGGCGCGACATTTAATCCGAAGGGTAAAACCTTCCAACGGAAAGCACCACGATCAGTGCTGAAAGAGGTGATGTCTCTCGAATCTTTATGTAAGGGAATTAGGTGAAAACCTGAGTATAAGTCCAAAGTAGAGAAATATTTTGCTCGACCAAGGTTATCTAAAATGTCATCTACCCGTGCTAGCGGAAATTTGTCGGCTATTAGTTTTTTATTAACTGCCCTAAAATCGACACACATGCGGTATTTTTTCTGTCCACTTGGGTCTTTTTTGGGTACCAATATTAGCGGGCTGTTATAATTCGAATAACTGTGCTCAATCAAATCATTTTGCAGTAAATTGTCAACTTGTCTATTGATTTCTGTTCGTTGTGAATACGGTAATCTGTAATTTTTAATGTAAACTGGTGTTTTGTCCGAAAGTCGTAAGTTTTTGTTCGTAAAAGTTATTTAACGTTTAAGTCTGTTTCAAGGCTGAAATCGTCGGGATACTTTAGGCATAAATCAATTAGCTTATCGTTTGCGTACGTGGGCATTTGGTTAATTAAAATTGACTTTAGTTTTTCTAAACGTTCTGGATTATCTACAGCTTTATTAATTTTGTATATGTTAAAATTATTAATATCTTCAGTCTTAATGTTGAAATCTTTTACGTATTTTACTTCATCTGTAGTATTTATTACTTTTAAAATTGGGTTTTTCGTGTCGACTATGCATTTTGCTGTAAATACGCCATCTGAAACTTCATGAGAATCTAGGAAAAGTGGGTTTTTCGAATTACCCAAATTAAAAATACGAAAAACTTCACACCTTGGTGGAATTGCTAAACTATTGCTGGATGTACTATGCAAAATTGAAACGTTAACCCTATTTGCCCCGTGGTAAATTTGTATTGTGTCGTTCGCGTAATTGAGTATGTATTTGTTTATTTTTAGGAAGTCTTTCCCGAGTATGCCATCAGATGGTATATTGAAACAGTCGTCCACAACGTGAAGCGTGTGTGGGATTAAAATGTCCGGTACTATTAAGTTCGTATCTATTGTACCTAAGGTTGTAATTTTATCAGAAGTTACACCAGTGATATCGATAATATTATTGTTATTTATTAGTGCTTTGCTTGCTAAACTGGAAATTTTAATTACTGATATATCTGCTTGAGAATCTACTAAAAATGTACATGTTTTGTCGGCGTCAGAACAATTTACCTCACTGAAATCTGAATAGTTTAAATTTAGACAATAAATGGATTGTGTAGTAGGACTTTTTACTCCTACTCCCCCAGTGTTCGCCTCTGAGGGGCTTCGGCGTTTAAATTCCTTACATTAGCAGTGGCTCTACTGTTTGAACTCGAATTGTTATTTCTGTTGGTTGTATTTGATCTATTGTAGTTATTCGGCCTATTGGAAGAATTGTTACCTCTTCTGTTGTAATTATTACCTCCTCTATTATAATTGTTATTTCCTCTATAATTTGAACTAGTGCTTTGCCTATTTGTGTTACTATACCTGAAATTGTTGTTATTTTATCTAAAATTGTGACCACGAAAGTTGCCTCTAAAATTGTTTGATCGTATTGGTCTAGAACGAAATGCCAACACCTGCCTCTCTTTTACCTCGTTATCCTTTTCTATAACCATCTTCGCAACCACGTCTTTCGAATCAGTGAAGGTGGACGAAGCTAAGATGGATTTCACCATGTCTGATCTACTGTTGAGCCTACAAACCTTTATTGTTTGCTCCACGGCCATTTCGTGGGCTTTTGCTTGGGTCATACCTTCGATTATTAGAGAGCGCTCTAACGAATCAGACAATTCTTCTACTTGTTTTGCAAATTCAGCATAATTATTATTGGTGATTTTTAGTGCTGCGATTTTACCAGCGACAGCTTTCGAGTTGTCGGGTTTTATTTTGCTACCTAGCGCTTCTTTTATCTGACTAACTGTACTAACTTCTGTTGGTCATGATTCGCGGGCTTTGCCTTCCAACTTTGATTTAAGAAAAGCTATTAGTGTTGGAGTTAGCGCATCATCTGAAAGATCTTCTATTAGGTTTATCTTGTCAATGAAAGACGGAAGCGACAACGGGTCTCCGCTGTAATTTTCGCGCATAATGGAAGCCCATAGGCTAATGGCTGCTCTTTTCTGTTCCGCTGTAGCCATATTTATATCTCTATCAGAAGTTGTGTCCTCGCTATTAGGGGATATTGTATCGTTGTTGCTTTCGTTAGGAGTTGTGTCGCTGCTATTTACGCTAATGATTGTAGTACTATTTGAAGAATTTGTTGTGCTGGATTCGTTATTAAATCCATGAAAATCTTCACCTAAGGAGATTCTTGGTGGAGGGTTATACGTAAATGATACTTCCGCTGAGCTCGCGTCTTGGAAATCTTTTTCAGAATCTGACATCTATAGCAACATTCGATAGCTTGTGTTGAAAATTTGTAGCAAAGTTAAAAAAAAATGTATAAGTTTATCAAAAAAAAATTTAGTTTGGCTCAAGGAAAGAGGCGGCAAATGGCTTTATGGTGCCACTCAAAATATAGATTTTGAAAATTTTGTAGGTAGAATAAATTTAAAATTGTTGTTATAGGCACTTCGTAACGAGTTATGCACTTTAGCGGATTCAGGATACCTTGTTATGTAGGTTTATTTCATGCAAAAAAATATTTTGTAGACACAGATGCTAAAAAAAAATTCAAAAATGTTTATAAATTTGTGTAAGGCACTGTAGTTTCGGAAAAAATTCTAAAAATCGACATCGTTGAGAAAAAATTTCAAGTTGAAATTGTAAAAAAATTGTACGAAAAATGTTGATTGGTACTATAGCTTTAAATGCAAGCAAAGAATGTAGGCAGGCATTTATTTCGTATTTAAAAGAGTATTTTAAAAAAAAAAAAAATGTCTTTTTTTCAAAATAATTGTACCAGGTTGGTAGAATTTTATTGCTAGGCACTGTATTTCCAAATTATTTATAAAATTTTGATAGCAGGTTTTTAATAAAAAATTGAATATTTTCCGTCGGGAAACGCGTTAAATAGCAAAAAGTTTATAAGGGCAAATTTATAATTTTATTATTTTGTGTCAAAAGAATTTCAAATAAACGTTTGTATTTTTTTCGCAAAACTGTATGTTTGAACTAATATTCCAAATAAGAACGAACAGTAGATATAAATGTGTTTTAAATGGTTATTATTAAAATGGTATTTCATATGTATACATATATGTATGTATTTACATATTATTTAGTTTTATGTAGAAAATCCATTTGAAAAAAAGAAAAATTTTTACAAAAATTTTGAATTTTAAGTTTAAAGAGAAATAATTGGAAAAAGAAAAATTGTGTGCTAATGGCCATATAAGAAAATTGAAAAATATTAGTTTTAATGTATTTTATATGCAAGTTAAATATACACACATATTAGGGTTATGATTTTGTATACCTTTTTCTGAATTTCAAAGTTGCTGTGGTGGCATGCGATGAACTTTTGCCTATTAATTACATTACTGGTAATATTTTTGCTAGTTTGTGAAAAAACCTTACGCGCAAGCTATTTTTACTTTTACAAGGCGGTTGCATGGCAATACCCAGTGCCTGGTATAACAATCTACAGTAAAAACTCCTTGTCCTCAATTTTTCCATTAAAAACCAAGAGAATTAGATTAAATGCACAAATATCTTTCGCTGTTATAAAATTTAAAACAATTTCGAAGTAAAAACATGTCCAAATGGTCAATTTCCGAACCTTAAGTGGTGACTTTTTACGTAAATTTCTTTATAATTCCCTTTTTACAAAATTTTCTCAGAATGATTAAAACGCATTTATCATCATATTTTGTCTATTTTCAGACTTTAAACATGTTCAAAAATAAACAGTCAAATTCATTTGTGGAATCAGGAGCGGAAATATGGAAAAAAAATTTGAAATTAAGTACAAAGCGCCGGCCTATGATTCCTGAAATCAAGAAAGATATGGATGGGGTTATGTGTAAAATGCCTTTACACAGTCATATCGTAGGTAGATTTTTGGGCTTGTACGATGAATGTAAGGGTCGAGACAATCGAGTAAAAAAAATAACAAACGAATTGTTGAAGCTCTGGCAGAAACTCAATTTCCCTGCTCTCTCAAGGCCACGGGTTTATGCTAAGGTTGGCAAGTTAATAAAATCGTTTGAAGCTCAAGCTAAAGAGCGAAACATTTGAGAAAAACTTGAAAACTCTTTTTGATATCACAAAAGTGACTGGAAACTGGCTGTGCAGTGAAGACACAGAGCTTTATCGGAAGCAAATCGAATCATCAGGCCGTGTAGGTTACACAACTGAGAAAAAGGCTTCAGCGAAAACAGTTCATCCTTCGAAACGAGTCAGGAAATCAGATAAGTCAACAAGCCAAGTACAGTATTTTACAACCGATGATGATAGTTCTGAGGAAGATAATAGCAGTGCCGATTGGAACGATGCGGAAGAGTGCGCCCCCTCGAAACAGAAGTATGAACCAACAAAATCCGCAGCCAAGCTAGTATCAAAATTGCATATCTCAACAAGAAAAGTAGCAACAGTTCTTCAAAATTTAGCTGAAGACGAAATAAAGGTGCCAAAACCGTCACAATCGGGTATTTGGCGTCGAGTGATCAAGGATGCACAGAATGTAAAAGTCCGGTTTAAAGAGCTTCTATCTGAAGAGGAATTTTGCTTGCATTTTGATGGAAAAAGAATAAAAAATAAGGAATATCAGGCGGTTTGTCTAAAAAGTTCTAAAAGAACTATACAGTTCAGCGTTTTGGCTTGCGACAGCGGATCAGCTAAGGACATCTTTATTCCTTTGCGTTTATTGTTGAATGAGTTCGATGCATGGAAAAATATCAAAATGATTATATCTGACACAACTGCAGTGAATACCGGGAGAAAGAACGGGGTAGTTTCAAAACTCCAAACAGAGTTCCGAAAAATGGGACTAGAGGCACCTCAATTCATAGGCTGTCAACATCACATTCTTGACCTTGTTCTTCGACATCTAATGGATTATTTATTTCCAACAACATCTGTGTCACCCAGCATCAATTATAAATTCGTCGAAGACGTATTGGCCGAAATAACATTATCAATTAAAAACCCGGGATGGAGAGATGATTTTAAGTTTCTTTTCGACCTCTGTGAAGGATACAATTACTACCAGAAGGAAAAAAAAAATGGCCTTTACTCAAATGGCGAAAACTGCCATCCCTTCATAGTGCCAGGTGGAATTGACGAGCAATATTTGCACTGATTGGTTATTTTCTCATTCCCAAATGGAGGGATCAACTCAAATTTAGCTGTGACTTTATAGCAAATGCATGGGCAAAGGCATGGTTTTCAAATCAGCATTATTCAGAGGAAATATATGACGAGTTACATGTTGCTGTCGCTAAACTGCAATGCGCTAAGGCTTTAAAGTCTTTTACTACTCATTGGTCAGAGGAACCTTCTGTGCTCGATGTGCCTCGTTCAAATATTGTGGCTGAACGAGCTGTGAAATTGACGGAAGAGATTCTCACCACTTGCAAAACGGATAAATATCTTAATTAAAAGTTCATAAACAGTAATTTAGAAATTTAAAATAACGAACAGTTTAATATTGTAAAACATATTCACTACAGAATAAATGATATCCAAATTTGCCTCATACTAATACAGAACTCGTGGTGCGCGTAAGGTTTTTTCAGACTTTATTGAAATTATAATTATTTTCGTGATTTTTATACAAAAGTTCATCGTTTGCCACTACAGCATTTTAAATCTAAAAAAAATCATAACCCTAATACATATGTATTGAAATTTAAAAGAATAGGAATATTAGAATGTGTAAAAAGAAAATATACGTAGGTGTTAGTATATACTTATGCTGCTTCTGTTGTTTCTGCTGCTGGCTTCGCTTTGTCCTCGTCTTTCCATGCTCGTGCTGTGATTTCGCTGCTGCTAGTTAAAGATGATTTTAGCGTTATTTTTTCGCTATTTATTTTTTTGCATATATGTATGTGTGTTACTATGCTGTGGGGGCGTGGTTTTCGTTTACCGCTATTAGAGTTTCTTTGTTTTTTTGTGTTTTTCGGTAGAGCTTTGCTTAATGCTATGAGTCAAATTATTGATGCACTATTTTGTCCCTTGGCAAAGGCTGTACTTCCCATGTACATACATACATATGTTCACAAATGTCTCTTTCAACCGTTATTTGAATGCCTTTGATTTTAGCAACTCACGCCACCAGCACTTTATTAATACCGTAACAGCACACTTGCAATTTTTCTGTACAGTCAAATCAAAAACACATTTTTCAAAAGAGGACTTCGCCTTTTTGTTCAAAACCAGCTATGTCGCTTTTTTCAATATATATATTTTCAATGTATATTTATACATATATATGGTAAATTTCAAGTTTTTAGTTTTTCAATTTAAAAAAAAATTATTTTGTAAAAAGTATATCGTTTAGTGTTTTTTTTTTTTGTAGTTAGTTGGTTTTGCCACTTTTTTTTGCCAAAATTCACATTTAAAATTTCTTTTCTTATTTTCGCATGATTTTTAAAGTTTTAGTTTCGACATCACCAAAAAATTGTTTTTTTTTCCAACAATTTTACGAATTCATTTGCTTTTAATGCTTTTCTTATTATTAATATAAGAAATAAGAATTTTTTGCACTTAGCGGGTTTTTTTGAAAGTTTTATACTTTTTTTTTGATAAATTTGTAATTTTCTTTAAAGTTTTGCTTATTTTTAGCTTTTTTTTTGTAATTTGAATTTTTAGTATGTATGTAAGTAATTTTGAAATTTTAGTATATGCTTTGTTAAATAAATTTTTAATTTTCATGAAAAAAAAATTTTTAAGTTTTTAGAAAAATTGTATATTTTCTTTTTTTTGCAATTTTGGTAGTTTATAGTTATGTAGAATTTTGTATTGTAAAAAAAAAAATTTTTTGTGTAGTTTTTCAGAGTTTTTAGCTTTTTTTGTAGTTTTTGAAAGTTTTTAAATTTTTCGTAGTTTGAAATTTTTAATTTTTTTGTAAATTTTGAGTTTTTTAATTTTTTTGTAGTTTTTTTGAAAGTTTTTTTTTTAATTTTTTTTTGTAAATTTTTTTGAAAGTTTTTAATAATTTCTTTTTTTTACGGTTTTATTTATTGTAATTTTTCTTTATGCTTTGTTGGCCACTAGCACGAACTTAAAAGGAATTCATTTCATCAAAAATTTTTTTTTTTTTTGTTTTAAACTTTTTTATATTTTATAAATTGTATCATAGCTGCTGCTATGTACATCTCGTGTCCGCCAGATTTGCAGGCAGGCACACGGTCGCCATGAAGTGGTTCCATCTTGGAACCTGCAGAAGTTGCACTTTGACAATGGCCACGCGCCATTGTAACCAACATTTGTATTTTATAATACAGTAAATAAAAAATCAATATTTAATTTCCTTTAAATAGGATTTACAACAGTCACTTTTTATTTTAGTTATTCACTTAAACTTTTATAATACTTTTTAGCTGCGAAGCTAAATTGTCACCCGACGCGCTTGAACCTCTGCAACTAACTTGCCAGTCCTTTTCTTTTAATTTCTGTCTCTACCTATAGTAGAGCTTTTAAAAGCACCTTAAGTTAGTTGCAGTTGCGCTGCGGCGAATTCCATTAAAGTTAGTTCTAGTACTATTTTAACCTAAGACTAATTCTAGTACAATTTATGTCCTAAGGGTAGGTCTATTACTATTTATATCCTAAGGGCCCTATTTTATAGTGTAGACTTTAAATATATTTGCAGGGTTGCATTACACAATATTTCATCAATAGAAACTTTTAGCCCTTTTTTTCTTAGTTTTCCGGAAATTTTTTTTTTTTTTTCAAATAGAATAAAAACTGCAAGGCAAAGGCTGACATCACCGCCCTGCAGGAAATGCGATGGACGGGACAAGGAAAGACAACCATCGGACCTTGTGACGTATACTACAGTGCCCAGCCACGCGGCAAAGCGCGTGGTGTAGGATTCGTGGTGGGAGAGAGACTTTGCCGCCAAGTACTAGCGTTCACTCCTGTGAACGAACGTCTAGCTGCGATCCGCATCAAGGCGATGTTTTCAACATAACTTTTATCTGCGCCTATGCGCCGACTGAGGAGACGGACGACGCAGAGAAGGACTCCTTTTACGATAAACTTGAACAGACTTATGATCGCTGCCCCCAACATGATATCAAAATCGTGCTCGGCGACTTTAATGCCAAGGTGGGCAAGGAAGGAGTCTTTGGTCCTACAGTTGGAAAATTTAGTCTCCACGATATAACATCACCCAACGGCACTAGGTTGATTGAACTCGCCTCTGCTCGCAATATGGTCATCAGTAGTACTAGGTTCCAGCCTAAACGAATACACCAAGCCACCTGGCTGTCCCCTGATCAAAGAACAAGAAACCAGATTGATCATGTCATGATTGACGGCAGACATAGCTCCACTGTTCTGGACGTGCGTACACTGCGTGGTACCAATATTGACTCTGACCATTATCTTGTGGCAGCCAAGATACGCACACGCCTCTGTGCAACGAAGAAAGTGCGCACAGTAACGGAAGGAAAGTTTGACGTCGAGAAGCTACGCATGACACAGACAGCTGATAATTTCAAAACTCGACTCTCACACCTGCTAGCAGAGGGCAATCCTCGACCTAACGATGTAACCGAGAAATGGAAGCATATCTCTCACTCTTTGCGTACCGCCGCTGAGGCCACTATAGGGTTCCAGCGAGCCCGCAAGAACAACTGGTACGATGAGGAATGCAAAACTGCCTCGAAAAAAAAGGACGCTGCCTACAAGGAGACGTTGCGAACGGGCGCAACCCGCAGTGTATAGCAACAATATCGTGAGGCAAAGAAGGAAGAGAGACGCCTTTTCAGAAAAAAGAAAAGTGAGGCCGAAAGGCGTGAGTGTGAGGAGCTTGAGATACTGGCTGACAGGAATGATGCCCGAAAATTCTATGAAAAGATCCGGCGGATGACGGAAGGTTTTAAGACCGGGGCAAGTTCCTGTAAGGACAATAATGGCGACCTGGTAACCGACGTACAAAGTGTACTTAAATTATGGAGGGAGCACTTCTCCTCACTGCTAAATTGCAAGGTAGACGTCGAACCCGATACCCCAATCCCTGACGATGGAAAAGTCGTCCCACCACCTGCCTATGATGAAGTGAGGATAGCTATATCCCGGCTCAAAAACAACAAAGCGCCTGGAAAAGACGGACTACCCGCCGAGCTGTTCAAACACGGAGGCGAAGAGCTGGTAAAAAGCATGCATCAGCTCTTATGCAGAATATAGTCAGACGAGTGCATGCCTCCGGATTGGAATTTAAGTGTGCTTTGCCCAATCCACAAGAAAGGCGATCCCGCTAACCGCACCAACTACCGCGGAGTCAGTCTTCTTAATATCGCATATAAGGTTCTTTCTAGCGTGTTGTGTGAAAGGCCACGGGTTTATGCTAAGGTTGGCAAGTTAATAAAATCGTTTGAAGCTCAAGCGAAAGAGCGAAACATTTGAGAAAAACTTGAAAACTCTTTTTGATATCACAAAAGTGACTGGAAACTGGCTGTGCAGTGAAGACACAGAGCTTTATCGGAAGCAAATCGAATCATCAGGCCGTGTAGGTTACACAACTGAGAAAAAGGCTTCAGCGAAAACAGTTCATCCTTCGAAACGAGTCAGGAAATCAGATAAGTCAACAAGCCAAGTACAGTATTTTACAACCGATGATGATAGTTCTGAGGAAGATAATAGCAGTGCCGATTGGAACGATGCGGAAGAGTGCGCCCCCTCGAAACAGAAGTATGAACCAACAAAATCCGCAGCCAAGCTAGTATCAAAATTGCATATCTCAACAAGAAAAGTAGCAACAGTTCTTCAAAATTTAGCTGAAGACGAAATAAAGGTGCCAAAACCGTCACAATCGGGTATTTGGCGTCGAGTGATCAAGGATGCACAGAATGTAAAAGTCCGGTTTAAAGAGCTTCTATCTGAAGAGGAATTTTGCTTGCATTTTGATGGAAAAAGAATAAAAAATAAGGAATATCAGGCGGTTTGTCTAAAAAGTTCTAAAAGAACTATACAGTTCAGCGTTTTGGCTTGCGACAGCGTATCAGCTAAGGACATCTTTATTCCTTTGCGTTTATTGTTGAATGAGTTCGATGCATGGAAAAATATCAAAATGATTATATCTGACACAACTGTAGTGAATACCGGGAGAAAGAACGGGGTAGTTTCAAAACTCCAAACAGAGTTCCGAAAAATGGGACTAGAGGCACCTCAATTCATAGGCTGTCAACATCACATTCTTGACCTTGTTCTTCGACATCTAATGGATTATTTATTTCCAACAACATCTGTGTCACCCAGCATCAATTATCAATTCGTCGAAGACGTATTGACCGAAATAACATTATCAATTAAAAACCCGGGATGGAGAGATGATTTTAAGTTTCTTTTCGACCTCTGTGAAGGATACAATTACTACCAGAAGGAAAAAAAAAATGGCCTTTACTCAAATGGCGAAAACTGCCATCCCTTCATAGTGCCAGGTGGAATTGACGAGCAATATTTGCACTGATTGGTTATTTTCTCATTCCCAAATGGAGGGATCAACTCAAATTTAGCTGTGACTTTATAGCAAATGCATGGGCAAAGGCATGGTTTTCAAATCAGCATTATTCAGAGGAAATATATGACGAGTTACATGTTGCTGTCGCTAAACTGCAATGCGCTAAGGCTTTAAAGTCTTTTACTACTCATTGGTCAGCGGAACCTTCTGTGCTCGATGTGCCTCGTTCAAATATTGTGGCTGAACGAGCTGTGAAATTGACGGAAGAGATTCTCACCACTTGCAAAACGGATAAATATCTTAATTATAAGTTAATAAACAGTAATTTAGAAATTTAAAATAACGAACAGTTTAATATTGTAAAACATATTCACTACAGAATAAATGATATCCAAATTTGCCTCATACTAATACAGAACTCCTGGTGCGCGTAAGGTTTTTTCAGACTTTATTGAAATTATAATTATTTTCGTGATTTTTATACAAAAGTTCATCGTTTGCCACTACAGCATTGTAAATCTAAAAAAAATCATAACCCTAATACATATGTATTGAAATTTAAAAGAATAGGAATATTAGAATGTGTAAAAAGAAAATATACGTAGGTGTTAGTATATACTTATGCTGCTTCTGTTGTTTCTGCTGCTGGCTTCGCTTTGTCCTCGTCTTTCCATGCTCGTGCTGTGATTTCGCTGCTGCTAGTTAAAGATGATTTTAGCGTTATTTTTTCGCTATTTATTTTTTTGCATATATGTATGTGTGTTACTATGCTGTGGTGGCGTGGTTTTCGTTTACCGCTATTAGAGTTTCTTTGTTTTTTTGTGTTTTTCGGTAGAGCTTTGCTTAATGCTATGAGTCAAATTATTGATGCACTATTTTGTCCCTTGGCAAAGGCTGTACTTCCCATGTACATACATACATATGTTCACAAATGTCTCTTTCAACCGTTATTTGAATGCCTTTGATTTTAGCAACTCACGCCACCAGCACTTTATTAATACCGTAACAGCACACTTGCAATTTTTCTGTACAGTCAAATCAAAAACACATTTTTCAAAAGAGGACTTCGCCTTTTTGTTCAAAACCAGCTATGTCGCTTTTTTCAATATATATATTTTCAATGTATATTTATACATATATATGGTAAATTTCAAGTTTTTAGTTTTTCAATTTAAAAAAAAATTATTTTGTAAAAAGTATATCGTTTAGTGTTTTTTTTTTTTGTAGTTAGTTGGTTTTGCCACTTTTTTTTGCCAAAATTCACATTTAAAATTTCTTTTCTTATTTTCGCATGATTTTTAAAGTTTTAGTTTCGACATCACCAAAAAATTGTTTTTTTTTCCAACAATTTTACGAATTCATTTGCTTTTAATGCTTTTCTTATTATTAATATAAGAAATAAGAATTTTTTGCACTTAGCGGGTTTTTTTGAAAGTTTTATACTTTTTTTTTGATAAATTTGTAATTTTCTTTAAAGTTTTGCTTATTTTTAGCTTTTTTTTTGTAATTTGAATTTTTAGTATGTATGTAAGTAATTTTGAAATTTTAGTATATGCTTTGTTAAATAAATTTTTAATTTTCATGAAAAAAAAATTTTTAAGTTTTTAGAAAAATTGTATATTTTCTTTTTTTTGCAATTTTGGTAGTTTATAGTTATGTAGAATTTTGTATTGTAAAAAAAAAAATTTTTTGTGTAGTTTTTCAGAGTTTTTAGCTTTTTTTGTAGTTTTTGAAAGTTTTTAAATTTTTCGTAGTTTGAAATTTTTAATTTTTTTGTAAATTTTGAGTTTTTTAATTTTTTTGTAGTTTTTTTGAAAGTTTTTTTTTTAATTTTTTTTTGTAAATTTTTTTGAAAGTTTTTAATAATTTCTTTTTTTTACGGTTTTATTTATTGTAATTTTTCTTTATGCTTTGTTGGCCACTAGCACGAACTTAAAAGGAATTCATTTCATCAAAAATTTTTTTTTTTTTTGTTTTAAACTTTTTTATATTTTATAAATTGTATCATAGCTGCTGCTATGTACATCTCGTGTCCGCCAGATTTGCAGGCAGGCACACGGTCGCCATGAAGTGGTTCCATCTTGGAACCTGCAGAAGTTGCACTTTGACAATGGCCACGCGCCATTGTAACCAACATTTGTATTTTATAATACAGTAAATAAAAAATCAATATTTAATTTCCTTTAAATAGGATTTACAACAGTCACTTTTTATTTTAGTTATTCACTTAAACTTTTATAATACTTTTTAGCTGCGAAGCTAAATTGTCACCCGACGCGCTTGAACCTCTGCAACTAACATGCCAGTCCTTTTCTTTTAATTTCTGTCTCTACCTATAGTAGAGCTTTTAAAAGCACCTTAAGTTAGTTGCAGTTGCGCTGCGGCGAATTCCATTAAAGTTAGTTCTAGTACTATTTTAACCTAAGACTAATTCTAGTACAATTTATGTCCTAAGGGTAGGTCTATTACTATTTATATCCTAAGGGCCCTATTTTATAGTGTAGACTTTAAATATATTTGCAGGGTTGCATTACACAATATTTCATCAATAGAAACTTTTAGCCCTTTTTTTCTTAGTTTTCCGGAAATTTTTTTTTTTTTTTCAAATAGAATAAAAACTGCAAGGCAAAGGCTGACATCACCGCCCTGCAGGAAATGCGATGGACGGGACAAGGAAAGACAACCATCGGACCTTGTGACGTATACTACAGTGCCCAGCCACGCGGCAAAGCGCGTGGTGTAGGATTCGTGGTGGGAGAGAGACTTTGCCGCCAAGTACTAGCGTTCACTCCTGTGAACGAACGTCTAGCTGCGATCCGCATCAAGGCGATGTTTTCAACATAACTTTTATCTGCGCCTATGCGCCGACTGAGGAGACGGACGACGCAGAGAAGGACTCCTTTTACGATAAACTTGAACAGACTTATGATCGCTGCCCCCAACATGATATCAAAATCGTGCTCGGCGACTTTAATGCCAAGGTGGGCAAGGAAGGAGTCTTTGGTCCTACAGTTGGAAAATTTAGTCTCCACGATATAACATCACCCAACGGCACTAGGTTGATTGAACTCGCCTCTGCTCGCAATATGGTCATCAGTAGTACTAGGTTCCAGCCTAAACGAATACACCAAGCCACCTGGCTGTCCCCTGATCAAAGAACAAGAAACCAGATTGATCATGTCATGATTGACGGCAGACATAGCTCCACTGTTCTGGACGTGCGTACACTGCGTGGTACCAATATTGACTCTGACCATTATCTTGTGGCAGCCAAGATACGCACACGCCTCTGTGCAACGAAGAAAGTGCGCACAGTAACGGAAGGAAAGTTTGACGTCGAGAAGCTACGCATGACACAGACAGCTGATAATTTCAAAACTCGACTCTCACACCTGCTAGCAGAGGGCAATCCTCGACCTAACGATGTAACCGAGAAATGGAAGCATATCTCTCACTCTTTGCGTACCGCCGCTGAGGCCACTATAGGGTTCCAGCGAGCCCGCAAGAACAACTGGTACGATGAGGAATGCAAAACTGCCTCGAAAAAAAAGGACGCTGCCTACAAGGAGACGTTGCGAACGGGCGCAACCCGCAGTGTATAGCAACAATATCGTGAGGCAAAGAAGGAAGAGAGACGCCTTTTCAGAAAAAAGAAAAGTGAGGCCGAAAGGCGTGAGTGTGAGGAGCTTGAGATACTGGCTGACAGGAATGATGCCCGAAAATTCTATGAAAAGATCCGGCGGATGACGGAAGGTTTTAAGACCGGGGCAAGTTCCTGTAAGGACAATAATGGCGACCTGGTAACCGACGTACAAAGTGTACTTAAATTATGGAGGGAGCACTTCTCCTCACTGCTAAATTGCAAGGTAGACGTCGAACCCGATACCCCAATCCCTGACGATGGAAAAGTCGTCCCACCACCTGCCTATGATGAAGTGAGGATAGCTATATCCCGGCTCAAAAACAACAAAGCGCCTGGAAAAGACGGACTACCCGCCGAGCTGTTCAAACACGGAGGCGAAGAGCTGGTAAAAAGCATGCATCAGCTCTTATGCAGAATATAGTCAGACGAGTGCATGCCTCCGGATTGGAATTTAAGTGTGCTTTGCCCAATCCACAAGAAAGGCGATCCCGCTAACCGCACCAACTACCGCGGAGTCAGTCTTCTTAATATCGCATATAAGGTTCTTTCTAGCGTGTTGTGTGAAAGGCCACGGGTTTATGCTAAGGTTGGCAAGTTAATAAAATCGTTTGAAGCTCAAGCGAAAGAGCGAAACATTTGAGAAAAACTTGAAAACTCTTTTTGATATCACAAAAGTGACTGGAAACTGGCTGTGCAGTGAAGACACAGAGCTTTATCGGAAGCAAATCGAATCATCAGGCCGTGTAGGTTACACAACTGAGAAAAAGGCTTCAGCGAAAACAGTTCATCCTTCGAAACGAGTCAGGAAATCAGATAAGTCAACAAGCCAAGTACAGTATTTTACAACCGATGATGATAGTTCTGAGGAAGATAATAGCAGTGCCGATTGGAACGATGCGGAAGAGTGCGCCCCCTCGAAACAGAAGTATGAACCAACAAAATCCGCAGCCAAGCTAGTATCAAAATTGCATATCTCAACAAGAAAAGTAGCAACAGTTCTTCAAAATTTAGCTGAAGACGAAATAAAGGTGCCAAAACCGTCACAATCGGGTATTTGGCGTCGAGTGATCAAGGATGCACAGAATGTAAAAGTCCGGTTTAAAGAGCTTCTATCTGAAGAGGAATTTTGCTTGCATTTTGATGGAAAAAGAATAAAAAATAAGGAATATCAGGCGGTTTGTCTAAAAAGTTCTAAAAGAACTATACAGTTCAGCGTTTTGGCTTGCGACAGCGTATCAGCTAAGGACATCTTTATTCCTTTGCGTTTATTGTTGAATGAGTTCGATGCATGGAAAAATATCAAAATGATTATATCTGACACAACTGTAGTGAATACCGGGAGAAAGAACGGGGTAGTTTCAAAACTCCAAACAGAGTTCCGAAAAATGGGACTAGAGGCACCTCAATTCATAGGCTGTCAACATCACATTCTTGACCTTGTTCTTCGACATCTAATGGATTATTTATTTCCAACAACATCTGTGTCACCCAGCATCAATTATCAATTCGTCGAAGACGTATTGACCGAAATAACATTATCAATTAAAAACCCGGGATGGAGAGATGATTTTAAGTTTCTTTTCGACCTCTGTGAAGGATACAATTACTACCAGAAGGAAAAAAAAAATGGCCTTTACTCAAATGGCGAAAACTGCCATCCCTTCATAGTGCCAGGTGGAATTGACGAGCAATATTTGCACTGATTGGTTATTTTCTCATTCCCAAATGGAGGGATCAACTCAAATTTAGCTGTGACTTTATAGCAAATGCATGGGCAAAGGCATGGTTTTCAAATCAGCATTATTCAGAGGAAATATATGACGAGTTACATGTTGCTGTCGCTAAACTGCAATGCGCTAAGGCTTTAAAGTCTTTTACTACTCATTGGTCAGCGGAACCTTCTGTGCTCGATGTGCCTCGTTCAAATATTGTGGCTGAACGAGCTGTGAAATTGACGGAAGAGATTCTCACCACTTGCAAAACGGATAAATATCTTAATTATAAGTTAATAAACAGTAATTTAGAAATTTAAAATAACGAACAGTTTAATATTGTAAAACATATTCACTACAGAATAAATGATATCCAAATTTGCCTCATACTAATACAGAACTCCTGGTGCGCGTAAGGTTTTTTCAGACTTTATTGAAATTATAATTATTTTCGTGATTTTTATACAAAAGTTCATCGTTTGCCACTACAGCATTGTAAATCTAAAAAAAATCATAACCCTAATACATATGTATTGAAATTTAAAAGAATAGGAATATTAGAATGTGTAAAAAGAAAATATACGTAGGTGTTAGTATATACTTATGCTGCTTCTGTTGTTTCTGCTGCTGGCTTCGCTTTGTCCTCGTCTTTCCATGCTCGTGCTGTGATTTCGCTGCTGCTAGTTAAAGATGATTTTAGCGTTATTTTTTCGCTATTTATTTTTTTGCATATATGTATGTGTGTTACTATGCTGTGGTGGCGTGGTTTTCGTTTACCGCTATTAGAGTTTCTTTGTTTTTTTGTGTTTTTCGGTAGAGCTTTGCTTAATGCTATGAGTCAAATTATTGATGCACTATTTTGTCCCTCGGTAAAGGCTGTACTTCCCATGTACATACATACATATGTTCACAAATGTCTCTTTCAACCGTTATTTGAATGCCTTTGATTTTAGCAACTCACGCCACCAGCACTTTATTAATACCGTAACACCACACTTGCAAGTTTTCTGTACAGTCAAATCAAAAACACATTTTTCAAAAGAGGACTTCGCCTTTTTGTTCAAAACCAGCTATGCCGCTTTTTTCAATATATATATTTTCAATGTATATTTATACATATATATGGTAAATTTCAAGTTTTTAGTTTTTCAATTTAAAAAAAAATTATTTTGTAAAAAGTATATCGTTTTGTGTTTTTTTTTTTTTGGTAGTTAGTTGGTTTTGCCACTTTTTTTGCCAAAATTCATATTTAAAATTTTTTTTCTTATTTTCGCATGATTTTTAAAGTTTTAGTTTCGACATCACCAAAAAATTGTTTTTTTTTTCCAACAATTTTACGAATTCATTTGCTTTTAATGCTTTTCTTATTATTAATATAAGAAATAAGAATTTTTTGCACTTAGCGGCTTTTTTGAAAGTTTTATACTTTTTTTTTGATAAATTTGTAATTTTCTTTAAAGTTTTGCTTATTTTTAGCTTTTTTTTTGTAATTTGAATTTTTAGTATGTATGTAAGTAATTTTGAAATTTTAGTATATGCTTTGTTAAATAAATTTTTAATTTTCATGAAAAAAAAATTTTTAAGTTTTTAGAAAAATTGTATATTTTCTTTTTTTTTGCAATTTTGGTAGTTTATAGTTATGTAGAATTTTGTATTGTAAAAAAAAAAATTTTTTTGTGTAGTTTTTCAGAGTTTTTAGCTTTTTTTGTAGTTTTTGAAAGTTTTTAAATTTTTCGTAGTTTGAAATTTTTAATTTTTTTGTAAATTTTGAGTTTTTTAATTTTTTTGTAGTTTTTTTGAAAGTTTTTTTTTTTAATTTTTTTTTGTAAATTTTTTTGAAAGTTTTTAATAATTTCTTTTTTTTTACGGTTTTATTTCTTGTAATTTTTCTTTATGCTTTGTTGGCCACTAGCACGGACTTAAAATGAATTCATTTCATCAAACATTTTTTGTTTTTTTTGTTTTAAACTTTTTTATATTTTATAAATTTTATCATAGCTGCTGCTATGTACATCTCGTGTCCGCCAGATTTGCAGGCAGGCACACGGTCGCCATGAAGTGGTTCCATCTTGGAACCTGCAGAAGTTGCACTTTGACAATGGCCACGCGCCATTGTAACCAACATTTGTATTTTATAATACAGTAAATAAAAAATCAATATTTAATTTCCTTTAAATAGGATTTACAACAGTCACTTTTTATTTTAGTTATTCACTTAAACTTTTATAATACTTTTTAGCTGCGAAGCTAAATTGTCACCCGACGCGTTTGAACCTCTGCAACTAACTTGCCAGTCCTTTTCTTTTAATTTCTGTCTCTACCTATAGTAGAGCTTTTAAAACCACCTTAAGTTAGTTGCAGTTGCGCTGCGGCGAATTCCATTAAAGTTAGTTCTAGTACTATTTTAACCTAAGACTAATTCTAGTACAATTTATGTCCTAAGGGTAGGTCTATTACTATTTATATCCTAAGGGCCCTATTTTATAGTGTAGACTTTAAATATATTTGCAGGGTTGCATTACACAATATTTCATCAATAGAAACTTTTAGCCCTTTTTTTCTTAGTTTTCCGGAAATTTTTTTTTTTTTTTCAAATACAGGGTGTTGGTTTTAGTAAAAATATAATAAAAACTGCAAGGCAAAGGCTGACATCACCGCCCTGCAGGAAATGCGATGGACGGGACAAGGAAAGACAACCATCGGACCTTGTGACGTATACTACAGTGCCCAGCCACGCGGCAAAGCGCGTGGTGTAGGATTCGTGGTGGGAGAGAGACTTTGCCGCCAAGTACTAGCGTTCACTCCTGTGAACGAACGTCTAGCTGCGATCCGCATCAAGGCGATGTTTTCAACATAACTTTTATCTGCGCCTATGCGCCGACTGAGGAGACGGACGACGCAGAGAAGGACTCCTTTTACGATAAACTTGAACAGACTTATGATCGCTGCCCCCAACATGATATCAAAATCGTGCTCGGCGACTTTAATGCCAAGGTGGGCAAGGAAGGAGTCTTTGGTCCTACAGTTGGAAAATTTAGTCTCCACGATATAACATCACCCAACGGCACTAGGTTGATTGACCTCGCCTCTGCTCGCAATATGGTCATCAGTAGTACTAGGTTCCAGCCTAAACGAATACACCAAGCCACCTGGCTGTCCCCTGATCAAAGAACAAGAAACCAGATTGATCATGTCATGATTGACGGCAGACATAGCTCCACTGTTCTGGACGTGCGTACACTGCGTGGTACCAATATTGACTCTGACCATTATCTTGTGGCAGCCAAGATACGCACACGCCTCTGTGCAACGAAGAAAGTGCGCACAGTAACGGAAGGAAAGTTTGACGTCGAGAAGCTACGCATGACACAGACAGCTGATAATTTCAAAACTCGACTCTCACACCTGCTAGCAGAGGGCAATCCTCGACCTAACGATGTAACCGAGAAATGGAAGCATATCTCTCACTCTTTGCGTACCGCCGCTGAGGCCACTATAGGGTTCCAGCGAGCCCGCAAGAACAACTGGTACGATGAGGAATGCAAAACTGCCTCGAAAAAAAAGGACGCTGCCTACAAGGAGACGTTGCGAACGGGCGCAACCCGCAGTGTATGGCAACAATATCGTGAGGCAAAGAAGGAAGAGAGACGCCTTTTCAGAAAAAAGAAAAGTGAGGCCGAAAGGCGTGAGTGTGAGGAGCTTGAGATACTGGCTGACAGGAATGATGCCCGAAAATTCTATGAAAAGATCCGGCGGATGACGGAAGGTTTTAAGACCGGGGCAAGTTCCTGTAAGGACAATAATGGCGACCTGGTAACCGACGTACAAAGTGTACTTAAATTATGGAGGGAGCACTTCCCCTCACTGCTAAATTGCAAGGTAGACGTCGAACCCGATACCCCAATCCCTGACGATGGAAAAGTCGTCCCACCACCTGCCTATGATGAAGTGAGGATAGCTATATCCCGGCTCAAAAACAACAAAGCGCCTGGAAAAGACGGACTACCCGCCGAGCTGTTCAAACACGGAGGCGAAGAGCTGGTAAAAAGCATGCATCAGCTCTTATGCAGAATATAGTCAGACGAGTGCATGCCTCCGGATTGGAATTTAAGTGTGCTTTGCCCAATCCACAAGAAAGGCGATCCCACTAACCGCACCAACTACCGCGGAGTCAGTCTTCTTAATATCGCATATAAGGTTCTTTCTAGCGTGTTGTGTGAAAGGCTGAAGCCCATCGTAGACAAACTGATTGGACCTTATCAGTGTGACTTTAGACCTGGTAAGTCTACCATCGCCCAGATTTTCACGATACGCCAAATCCTGGAGAAGACCCATGATAAAAGAATCGACACACACCATCTCTTTGTCGATTTCAAAGCCGCTTTTGACAGCGCAAAGAGGAGTTGCCTATATGCCGCCATGTCTGAATTTGACTTCCCTGCAAAGCTTATACGGCTTTGCCAAATGACGTTGAGCAATACCAACAGCTCCGTCAGAATCGCGAAGGACCTCTCTGAGCCATTTGAAACCAAACGAGGCTTCAGACAGGGCGACTCCCTTTCGTGCGATTTCTTCAATCTGATGCTGGAGAAGATAATTCGAGCAGCAGAGCTAAACCGCAATGGAACAATCTTTTACAAGAGCGTGCAATTGCTGGCGTATGCCGATGATATTGATATCATTGGCCTTAACAACCGCGCCGTAAGCGCTGCCTTCTCTGGACTGGATAAGGAAGCGAAAAAAGTGGGTCTTGCCGTGAACGAGGACAAGACGAAGTATTTGCTGTCATCAAAGAAAGAATCGGCGCAGCTGCGCCTTGGCAGCCATGTCACTGTTGATAGTTACAAATTTGAAACTGTGAGGGACTTCGTCTATTTGGGAACCAGTATCAACACCGAAAATAATATCAGTCTGGAAATCTAGCGGAGAATCACTCTTGCCAACAAGTGCTACTTTGGACTGAGTAGGCAATTGAAAAGTAAAGTCCTCTCTCGAAGAACAAAGATCACGCTCTAATCTAATCTTGGCTTGCGTCATAATGACGCTTAACCGCCTAGGCGATGATGGCCGTTTCGTATCAAAGCACGCCAGTCATTCCTTTTTAGCGATAACTGACGCCAATTGGAAACCCCAAGGGAGTTCAAGTCATCCTCCACCTGTTGTTTCCATCTCAGTCGAGGTCTCCCCCTTCCTCTGCTGCCGAATTCGGGTGTCGATAGGAAAACTTTCTGTGCTGGTGCTTCTTTGTCCATTCGCATAACATGACCCAGCCAGCGGAGCCTTTGGGCTTTAATCCGCTGAACTATGGTCAGGTCTGCGTAAAGCTCGTACAGCTCATCGTTAAATTTCCTTCGATACTCGCCGTTGGCATCACGGGAAGGACCATAAATCTTCCGGAGAACTTTTCTCAAATACTCGAAGGGCCATCTCATCTTCTCTTGACACTGTCCATGATTCCGAGCCGTACATCAGGACTGGTATGATGAGAGACTTATAGAGCGCGATCTCTGTTTGTCGAGAGAGGACTTTACTTCTCAATTGCCTACTTAGTCCAAAGTAACACTTATTGGCAAGGGTGATTCTCCGTTGGATTTCTAGACTGATATTATTTTCGGTGTTAATGCTGGTTCCCAAATAGACGAAGTCTCTCACCGTTTCAAACTTGTAGCTATCAACGGTGACTTGGCTGCCAAGGCGCAGGTGCACCGATTCTTTCTTTGATGACACCAGATACTTCGTCTTGTCCTCGTTCACCGCAAGACCCACTTTTTTCGCTTCTTATTCAACCCAGAGAAAGCAGCGCTTACGGCACGGCTGTTAAGGCCAATGATATCAATATCATCGGCATACGCCAGCAATTGCACGCTCTTGTAAAAGATTGTGCCATTGCGGTTTAGCTCTGCTGCTCGAATTATCTTCTGCAGCATCAGGTTAAAGAAATCGCAAGAAAGGGAGTCACCCTGTCTGAAACCTCGTTTGGTTTCAAATGGCTCAGAGAGGTCCTTCCCGATTCTGACGGAGCTGTTGGTTTTGCTCAAAGTGATTTGGCAAAGCCGTATAAGCTTCGCAGGTAAGTTAAATTCAGACATGGCTGCATACAGGCAACTCCTTTTTGCGCTGTCAAGAGCGGCTTTAAAATCGACAAAGAGATGGTGAGTGTCGATTCTTTTATCATGGGTCTTCTCCAGGATTTGGCGTATCGTGAAAATCTGGTCGATGGTAGACTTATCAGGTCTAAAGCCACACTGATAAGGTCCAATCAGTTTGTCTACGATGGGCTTCAGTCTTTCACACAATACGCTCGAAAGAACCTTATATGCGATATTAAGACGACTGATTCCGCGGTAGTTGGTGGGGTTAGCGGGATCGCCTTTCTTGTGGATTGGGCAGAGCACACTTAAATTCCAATATGGAGGCATGCACTCATCTGACCATATTCTGCATAAGAGCTGATGCATGCTTTTTACCAGCTCTTCGCCTCCGTGTTTGAACAGCTCGGCGGGTAGTCCGTCTTTCCCAGGCGATTTGTTGTTTTTGAGCCGGGATATTGTTATCCTCACTTCATCATAGTCAGGTGGTGGGACGACTTTTCCATCGTCAGGGATTGGGGTATCGGGTTCGACGTCTCCCTCGCAATTTAGCAGTGAGAAGAAGTGCTCCCTCCATAATTTAAGTACATTCTGTACGTCGGTTACCAGGTCGCCGTTATTGTCCTTACAGGAACTTGCCCCGGTCTTTAAACCTTCCGTCATCCGCCGGATCTTTTCATAGAATTTTCGGGCATCATTCCTGTCAGCCAGCATCTCAAGCTCCTCACACTCACGCCTTTCGGCCTCACGTTTCTTTTTTCTGAAAAGGCGTCTCTCTTCCTTCTTTGCCTCACGATAGCGTTGCCATACACTGCGGGTTGCGCCCGTTCGCAACGTCTCCCTGTATGCAGCGTCCTTTTTGACCGAGGCTGCGGCGCATTCCTCATCGCACCAGTTGTTCTTGCGGGCTCGCTGAAACCCTATAGTGGCCTCAGCGGCGGTACGTAATGAGTGAGAGATATGCTTCCATTGCTCGGTTACATCGTTAGGTCGAGGATTGCTCTCTGATAGTGGAGAAATTATCAGCTGTCTGTGTCACGCGCAGCTTCTCGACGTCAAACTTTCCTTCCGTTACTGTGCGTACTTTCTTCGCTGCACAGAGGCGTGTGCGTATCTTGGCTGCAACAAGATAATGGTCCGAGTCCATATTGGGACCGCGTAGGGTACGCACGTGTAGAACGGTGGAGCTGTGTCTGCCGTCGATCATGACATGATCAATCTGGTTTCTTGTTCTAAGATCAGGGGACAGCCAGGTGGCTTGGTGTATTCGCTTATGCTGGAACCTGGTACTACTGATGACCATATTGCGGGAAGCGGCGAAGTCAATCAACCTAGTGCCGTTGGGGGATGTTATATCGTGGAGACTGAATTTTCCAACTGTAGGACCAAAGACTCCTTCCTTGCCCACCTTGGCATTAAAGTCGCCGAGCACGATTTTGATATCATGCAGGGGGCAGCGATCATAGGCTTGTTCATGTTTATCGTAGAAGGAGTCCTTCTCTGCGTCGTCCGTCTCCTCAGTCGGCGCATAGGCGCAGATAAAAGTTATGTTGAAAACATCGCCTTGATGCGGATCGCAGCGAGACGCTCGTCCACAGGAGTGAACGCTAGTACTTGGCGGCGAAGTCTCTTTCCCACCACAAATCCTACACCACGCGCTTTGCCGCGTATCTGGCCAATGTAGTATACTTCACAAGAACCGATGGTCATCTTTCCTTGCCCCGTCCTGCAGGGCGGTGATGTCGGCATTTGCGCCTATGAGGACATCAACCAGTCGGGCAGCGGTACCGTCCCTTGAAAGGGTCCGGACATTCCCGGTACATGCCCTAATATCCAAATCATTATGCCTTATTCGTTTTGCCGGGTCGTCAACATTAAAGGGGGTTCTCATCCGAGGCTTTGAATTCGTTTTCATTGGAATTAAGTTTTTTACGTGGCGGGTCCCAAACCCAGCGCACAACCCGTTTTGGGGGTTTTGGAAAATATTTACACATTTATATAGCGAGCCGCTTGTTTCAAGACAGACGCCCGCTTGCAGCCGCACCTCATGGTGAACAGACGCTACACAAAAACCTCGGTGAGCCCTTAAACCAAGTATGTCACCCCACCGGGGCTCCCTCTCTTTCTGCCGCGAGCCTAGATAGCTCACGTTGCCCAGAGTGTACGAACGGGGACGCAAGAGTCGGGATTGGGCAAGGTCGCACAGCAACCACCCCCATTACACTCAAGGATCACGCTCTATAAGTCTCTAATCATACCTGTCCTGGTGTATGGCTCAGATTCATGGACAATGTCAATAGAAGATGAGATGGCCCTTGGAGTATTTGAGAGAAAAGTTCTCCGGAAGATTTATGGTCCTTCCCGTGATGCCAACGGCGATTATCGAAGGAAATTTAACGATGAGCTGTACGAGCTCTACGCAGATCTGACCATAGTCCAGCGAATTAAAGCCCAAAGACTCCGCTGGCTGGGCCATGTTATGCGAATGGACAAAGAAGCTCCAGCACAGAAGGTTTTCCCATCGTCGCCTGAATTCGGCAGCAGAGGAAGGGGGAGGCCTCGACTGAGATGGAAACAACAGGTGGAGGATGACTTGAACTCCCTTGGGGTTTCCAATTAGCGTCAGTTATCGCTAAAAAGGAATGACTGGCGTGCTTTGATATGCAACGGCCAAAATCGCTTAGGCGGTTAAGCGCCAATAAATGATGATGATGATGAGAATAAAAACTGAACTTGGCATGAAAGGCTAAAAGTTTCTATGGATGAAATCTTCCCTTGGTGAATACCTTTCTAAAAATGTATCACTTTTGAAAATCGAACGAGAAATATAGAAATTATAGAAAAAACAAATTTCGCTGTTTTTACAGGGTGACAAAAAAATAAAAATAAATTTTTTTTTAAAAGGTAATAAGGTAAGTGTTCAAACTGGGGGGAACATTTTCAACTTTTTTTTTCCTCCATACACCGTGATACGCTCTAATGTACATATGTAGCGGAATGCATATTTTTTGCTTATATATCAGAGAACAGTATAGCGTACCAACGTGTTAGAAATAAACATGTTGATATGACGTGGAATGTCATCCGCCTGGAAGGAGATATAAGAAAACGGTCGGGGTCGTTTCGGCACGATGGCCACAGCACAAGTACTGGTACCGTTCTCGTAGAACCGGCAATACAAGAAACTAGCCGTGTAGGACATGTAGGTCATTTAGCGTTACCCAGGGTGCGCCACCGGGGGGCGACCTACTCATGACCCCTGTGTCTTATTCCACAAAGACGTACCTACTACCTTGACTGTCACGGGGAACTGTGGGGTTGTCCCAATCGAACATTAAGGTCATGGATTTTACACAGATCTTACAAACTGCTCTTCTCTTCTAGGTTTACTCGGCTTGCGTACAAAATTTCAACAAAAGCCACTGCCACAACTTTGCCTGAAAGTACAGCACACAAACGGCGATTTACCTCTAGCACAAGCGACGAATGGCAAGACAAATTTACCACAACTTTTATTGTTGGAGAAAGACAATGAAGTGCTGACGTTGCCCCGCGTTTTACAGGCGCTAGTGCTAGCTAAGGTGTAGGTATTTTTGCAAACTTTTCTGTGTGCTCTTTTTTAAAGTCATTTTTTCTACAGCAAACGTTCTACGTTCGCAACCTAAAGATCGTCTTGCCGATGAAGAATTGGAACCTTATATAAAAACGTTACTTTACCAAGAACGCGGTCCTCTACAAGTGCGTCAGTCTGCCTTATTGCTAAATTGTGTGCAAGAGTCAAATCAGCGTCGTAGAGTCGAACGTAGCTGGAAACAGTGTGAAGGTGTTGTCAAATTGCTCGATAGCCCTATATATACGTCTATCATATGCTTTTGCCTTGGTCTTACAACCCAAATGGCTAATACAAATACAACTATGCGAACTATTACTTTCGCTGGGTATGACAAAAACGGCTTTAGATATATATCTACAAATACAAGCATGGCCTGCGGTGATACAATGCTATACCAGGTTGGAGCTACGTCATAAAGCAGCAGAAATTATACGCCAAGAGCTTGCGAAAAAACCCACTGTGCTATTGCATTGTCTACTCGGTGATGCGATTGATGATCCCAAATGTTATGCTACAGCTTGGGAATTTTCACAACAAAAAAGTGGTCGTGCGCAAGCGCATTGGGGTACATACTATTTTCGTAAGGCTGAATATGCTGAAGCTATACCACGTTTAGAAAAATCTGTTGATATAAATTCTTTACAAGAGAAAATATGGTGTAAGGTGTGCGATATAGAATTTTCAAACTTTTTTCAAATCAAATGTAACTTTTTAAAGTGGAGTGAAACCTTTTTCAAATGAAGTGAAATTTGTTTTCAAATCAAATGAAAATTTCAAGTGGAGTGAAAACTTTTTCGAATGACAATGCTCTGATATAAAAGTAGTTTCATTTGACTTGAAAAAAGTTGGGTTTTAGACCTGAATATGCTATAGACTTAAGTATTGAGTATTAAGTTTGCTTGGCTTTTTGGTACATGAAAAAAAATCTGTGAAAATTGTAACTACATATGTATTTCTATTATTTTGAAAAAATTTCGATTTTTGAAAACTTCGACTTGTGTACTTTTAAACTTACTTACAAATGTCCAGAAAAATACAATAAATACACAACCCATTTTTATATTTACAGTTTTTATACAAAATCAAACTTTTATTTATTAACCAAAGCGTGAGGTATTAATCATATATGTACATACATATATCTATATCTATACTTAATATATATTTTGGAAGCCCCTTTTTTTTGTAGACCGCAAAGCTCTGTTTGGTTATGTGTGTCTTGGCCCATCGTGATCTCTGTATATAAGAAAAAAAAGTTAAGAATATTAAGAAATTGATTTTATCGGAAAAAAATTGCGTTGCTATTCCACGCCACCCAAGAGGTTGCGACGTAGGCACCCATACATAAGTAATACTACTATATATAATATGAACGAATACTACTACCAAATAATGATACTAGACAATGCTACTGATAATGTAATGATAAAAAATACTGTGACTAGACAGTGCTACTAAAAATATTTTAAAAAATAAAAAATCAGGTACGTTTAAAATAAATAAATTCAGGTACGTTGAAAATAAATAAATTCAGGTACGTATAAAAATCATAAAATTATTTAAGTTTTAAGTTAAATAAAGTTAAATTATTAAATATATTTGCAAAGTAGGTCACAGTAAAAGACTGAAAAAATTGCTTACATTAGTACAGGAAGTTTGAAATTAAGCCTTTTAAAAAAGATAAGTACTGTGCAGGTTCAGGAACAAGGCAATGAGCATAAAACTATATGGAGCAATCAGTTTAAGACACCCAAATCGATAACAACCCTAATTTCGAATTGTCTTGAAGTTTGCAGATAGACCCCCGGACTTAAAACGGCTATTGATGTGTTACACACAGAAATTTAATGTTTTTAATCTTTTCTTTGGCTGATTTTTTATTAAAACTATTAAGCAAAAAATTGGTTCGCATTCTTATAAAAATACACTTTATGACATCCGGATCGCAATTTTCACAACAAAAGAAGGGATCTACATACTTCATTAAATTAAATAAAATTTGAGAGAAGCCAACCATATGACAATTGGCGTCGAAATTTTCGGTAAAAATTTCTTCTAGCTTGGACATAAACTCGACAAACTCAGTGGGAGGACTAACAAGCTGATTATTAGAAAATTGCTTCTCTTTAATAAAGAGGAAATCGTTTTCAGTCAAACCATCTTCAAATCTTGGTAAAGGCATTACACAGTTATGCTGTTTGAAATATTTGAAGTACATACATATACCCACAAAAATAAACAAATGCATTACGATGAAGAAAACTACTTTCATCGACATCTACTAAAATATCGATTTGGACATCTCGAAATGAGGGTGGTGTAGGCCAAGGTAAACTTTGAAATGTCTGCCAAGAAGTGTCTTTAACTAAAGCGTCGTTGCAAGCTGCTATAAGGGTGCTATTAGAAAAGTCTTCTCACTTATCCTCAGGCAAGAGTTCGCAATTCCATTGGTCGACGCATCTAATATAACTTAATCCCCAGGCTTGTCTAAAGAGATACGAGAAACGCTGCGGAGTTATAGTCGAATCAAATGAACCTCCCTACGTATATGACCAAAAAAATTCTCTAATTTATCTTGGGAAATCTTACGTGTAAACAAAAAGGTAAATTGATTTTGTGACAAAAATCGCCACAAGCGGCGCAAACTACTGATATTAAGGAGCCAACCGTTAATGAAACTAAATAAGTTGGTAATATCGGTAAGAACTGTTCTGTTGGTGCTATCTTTTGTACTGTAAATCTTTAATTGAACTTAAAAATTGCTCTGCTTGTTCAAGAAAATGATCCGCAGTAGCTTGAAATGGTTGCCTCAAATTTCCTACATCTCCGAAGTAGATACTATTGAATATATTAAAAAGTTTATCGAAGAAAAGGACAAATTCGGCAGTATTAAGAAAGGATGGAGATTTTGAAGTATTCAAAAGCCCGGAGCTGTAAATAGCGAACATTGCACTTGCCACAGAATTACTTAATACCTGGTTAGCTAAATTTACTCTCATTTTATCAAAATTTTTGGGTCGTATGAGCTTCTCAGTTAACTTATAAGTGCAGGAAATATCATATTGAGACCCTTGTTCATAAACATGCACAATATCCATCCAATCTACACCGCGGTCCTGAAAACTTACTATATTTTTCTTGTTTTCTAAACAGTTTCGGGTACTCTTTATAAGGTGCGGAGGGTCGAAGAAATATATTATTTCCTGGCCGTTAACCTCGAAGAAGGGTCTTTCCCGAGATACTCCTACAATGCTAGCGAATCCAACGAAATTAGACCCTTGGTCGGTTACCAACTAACTAACTATTTGAAAAACATATTGTTTTAAAACAATTCCTGAGCAAGTTTTGTGTACGAAAAAATACGCTAAGGGATGTGTCCAAGCCTCCCCACTTATGCCTTGGACGAGAATGGCGAGAACGCTTGAAGCTGCTCTAGAGGTACGATTTTCATCGCCATAGTCCTCAAGTCCTATAATTGAATCTCTATTCCTCTCATATACTTTTGTGCGTCTGTGAAGCCACTGCTTCTCAACTCCAGAGCTTTAAGGCTGCTGTGGTCGCAACCAGGGTTACGTGGCCAACCCTGAACAAATTGTTGAAGGGTTTTTCTGGTAGGCCAAGTGTAAAGGGCCTTTAAGTACCTAAACGCTAATGGGGCGATAAAATTTACAGCTAAAGCTAAAGTTTTTAAATCCCTATCAAATCTATACCCCTTTGGAGAGCGAGGGGTATTTTTCAGACTATTCCTCACACATACTGCCACATGTGGAGGTAACTTAGAACATAGTTCTTCGATTTGACTGTCCTGTCTTTCTAAAGTCAAATCAGGATGAGCCTCCAAATTGAAAAACTTTTTTTTCTAAAAAGGCCACCCTTTTCCTAAGTTGCCCTAACTCCTCATCTTTTTCTTTAATTATCTCCCGGTATTTTCTTTTTCTAGGAGTTCCATCCGTGAGGTTTTTATTAGTTTGTATCTGTCTACTATTAGCCCATGTTTCAACAAGAGAACGGCCTGAAGGAAGATGGCCTGGGGGAGGATGGGGCTCCTCTAAGGAAACTTCAACAATGGATGAGGTTGAAGGCCTTTCTTCCTCTATGGGCGAAAAGAGTACCGGTTCAAAATCTTCTACACCTAGAGCTATGACATGGTCCTCAGAACTATAAAATAAAAAAAAGCCATCAAAAAAGCGGGATTATTAAAAGGTAGTATGCAATGTTAGAAAAAAATTAAAAAAAAAAAAACCAAAACCAAAATAGCACTACATATATTTATACCAAGGAGTGAAACCGAAACCGTAACCCATTAAAACCGATTCATTCATAAAACTATCATAAACAGTCATAAAATGCTTTGCCTTTTTTAATTTCCCTCTCCCTTTCCCTTGACTTGTCCCAATTCGTTTTCCTATCCCTTGCATTTTCGTGCAATCCGTGCCCCTCGCAAGACTTAGTGAATCCCCCTATTGTTATTTTTTTATTTTCTTACAAAAACTTGTTTCAGAAAACTTAAGTCTATGCAGCTTTTGTAGGAAATTCGATTTCCTGCAAAAATATGTTTGGATTTTACACCTATTTGTTTCACCTTTCTGAAAAACAAAATCAATATAATTTTTGAAAAAAAAAAACGAAATCTTTTTTTTTTTTTTGCCCAGGCTAATGTACATATTATAGTAGGGAACTAGACATCTATATTCTTCATCCAACCCATTGTGGATAACATTGGTGCACAATGATCCAAACCCTAGCAACCTAACTCTACCTAACAGTCCTCATGAAAAGAAGCCAAAAACAATTGTAGTTTGAACTCGCACGAATATAAAACCTCAACTTTGGGTAGCCATGCGAGTGCAAACTAAATTGCATACCCCAAAATAAAGTATAAATAACAACTTACCGGTCAATTTCTTCCTCTGGTGGGAAAGGGTAAAGTGGCACTCCCATACCACATCGAACTATACAGCGTCTCACCATTATCTGAAATTAAAAAAAAAAAGCAAGTAAGGAAAGCTGTCTTCGGCTGTGCCGTAGGCTATATACCTTTCATGAATAACTCTTTTCGTCACGGTGGTTACTGTAGCTAACCACCTTTTCCAGCTTCCGTAAAATTTTTTTATGTACCGTTTAACGTAAACTTTTTAACTGTTACCCTTTTTAAGTACATATAATAAAATTGTAACAAGTAGATGTCTGATATTCAAGAAAAACTTATAGAAAGGGTAATTTTTAAGCTAATAGAATCCAAATCAAAAGTTTTTAGAACTTTATTTCTATCGGTCCGTGTGTTTGTGCGCGCATAATTCAAGAACTGCGTAATGGAATTGAATGCCTTTTTTGCTCTTGCATTACTAGACACCTAACTTAAGATTTAAGGTATCCCATATTTCGATAACTCTTCGGGTTCGACTAATATGAGGACCTCGATTAGTAAACTTACCACCTCATATCTCAAAAACTATGTGAGTTATGTTTGTGAACTTTTTTCCCCTTAATATATATGTCTAAACCAATCCAAAAATAAAACTTTTTCAATTATAAAGTCAAATATATGAAAGCGTGACGTAAAGAGATAAGCGTCACGATTTTCACTGTTCGATCCCCAGTACAGCCTGTTTCAATTTAACTTTAGCTCATACCGAAATTATCAAAACTATCGGTTATATGGGGGCGATGTGTTATATTGGTCCAATCTCATTGATTTTTAACATCGACATTCTACATTCTAAAAGAGCAATTGTTACGAAATTTCACTTTCCTACCTATATAATTACAGGAGTTATCTACCAAAATCCGTTTATCGGAACAATCGATTGTATGGGCGCGATGTGAAGTATTTATCCCATCTCGATGATTTTCATGAATTTCAGCCAAATATCTCAAAAACTGAGGGACTAGTTTGCGTTCAAACAGCAGACAGACAGACAGACTGGCTAAATCAACTCATCTCGTCATCCTGATCATTTCGGTATACTTATTGATGGGTTCATCTCTTCTTCTTCTCATAGTTACAAACATCGGACCAAAGTTATAATACCATTTCATGTTCATGAAAGGTATAAAAAAACCATAATAAATTTTTTGCACATTTTTAGGGACGGCATAATGTGATAACAACAACCACATAAATTTGGAACTTTGATTGGGAATATCCCTTGACAGAAGCAACAAATTTAAAAGGGTTTTCGGATTGTTGTTACCGAGGTCAAAACGCGTCCCTTTCCCGGACAAAGGCGCCGGCATATTATGGGCAATTGTATGGATCACACGTCAACTCGAAAAATATTAAAAAACCGCTTCCGGATTCGTGATCCTGAGAACACACCCCGTCTTTTGAGCAATCGCCATAATTTTAGCTAATTTATTAGGAGTTGACCCCTAAAGGAAACAAACACCGAACACTTTATTGAGCTTTTTTAGGGACGGCCTAATTTGATTAAAACAACATCAAACAACACCAAAATGCGTCCTTTGATACCTTTACTAGTGTACTAGTACTAGTACAAGGGTACATTAATTTTGTTCACATAACGGTTGTTTATAACGGTACAAAATAATCGAGATAGATATAGAGTTCCATATATGAAAGTTCTTAGGATTAAAAGAGGAGTTGATTAAGACATGTCCGTCCGTCTGAACGTCTGTCCGTCCGTGTACACGATAACTTGAGTAAAAATTGAGATATTTACATGAAATTTTGTATACAGGTTACTTCCCCTCCCAATCCAGGGTGTTATGCGACCACGTGCCCATTGGACGTTTGCAGCCGGGAGGCAAATCGTGGCTGTATTTGAACGGAGCCTCTCTGATACCGGGTCGCCTCAGAGAGTAAGCATGGCCTTACCGCGGTACGGGGCTCTGCCGCGGCGGACGACACATTTTCCCCTACTCTTCCCTTGACCCTAAGCTGGCCGTGTCCGGCGATGGGTCGTACGAACAAGATGAACTCAAATAACGCAAATAAAAACGAAAAACCCAAAAAACAAACAACGCCAAATTTCACTCCTCAGTAAAGGAGAGCTATGGAGGAGCAGGCGAGAAAGCAACAACAACGCCGGAGGACAACCTCCGTTCCACAATCAAGGGGGGGATCGACAGCGATGGCAACTACGAGTCGGTCAACCAACCCTCTACCGAGTAAGATTGACTTGATGGGAGCTAGCACCAGTGCGGTTGCCAACGCAGCTAAGCGGACAACGGCGGATGCTAAACTCCCATCAACCTCTGATATGAAAACCAGTATCTTTACGTCTGTGGCAGCGGTCTCACGACCTGGCCTCGGAGTTTCGAAGGGGAAGGAAGCTGCAACTGAGATTTCGGCAAAGGGAGCGACCGCGATGGCAACTACGGGTCCGCACTCCCGGGAGACATCTCCCCGCCGCTTCACATACCACGAGAAAAGATTGGCTGCAAAGATTCTGAAGAGGTATGAAGGGGTACCGCAGGAGTCGCTGTCGCCGAATTCCAGTAAATCGGTAGAGCTAGCGTAAGCTGTGATACCGGATTTCCAAAATTCTTACATGCCAAAGAGGTTAAAAGTTAACCCTTTCAAGCGCCAGAGATCGGACCTGGAGTTAAATCCCCCTCCCAAGCGGCGTCAGAATACCTCTGGAGCGGGCAAACTAAGCTTTGCTGAGGTAACCAAGGACAGGATCCTTATAGGCGTCCTTGACCGAGGCAGTGACCGTCTGGCCATCCCCAAGGACCGGTGGCGTTACGTGCGCAATGAACTGGGCAGCATTCTTCTCATCGTTGCTCCGGAGTTTCCGGGTAGTTCGGCGCGAGTAACGGATGCGGGTTGGCACCAGGGTCAGATCAAATTACTCGCATGCGAGGATGCAAAAACCGTAGCACTGTATAAGGCAGCAGATGCTAAACTGGGTGAAGTCTACAAGGGCGCAAAGATAGAGGTCGTCGACTGGAAGGACATTCCAGCTCGTCCAAGGGCAAGGGCGTGGATTCCGGCCATCCCTGACGAACCCGACAGAATTCTCGGGATGCTACGGCTAATGAATCCGTCCCTCCCAACGCATGACTGGAGTGTCAATCTGGTCGGGGATGCGGTGGGGCCCGACAGACAGGTGGTGTTCACCATGAATAAAGAGTCAATCGAGCCCCTCAAAAGATGCAATGGCCTAGTACACTACAGCGTAGGCCAGATCGTTATCCACGTATATCGTGGGGATGCTCAGCGCGCAGCCTTCTCGGCTGCTCCGGGGGAACCGGAAAACGAATTACCAGAAGAGGAAGCGGAGGATTCCGATGCGGAAAGCATGTTATCCGCCACGTCCCTTGCCGATAGTGCTGTGAACAACTCGGAGATGGAGGACAGCCTTCAGGACGAGGAAGTCCTCGACGTCACGGTGGTAGTAGCCAACGCTGAGCGATTAACATCTAACGCTACAGGCAGCAGGACTCCTGCAACGCCATATCGGGCAGTTAATCGGAACAACTCGTCGTTGATAGGCAACCTCCGGGATGGGGCAAACCTCGACGACATGGTGGTCCTACGATTTGGACTCGTTCCGCAAATCATGCCGGAAACCATTTAACAAGGCCAAGAGCCTCGGCTCTGAGCCTCATTGGCACGAATATAAAGCTAAACTTAGGGCCTACAAAAAAGCTCTGAGACAGGCGAAGAGAACTTCGTGGAGAAATTTCTGCACTGGCGTCGAAAAGGCCGACGACACAGCGAGACTTAGACGAGTCCTCTCGAAAAGTCAAACAGCCTTCAGCTATTCGCGAAAACCTGACGGATACTGGACCAGCACGGAAGAGGAAACCCTTGAGCTGCTCTTGAATACACATTTTCCGGGGAATCTGCATGACGCACCACTAGTACCTGCAACAAACCTGGCAGTAAAAATACCCATCACTGAGGAAAGGGTAAGGTGGGCAGTTAAGAGCTTTGAACCGTATAAGGCTGCCGGGCCGGACGGGATTATCCCCGCGCAACTTATAAACACGTTGGAGACATCAGCTAAATGGCTGGTATTTCTCTTCACAGCCTGCCTGGCTCTCAACCACATTCCGGGCTCCTGGAGAAGCGCCACGGTAGTGTTTATCCCTAAGGCTGGGAAGGCATCCCAGTACGAGCCAAAAGACTACAGACCGATCAGTCTCTCGTCCTTTGTACTCAAAACCTTTGAGAGGATACTAAGCGACTACCTCTCAACGACTATTGATAGCAACCTAATCTCTAGCTATCAGCATGCATACACCAAGGGTAAATCAACAGAAACCGCTCTGCACAGCCTAGTATCTGTCATTGAGAAATCGCTGTGTGAAAAGGACTACTGTCTCGTGGCCTTCCTAGACATTGAGGGGGCTTTCAACAATATAAGCCCGGAGGCTATCAACTCCGCTCTAACTAATCTGGGCGTAGATAGACCTCTAACTGGTTTAATTGACCAACTTTTAAGGGGAAGGAAAATAGCTTCTTCACTTGGTACGGTTGAGTTATCACGCTATGTCACAAGGGGAACACCCCAGGGTGGTGTTCTTTCCCCGCTTTTATGGAACCTCACAGTCAACTCGTTGCTACGTGACACAAGCTGGGGGGGCGGGAAGATAGTGGCATACGCAGACGATTTAGCTATTGCATTCAGAGGCAAGCTCCCACAAACTCTGTGTGACCTGATGCAAGTAGCACTGCGAAAAGTTTCGACGTGGTCCTCTCGCTGCGGACTTAGTATCAACCCGGGGAAAGTGGAACTTGTCCTCTTCACCAACCGGTACAAAATACCGCCACTAAGCCTACCAGAACTAGATGGCACGCGCCATGGCTTGTCGGATAAGGCCAAGTTTCCAGGCATAGTTCTGGATAGGAAACTGAATTGGAAGGAGAATGTTCTTCAGCGCCAGAAGAAAGCTTGCATCGCTCTTTACACATGCAAAAGAGCCATTGGCAAAAAATGGGGGCTCAGCCCTAGAGTATGCAGTTGGATCTACACGGCCATCATTCGTCCAATCATGCTATATGGAGTCGTCGTATGGTGGCCTGCGCTGAGCAAGGCAACATACCTGAATCTGTTGCGGAAAGTCCATAGATCCAATATGATCTGTATAAGCGGTGTGCTAAGGACAACGCCCAACGAAGCCCTCCAGGTCATTCTGGGCATTTTGCCACTTGATCTGGAAGGGTTTCGGTCACTTGCGGCTTCAGCTCTGCGCCTAAGAGAAACCTCCAGTTGGGGTGTGGGTACTATTGGACACTCCAGTATTCTAGAATCTTACAGCTTTCTCCCTCTAAGCACAGATCGTTGTGCGACCACTACAGTCGGTGATAGCTGTTTCAAAATAAACATTCCCAGCTGAGAAGACTGGGAGAGGACGGATTGGTGTCCCGAAACAAATAGTGGCACTTCCATATACACCGACGGGTCGAAGTTGGACGGCAGAGTTGGAGGAGGGGTTTATTCAAGTAATTTGGACCTTGAGCTCTCCTTCAGACTACCTGATCATTGTAGCGTCTTCCAGGCGGAAGTCTCGGCAATCCTAGACGCCGCGGCCTGCTTAAGCAAACGTGTTATCGGAGAAGATATCGCTATTTTCAGCGATAGCCAAGCGGCCGTCAAATCTCTTGGCTCATACACGTTCAACTCTGAACTGACGCTCAGCTGTCGTCGATCTCTTCAGGAGATGGCCCAACAGAACCGCGTAAACCTCATATGGGTCCCGGGACCAAGCAGGTTCTTCAGGATAAAGAGCGCTTAGGCATGCCGTTTGCCACATGCAAACTAATGCTGAAGGAGCACACACTCCGTCAAGCCAACGAAAGATGGCTGCAATCGAAACAAACCTGGCCAAAATGGGATCTTAAAAGGTCTAGACGCATTTATGCCCTAACTAGGAGGGAAATCTGCATATTGATAGGGGTATTAACCGGTCACTGCCTCATTGGTAGGCATGCAGAAAGGCTAGGTGTGCCCTACCGACGATGCTGCAGGAGTTGCAAAGATGATGAGGAGGAAGAAACAGTGGAACACCTCATCTGCAACTGTCCGGCGTTAAGCGGCGCGAGAACGCGCTTTTTGGGAGTTCCGTTCCTGGATAGCCTAAGCCAGATCGCGGAACTGGACATAAAGGACTTGATGGCCTTCATAAAGTCATCTAAGTGGTTCGAGGAGGAGTAACGGTGTCGGTTTAGGAGTGTCAGTCCCGGGATTCTGCTATGTGGAAAATCCCAACAACTCAGGGATTTTCCATTTGGCTGGGTCCCGGGACTGACTTTCCTTGTGTTGGTGGTATCACAACGGGCCTTTCAAAACTGGCCTAAGTGTGCCTCTGCGGCAGCCACTTGAACCTAACCTAACCTAACTTTCTGGCCAAGGTAGGTTTCTATTGAAAATAGGCGAAATCGGATGATAACCACGCCCCCTTAATCGATATCGAAAATCACACAAATTGCCATATCTCGGCAGCTGAAATGGCTAAAATGATATAATTTTATAGATGAACCCCCCTTGTCATTCTTTAATGATTTTTCCAAAAATTGTTTATAGTGGGCGTGGCACCGCCCACTTTTAAGGGGGCATTTTTGAAAATTCGACTGGGCGTAAGTTTTAAACTGATTACGATAGAACGATGGAATTTGGCACAAAGCATACTAGTATCGTTGGGAGTATACCTGATGAAATTGGATAAAATCGCCCTCCAACCACGCCCACTTTCGATATCGAAAATTTCTAAAATCACCTAAATTGACATAATTCGGTAACGGAAATGGCTAAAATGATATAATTTTATAGGTGAATCCCCCTGGTTATAATATAATGTTTTTTTTACAAATTTTGTTAAGTGGGCGGGGCCCCGCTAAGATAGTAAAAACTTTAGGTAAATCCTCCTAGAACCTATACTTTGTTATCCCGTTCCGAAAATTACCGCTGGGTATTTAATGTTCAGTTCACCCGAACTTAGACTTCCTTACATGTTTCACTATAAAATTACTTACCAACTTACTTCTGCTTTGCAGTGAAAAGACGAAATCTGGAAATAGAAATTTATAATTACAATTAGAATATGTATATATATTTAAATATCATTATATATTTCATAAAATGTTTGAAGTTGTCTAAACGCCATTTAAAAATGTTGTTTAGGCACCTTAGAACATTTTTCACTTGGGACACAAATAATTAATTATACAAATACCTACCAATTACCAATATCCAAACCTTTGGGGGCAACCTGAAAAGAAAAATTATATTAGAAAATCAATATTTAATTTATATTTTATTAAAAAAACGTGTGGGCACGTCGCCGCCTGAAGAAAACGTTGATAAATGTTTTTAATATTTTGAGTATGTGTATGTGCATATGCACAGGACAGGGTTGCAAAAACCAGTAGTTCCCTAAAACTTAGAAAATTATTTGATTTTTGCTATTTATATTATATGTTATATATATATGCTAATTAATTAATTTAATTTATTTTAATTAATTGATTTAAGGGTCGGTTTCTAAATTCCCATTTTGGTAAAGGTGCAGTTTACGGTCCCGTCCGAAATTTGAAGCAAAAAATTCAAATAAGGGCTCACGCGTATTCACGAGTAGATTGAAAATCCGAAAGCGGAAATTTGCCTTTTTCAACCCAATAAAAGTTATTAAGTGTCAAAGTTCATTTAAAGCATTTTATAAATCAAAATGACTTCAATACTATTGAATCGATTTTCAAACTTTTTTTGCATTGGATAGGTAATCAAGTTACCTTTCATTTGAGGTACCACTCTTGTGGGTACGAAATCGCGTATTTAAAATATTTAAAATTAAATTTTTTTTTGTATTTTTGCCTATAACTTTTGAACGGATAAACAGACAAACGGACCACTTACTCCAACCATCTCCTTCTTTCTGCTACTCCAAGGAGTACCTGCCCGATAAATATTAAAGTGAGCGTTAAGTTGACGGCTAGTCCAAAAACCCACCCTAAAATAAAAAAATTTAAGGTACGCTTAAAAATTTCGCCACAAATTAAAATGAAAAAGTTGTGCAACACAGCAACACTTTTTTGCAAACAAGAACCCTGTCTCATCATTTAGCGGTGCTACACAAAACCCTGTTTTGCCGAGTCATTGCCGAACGCAACGAAAACAACAATAGCAGCCCAGATTTTTGACATGGATGTGTGTTTTGACATGGAAGTGTGTTTTGACATTTCTGTCAAAGCTTCAGTTCACACTTGTATTGATACTAGAGCTGCAAAACTATCGAAGGCACTATCGATAGTATCTATAGTTGAAATTTTTGTGCCACTATCGATAGTTTTTTTCCACTATCGACAGTTATAACCCACAATTTTTTTTTTTCATATGGCAGTGCTTAAAATCATCGTTTTCATTTTGAAATTGGTTTTCATTGACGCGCTGGTGTGGTTTGCTAAGTAATATAACTTTTGTATAGAATACTATTACTAAATTAAATGTTTATGTGCGTTTTACTATGCTTAGGTGTTGGGTGTTAGCGGATTGAAAACAATAGTATTGATGGAGAAGTATTTGCAAACAGGTAAGCATCCAACTATACACACATATACATGTATGTTTGCCACATTCAATATATAGATATAATTATAGAGATGACCAATGAAATATCTTCGAGCAGCAGCGAGGAGTACCTAGAGGGTCCTTCAATTAACAAAAAAAAAGAAATGTTCAGAAGTATGGAATTTTTTTAAGCCGTCGCAAAACAAACGTTTTGCGAAGTGTCGCTTCTGTGGGGGAGAATATAAAACAAGTGGTAATACCTCCAATTTATTTGACCACTTAAATAGGGTGCAGCCGAATTACAAAGACGGTGTCCCAACTAAAAAAACAATTGACTCATATTTCAAGAAGCCTGAAATGTATGAGCCGAATTCCAGGCAAAATAAATTACTTGACAATGCTTTAGTGTAGATGGTAGCAATCGACGTGCAACCGTTTAGTATTGTTGTTGTTCCCGTTACCAATTGCCGAGCAGGACAACATTACAAAATGTGTTGATGAAAAATGTATATATTGAAACTAAGAAAAAGCTTGAAATCATACTGACCAAAGTGCAATATTGCGCCATTACGACTGATTGCTGGACTTCACCTTGCAATGAAAACTATTAAACTGTTACATGCCATTTTATATTAGAAGATTTCAAATTGCGGGTAGCTACACTGTCAACACAAAAGCTACTGTCAGACACTAATCATTCCGCAGTAAATATATCAGAAATTTTGCATCAAGTTTTGACTGAATGGTCTATTCTAAACAAGGTAATCGCTATCGTAACGGATAATGCTGCATCTATGATCAAAGCATGCGAGCTACTTCAGAAGAGACATATACCGTGCTTTGCACATTCATTAAATTTAGTTGTGCAGGATGCCTTAGCACAAGAAAATATTAGGCCGATTTTGAAAAAATCCAAGCGAATTGTTGCTTATTTTAAGACCAGTACCATAGCTTACGAAAAGTTTAAAGCGGCGCAAGGGGTTGAAAAGCCTTATAGCCTTTTGCAAGAGGTGCAGACCAGGTGGAACAGCGCCTACCTCATGATAAAACGCATTTTACTAACCAAAGACTCGATTTCCAATGTACTGGTGAGTACTCCAAAAGCCCCATCACCTCTTACTGCCGATGATGTAATGGTTTTAACGGATTTATGTGAACTTCTTGCGCCTTTTTATGACGCTACTCTACAAACTTCTGCAAATGGTTCTGTCACTATTTCCTTGGTGATTCCACTTTCTTTTGGACTGTATCAAACTTTAAATGATTTGAAGAGGCAAGTGAAAACTTCGGATTGATTAACGTTGTGTAATTTTTTGATAGTGCGAGTAAAAATACGCCTTTTTCACTACGAAAACCGTACCGTCACCAAACTGGCCACTATTTTAGACGCTCGGTTTAAAAAAGAAAGATTCCGCTCATCTTCAAACGCAGATTTAACTACGAGAGCCCTTGAAGATGAAATCGCTGTCATGCCAAGGGTTCCACAAAGACCTTCAACTATAGAAAATTCACCAACGACTTCCAACACTCAATCAAAACATGACCAGCATCTCTTAAAATTTCTCAGTGCCAAAATTGATCAAAAGGTGAATTCAACGAGGGCAGATTCAAAAATTTCCGTTCGCCGTTATCTCGAACGTCCAAATGCTCCACAAGATTGTAACCCTTTGGAGTATTGGAAGGTAATTACTTCTTTTATGGATTTAAAAAAAAAATGAAAATGATTCGATCCCACTATGTAGTTGTGCAAGACGCTACTTTTGCATTCCAGCTACTTCGACAGAATCAGAGCGGATGTTCAGTCAAGCTGGTTTGATAGTTTCGGATAGAAGGACAGCCCTGAAGGCAAAAAATGTAAATACATTGCTATTTTTGAACAAAAATAAGTGGGTAATGGAAGAACCCTAAAAATCCTTACTATAATATGTTTTATGTTTAGCTTTATCTCTTACTAAATTAATGAAATGTATAAACAAAAGAGGCTTTTTATAACTATATATCTGTGGCAATAAGGGCAAACGACTAAACTTAGCATCATCGATCCCGTATTAAGATCTATAGTTACACAAATGTTCATGGCTTTTGCTCAAAAATTGTAGGTTTTATAGCCAAAAAACCATTTCGAATATCCATACATGAACCCCCTTATTCATAAAAAATATAAAAGGTTTATTAAGGTCTTACAATTAAAAATTTGTATGGAAATGTCATTTTAAAAAGCTTTATAAACCAATGAAATTTGTAGTGTAAAATTTGAATTTCGAAACGCTCTATTGAAAAACTTAAAAAAATAACTTTGGTCGTTTTGCCTTTTTGCCAAAGATATAAGGCTAAAGGCGCAGAATACAAATGTACTACTTTTAACCAGGGCTGCAAATAGTTTTGAAGGGCACCGGTTTATGTTCCAATACAACCATTTCTTAACAGGTTTGAACCAGTGACTAGAATCTCTTCGATTTTTGAGTAGTTTGTAGCCCTGGTTTTAACAAAGGGTAATTGAATACCATTTTTTTTATTAACTTTTTATATACATGAAGTATGTTATTACTTATTTGATCGTTTGTTCTTATCGTTAATATTATTTAAAATTTTGTTTTGATAACAAAATAAAAGACTTTTTGCACAAAAAATTAAGTGCATTGAAAAAAAAAAACAACCTTTATTTTTATTGTAAAGAAAGGCGGTGAGCCTTTTTATACCCAGCACTAGTACTAGTACAGGGGTATATTAACTTTGTTCAGACAAAAAATGTAACGGCACAAAATAATCGAGATAGATATAGAGTTCCACATATGAAACTTCTAAGGATGAGGAGGGAGTTCATTTAGGCATGTCCGTCCGTCTGTCCGTGTACACGATAAATTAAGCAAAACTTGATATATTTGCATGAAATTTCACAAATAGGTTACTTACTGGCCAAGGTAGGTTGCTTTTGAAAATGGGCGAAATCGGATTATAACCACGCCCACTTTCGTATAGAAATTTCGAAAATGACATGAAAACTATGTTGGATATTTAATGTTCGGTTTACCCGAACTTAGACTTCCTTACTTGTTTTGTTATAAGACTGAACAAAACTATCGATACTATCGATAGTGTGTGTTTCAACTATCGAGTGGTCGGACTATCGATAGTTTTGCAGCTCTAATTGATACACTATGGTTTGGGACCCGCCACGTAAAAAATTTAGTCCAATGAAAAATCGAAAAAAGCCTCGGATAAGAACGCCCTTTAATGTTAACGATCCGGCAAAACGAATTAAGGACAATGAGAAGGATATTGGGGCATGTACCTGGAATGTCCGGACCCTTTCCAGGGAAGGTACCGCTGCCCAACTGGTTGATGCCCTCGCTAACGCAAATGCCGACATCACCGCCCTGCAGGAAATACGATGGCTGGGACAAGGAAAGACGACCATCGGACCTTGTGACGTATACTACAGTGGCCAGACACACAGCAAATCGCGTGGTGTAGGGTCGTGGCGGGAAAGAGACTTCGCCGCCAAGTACTAGCGTTCAACCCTGTGGACGAGCGTCTCGCTGCGATCCGCATCAAGGCGAGGTTTTTCAACATAACATTTATCTGCGCCTATGCGCCGACTGAGGAGAAGGACGACGCAGAGAAGGACTCCTTCTACGATAAACTTGAATAAACCTATGATCGCTGCCCCCAACATGATATCAAAATCGTGCTAGGCGTCTTTGGTCCTGCAGTTGGAAAATTTAGTCTCCACGATATAACATCCCCAATAGCACTAGGTTGATCGACTTCGTTTTTCCACTCTACTCTCACACCTGCTATCGGAGAGCAATCTTCGACCTAACGATGTAACCGGGCAATGGGAGGACATCTCTAACTCATTGCGTACCTCCGCTGAGGACACTATAGGGTTCCAGCGAGCCCGAAAGAACAATTGGTACGATGAGGAATGTAGCACTGCCTCGGATAAAAAGGCCGCTGACTACAGGGAGACGTTGCGAACGGGCGCAAGCCGCAGTGTATGGCAACACTATCGTGAAGCAAAGAAGGAAGAGAGACGCCTTTTCAGAAAAAAGAAACGTGAGGCAAAAAGGCGTGAGTGTGAGAAGCTTGACCTGCTGGCTGACAGGAATGATGCCCGAAAATTCTATGAAAAGATTCGGCGGATGACGGAAGGTTTTAAGACCGGAGCAAGTACCTGTAAGGACAATAATAGCGACCTGGTAACCGACGTACAGAGTTTACTTAAATTATGGAGGGAGCACTTCTCCTCACTGCTAAATTGCGAGGGAGACGTTGACCCGATACCCCAATCCCTGACGATGCAAAATTTGTCCCACCACCTGACTATGATGAAGTGAGGACGGCTATATCTCGGCTCAAAAACAACAAAGCGCCTGGAAAAGACGGTAAAAAGCATGCAGAAAATGGTAAGTGTGCTCTGCCCAATCCACAAGAAAGGCGATCCCACTAACCGCACCAACTGCCGCGGAATCAGTCTTCTTGATATCGCATATAAGGTTCTTTCTAGCGTGTTGTGTGAAAGACTGAAGCCCATTGTAGACAAACTGATTGGACCTTATCAGTGTGGCTGTAGACCTGGTAAGTCTACCGTAGACCAGACTTTCAGGCTTCAGACAGGGCGACTCTCTTTCGTGCGATTTCTTCAACCGGATGCTGGAGAAGATAATTCGAGCAGCAGAGCTAAACCGCAATGGTACAATATTTTACAAGAGTGTGCAATTGCTGGCATCGAAAGCCTTAAAGTCAGTGTGGGACTTAAACCAGCACTAAAACTCCTACCGTCATGTACCGATCCCCCCGGTACTACCGTGAAGTCTTCCGTGGGGAGGTGGTTTGAGCACTAGGCCCAACGTCTGTTGGTCATCGTAAAACGTCCATTTCAGTTCTTGACTGGGGATCTTTTTATTGTAGTAGAATAAGTCATACAATAAGCACATACCTAAACGTATAAGTCTGGCAGCATGACTGCTATAAAATGTAATTGAGAGAACATGTGTGAGATGGCGACAGGTCGGTCGTACTCACAGGCCACGAACAGCGGCCATTGTGTAATTGAACGTGAATAAAGAAGCAAACACTTCATTGTAGGAATTTTTCTTTCTACTAGCTGGGAGTGTTATTGAAAAAACGTCTGACTTGTTCAAGATTATAAAAAATGTATTATTATAAACTTACGTACATACATACAACTTACAGCATTTGTTTACCATTCGTCGGAGCTGCTATCAGGTTGAAACCTGTACATCGATGTTATCGGCGTCAGGAGATTGGATTGCCCATGTTCGACGGTTGGAATGGTCGTGGTTCCAATACCGCTCTGTCCTGACAGCTACGGCAGTTGGAGAGGCTGTGTTTCCTAGCTGCTCCCAGTACTTATGTTTTAACTACGCAATTAGCTCAGGTTTGGGTCACGCAGGCCAGGTGGTTGGAACGGCCGTGGGTCCAATACCGCATCTGGTTAAATCGATAATGTTTTCAGTCAGACGCTTGCTCGTACACGGCTGTCATGACAGTCAGGGCAGTTGGAGAGGCCGTGTTTCCAATCTGCTCCCAATACTTATATTTTAAATTCGCAATTGGCTCAGGTATGGGTCGCGCAGACCAGGCGGTTGGAACGGCCGTGGTTCCAATACCGCGTCTATTAAAACGACAATGTTTCCAGTCGGACACTTACTCGTACAACAGCTGCAATTGCAGCCAAGGCAGTTGGAACGGCCGTGGTTCCAATACTGCATCAATTAAAATCAGCAATGTTAACAATGAGACACTCGCCTATTAGTTTCAGGCCAATTCAGAGGCGGCCTGTGACCTCTCTGCGTCTCAACACTCTTTGTCGCTCCTCCCATCTAAGTTTCGATATAAGTGTAGCAGCAAACGAACACACAGCGTCCCAATTACTCGGTCTTGCTAACATATTTTGTATGAGGTTTTCCGGCGTAGGGCGTTCACCAAACGCTTCGTGTAGGTGTTGCCTTTCAGCGTCGAAACGAGGGCAGTGAAACACCACATTCTCATGAAGCATCCATGGCCCGTCAGCAACTGTGGTAGGTAGAAGTCCACTTCGACATGAATGATTGGATAGAGGCCCGCCACCACCAATGCTGCATCTCCAGATACCGTGCGAAACCCGGAACATAACCTGTATACCGAATGAACCCCGAAAAGCGTCTGACCAAATTTCTGCCCTATAAAGAATTACGAACTTGAGAACACTGGCTATATGTTGCCTACTTTTTCGCTTGGGCCCTCTAGCATTCATCATCATTCTGGAGAGCGCTCCGTTTGTTTTTGCCGCCTTTTCGCATATGTACTGCATGTGCTCGTTGAACTTTAATCTGGAGTATAATTTTATACCGAGGTATTTAATGGCTGGTTTTGATTTTATAATCGTGCCATTGACTCTGACTTCCGCGAATTCCATCTTTTTGCGCCCAGTAATGAGTAAGGCTTGCGTCATCCACTCAGAAATGGCTCCTACCGTTTCGTTTGCTATACGCTCCAAATCACTGATGTGTTCAGCCACTACCACTACTGCAATGTCATCAGCAAAGCCGACGATCTCTGCTCCCCTGGGCACATCTAGCTCAAAGACTCCGTTATATGCCACATTCCACAGAAGCGGGCCCAGCACCGATCCCTGGGGCACACCACCTGACACTCTATGGTGAAGAAAGCCCGAGTCGTTCTCGCAAATTATTATCCTCTCACTGAAGTAATCTCTTATAATTTGGAGTAAATAGTCTGGTACTGCGAACTCCTGCAGCGCCGCAATGACTGTCCCCCAGCGGATAGAGTTGAATGCGTTTTTCACATCCAGGGTCAATACTAAACATTATTCAATGGTTCCCCCTTTCCAGCGCTTTCCTGAAATGGCCTTAGATGCTATGTCTTTTACGAGCTTCACCGCGTCAACCGTGGATCGGCCTTTCCGAAAGGCCTCCTGTCTCTTCGATTGCATCGCTGATTCGATTTAAGATAATACGCTCAAGGGCTTTACCCGCGGTATCTATCATGCATATTGGGCGATATGCCGACGAGTCATTAGGTGGCTTGTTGGGTTTAGGTAATAGCACCAACCTTTGAAGCTTCCAACCTCTTGGGAAAGTTACGGTTTTTAAACAAAGGTCAAAAACTCGCACAAAAGCATCTGGTTGTGTTTTAAAAGCTTCCGACACAGCAATGTTTGGGACAGCATCCGGTCCTGGAGATTTATTTGGGACAATTTTACCGCACGCCTCTAGCACCTCATCAATGGTTACTTCTGGTACCATTTCTCCAATAACGTGAAGATTGGAGTGACGCTGCAGAGGTTCCTGATTCGGGAAAATGCGAATGCGAATGAATACGCGAATGCTATCTCTTACCAGCTGTTCGTCAGTTGGAGTCTTAGTGCCACCCACAAGACGTTTGATCACGATTTTATATGCCTCCCCCCAGGGTTTGTTTTCTGCATCGTCGCAGAGACGGAGGAATGTCTCTCTTTTACTTGTACGTATCGCCTTCTTTAACTGTCTGCGCTTCTCCGCAAATAATAGCCGATCTCGTTGGTGATGAAAAGACCTCTGTGTTATCCTTCTCGCCCGGTTGCATTCGGAGCGGAGTTCCGCAATTTCCTCAGTCCACCAATAAACGGGTTGATGGCGACTTTTTTGAGCCCTTCGCACCATAGACGCATCACATGCTTCTTCTACCCTGGACATTAACTTGTCTGCTCTGGCAGAGGCGGAATCCGATAGCTGGAAGTCCTGCAGCTACAAAGCTTCTCTAAATAAACTTTTGTCGAAGGTGCTGGTTTTTCAACCACATCGAAACCTTGAACACGTGTTGTTCGCCGGTCGCGACTTTGTATTTATCTTGAAAACAATACATGAGTGGTCGCTGAAGTTATAGTGCTGGCTCACTTCCCAGTGTGAACCTCTAAAGAGGTTGCTTTGAACAAACGTTAAATCAATGATAGAATTAACTCCAGACCTGCTAAATGTAGGAACGTTCCCGGAGTTAAGCAGTATTAGATCCAGCGCTGCGAAAGCTTCCAGAAGAGCCCTCCCTCTTGCATTTGTGTTACTACATCCCCATTCCAGCGCCCACGCGTTGAAATCGCCCGCTATGATTAGGTTTTGTTTTCCCCTATCGTCATTAACCAGTATTCGCGTGAATTCCCCCAAATCCACACTTGGAGGAATATAATAACTGTACACGTGGAATACCCCCACTTTGGCACAAACAAACCCTTTTTCAGCGTTAACTGTGACTGCATTAGGCTCGCGTGGGCCACAGCTCCATACTACAGCTTTTTTTATTGTTTTCATGAGACCAGCCTGTCTCTAATTTATATGGTTCACAAAGTATAGCCACATCCGCCTTAAGTTCAAAAAAAAAAAGTCTGCTTAAGTAGGCTTTGTGCTGCATCACAGTGGTTTAGATTAATCTGAACCAAGATCATTGACTTTTGATCTCCGCTAGGGCCTTTAAGAATAATGGGCAATTTCGTACGCCCGTAGAATGATTTATGCAACAGTAGCTGTTCTCACATAGTGCCACTTTGTGACCCTTTTGGCCGCATTTGAAGCAGTAGTCCTTACAGTCGACTTCGCTCTTACAGGCATGTGACCGAACTCCAAACAGCGGTAACAACGTTTTGGCTCCACTAGCAAACGGACTCTGCAGTTTACCTATCCTATACGGATAGTCCCTGCCTGCGCAAATGAGCCAGCGACATATGGGGGACCGCGATGAGAGCTGATCGAGTTCCGCCGTGCGACTTCCTTATTGACTTTACTTTGACGGCTCTGCAGCGCTCATCCAGTTTCAGCAAAGCCTCTATGATCTCGACTTCTGTAGTCACCTCGTCCATGTCCTTGATTTCCAGACGTACTTCTTGGGTTACATGTTTAACATTCGCAGTCTGTCCCAGGGCCTTCTTTACGTCTTCCTGAAATGATAGTTACAAGTTTGAAACGGTGTGAAACGGTGAGGGACTTCGTCTATTTGGGAACCAGCATTAACACCGAAAATAATATCAGTCTAGAAATCCAACGGAGAATCACTCTTGCCAACAAGTGTTCCTCTGGACTAAGTAGGCAATTGAGAAGGAAAGTCCTCTCTCGACAAACAAAGATCACGTTCTATAAGTCCCTCATCATACCAGTCCTGATGTACGGCTCAAAATCATGGACAGTGTCAAGAGAAGATGAAATGGCCCTTGGAGTATTTGAGAGAAAAGTTCTCCGGAAGATTTATGTTATGCGAATGGACGAAGAAGCTCCAGCACAGAAGGTTTTCCTATCGACAACTGGATTCGGCAGCAGCGGAAGGGGGAGGCCTCGACTTAGATGGAAACAACAAGTGGAGGATGACTTGAACTCCCTTGGGTTTCCAACAAGGCTGCACAACAAAATAAACAAAATTAGTTTGAAAGTAACGTTATCAAAAAAAATTATTTAAAAAAAAATTCGATCAAAAACAAAATCAAGAATTTTCGTTTTCATTTGATATTTCGAAGTTAGAGTAATTTTTTGAGCATTTTTTGTATGGAATAATATACTCTGACTCAAACAATCAAAATAAACCAAATGCCTTAAGCGGAGCGAGAAGGCGCTCTCTGGGAGTTCCCTTCCTGGTTAGCTTAAGCCAGGTCGCGGAGCTAGACATAAAGGACTTGATGGCCTTCATCAAGTTATCAAAATGGTTCGAGGAGGGGTAGCGGTGTCGGTTAGGAGTGTCAGTCCCGGGTTTCGGCTATATGGAGAGTCCCGACAGCACTGGGATTTTCCATATGGCCGGGCCCCGGGACTGACTTTCCTAGTGTTTGGTGGTATCACAACCGGCCTTTTATTACTGGCCTAGGTGTGCCTTTGCGGCAGCCACTTCTACCTACCTACCTACTCAATTTGAACCAATATTTGTAAAAATAAATACATATCTATTTTTGCTCGTGGCAGAATGTTCAATGAACAGCTAATCAACATACATACATACATATATACACACTTACACTAAAAGTAGCGATTATAGTAGTCTTTTAGACTCTCAACTTGCTGGTTTTGTTTTAAATTCAACAACTGGTCCCCCCACCAGTGGTAAGGGGTTGACAGTATTAATTTTATAAAATCAGTCAATTGATTTGGACACATTCTGCTTGCTGCAATTGGGTGACGACATGTCTTACTAAAATTTATACAACTGTATACTAAAAAGTTTTCTAGAAATTCTTCTTAAAATGTTTGCTAATTTTGATGTAAATTTTAAACTTTTATTAATGTGGTTTCTGTTAAAGAATGCGCTATGTATATTGTAATTGAAAATTATTAAAAACACAGCTTATTTTTATTTTGAACGATATCTAATCTAATTTCACTGATATTATTTTGACCGTAACTGTATATCAATATAAAAGTATAAATTAAGCTTTTTTACTTTACTTACAGTTGCCACCTATTTTAGGAATTTGGGGCGAAATGGGTCTTGATGAAGCCACATTTTCATGTACTATTGTAAAAAAAAACGGGAAATCTATCAAGAAAACCCTGTTTCTCATCGGATTTCTTTTGCCATGTATAGTTATAGTAATTTCATATTCATGCATATACGTAACGGTTTTGCGGCAAAGGCGAAAAATGGAAACACATAGAAATTATCAAGATTCATCGAACCACTCGGTATTGACAACCCGAAAATCCAACGAGGATAATAGATTAACAGTAATGATGGTCACCATATTTGGCTGCTTTCTTGGCTGTTTTTTGCCATTAATGTTGGCGAATGTAGTAGATGACGAACGTAACACGAACTATCCCTGGTTTCACATTATAGCATCGATTTTGGCATGGATGTCGAGTGTAATTAATCCAGTCATTTATGCAGCCAGCAATAGAAACTATAGGTAATACTTTTTAATATTAAAAATACTTTAAAGGCCGGTTTTTCAGTGCATGTTTATACCACAGATCAAGTAGACTAGAGTTTATTCCATACGAATTGGCGGTTTAAACTCGTACTAAAGTTAAAACTTGCAGTGAAAAACTTGGCAAAAAAAAGCACTGTAAAATTAAAACTTACTTAAAATAGCCTTTAACCGTCCAGGCGAATTTGCACGTCCAACATGTTTCGCCAGTCGGTTCTGGAGGGACCGCGTGATTTTAAATCTGCCTTCACTTGGTCGCGCCATCGGAGTGCTTGTCTCCCTCTTCCTCTACTTCCACCGGCGCACTGTGGTCCCAAGTGCCTTATTAGAGCGAATTGAATCATATTAATTTTTTTGTAAACTCCACTTATAGTCGAAAGTGTATACAATTTAAATCACAAAAAATTGTGCTCTTATATGAGTAAAACTCGTGCTCAAAAAGTGTGTATCCGTAAAATCGTCGGCCGAGTATTTTTTATAAAGCTTGCAATCGATAGTAAATCCACGTGCTTTTCTGGAATGAGTTTTTTTTGTCGTACCTTATAAAAAAATCGTCAAAGTTAAGTTCATAAGTTTATGAAGAATAGAATAAATACTGCATTTGAAAAAAGCTTACTTTATAACTGATAAATAAAAAAAAAAAAATTTTAAATTTTTGTGGACTTTTGACCAGTCGAATAATTTTTAGGAGGAGAGGAGACTAGGAATTTCTAAACCGCAGTTTGTAACCATTACACCAAACAATGCTTAGAGTGCCTGCGGGCAAATTGCAACTATATCTTCGCCTATTTTTGTTGTTATTGTTATTTTAACAATGTTATTCTTACCAAAGGGCACATACCAAAAGCCACATTCTGTTGCTACTTATGTAATGCTAGGATTTTTGTTGTACACACTAGCTAAGCCTTAACTTTATTCATGGTACATTTTTTTCGCGTGTCCCGGCTTTATTATTATTTATTTATTGTATTTGGATCGTTAGTATTAACGGAAGAGGACATTCTTGTTGCTATAAGAGACTTAAAATCTTCCAAGCAAGTCGATGACCACAAAATATCTGCTTATTTTCTTAAACAATGCATCTCTTCCATTGTGGATCCGCTTCTTCTGTTATTCAACCTGTCTCTTAGGTCTGGTTATTTTCTGGAGGAGTGGAAAGTCACATCTGTTACTCCTGTTTTCAAATCTGGGAGCAAAAAGGAGGGTCTAATTATCGACCAATTTCAAAAATTACTAATATTGCTAAGTTATTTGAAAAAATCATTAGCCCTAAACTTTCATTTGCTATTAAACCATATATAGCATTATCTCAACATGGTTTTATTCCAGGTCGGTCAACGGTCACCAACCTGGCGGTTTTTTCAAATTACTGTATATCATGCTTTACTGATGGCTTGCAGGTAGACTCCATCTATACGGATTTATCTAAAGCTTTTGATAGAGTTTCCCACAGGCTATTAGTCCATAAACTACAATTGTTTGGATTTCATCCTTCTTTCTTATCCTGGGTTAATTCTTATTTGATAAACAGAGTAAACTATGTCGTTGTTGACGGTGTGAAGTCTTTCTTTTATAGAGCAGCATCCGGGGTTCCCCAAGGAAGTATTCTGGGTCCTCTATTCTTTGTAATTTTTATTAATGACTGCACTGAGTGTTTCACTTTGTGCGAAAATCTGCTTTATGCCGATGATTTAAAGATTTTTAAAAAGATAAATAGCCCATATGATATCGAAATATTGCAAAATGCGGTAAACAAGTTTCAAGATTGGTGTCGGACTAATAATCTGTCCATTAATATTGAAAAGTGCTACTCCGTCACTTACAATAAAATTCGATTCCCACTTCCTTCATCATATTACATTTCTGGTTCCATTATTAGCTCTAGCAACAAAATTAAAGATCTGGGGGTAGTTTTTGACTCAAATTTTACTTTTACTGATCATCTTAATTATATTATACCTAAATCATACTCCGCTCTAGCGTTTATTAGGCGAAACAGCTCTGAATTTAAGGATCCTTACACAAAAAAACTACTGTTTAATACATTTGTAAGGCCTAAATTGGAATATGCTTCTATAATCTGGAATCCGTATTATGAAGTTCATTCCAATAGATTGGAAAGAGTACAAAGAAAGTTTTTGAAATTTGCATTATTTAACATAAGGTTTGATATGCCTATTCCGTCGTATTTGTCTCGGTGCAAATTGATCAGTTTGCATACTCTTGCCAGTAGGAGACTAATATCTGGTTTGGTATTTATTCGTGATGTTCTGAATGGGACCATTGATTGTCCATATTTATTACATTGCATAAAAATCAATGTGCCATCAAGAAATCTTCGGCATAATGATTTGTTTGTTGTTGATATTTGTAAAACAAGGTATACTCAAAATGAACCAATTGTCAGGCTATTAGCTGAATTTAATTTATTATATAGAGAAATAACTATAGATATCTTTGCTAATCGTACTGTATTTAAAGAAACTCTGTATATGTACTATTCTTAAAATGTTGTAAAATTTATAAATTTTTTTCTTTCACTTCTCAGTCTGTAAGGTTTGTAAATCATAGACTAAATAAATAAATAAATTATTGGTCATTATATTTACAAACTTTGCAAATTTTTGTGGACTTTTGACCAGTCGAATAAATTTTATCATATTATGAATGTTTCTTATTGGAGCTTAGCTCGAAAATTGTTTATACCTGCTGTACTTTTTACTAGTACTAGGGTATTCTAATTTTTGATGTAACGAAATTTTTATGAATTTTGATACTTAGAGAAAATTGACAAAGATTTACTCAGCGATGGATACCATGACGCGTTTCGGACTTTCCAGGATCCACATCAGATGGATTTTCGGACACAGAACTACTGTGTCTGCACCGAAGCGGTTAAAGCAATTGCTTATAACAAATCAGCTACGATGCCCTGTAGTATTTCTAAGTCAACTTTCTTATAAGCGTGCCAATTTCATACCTTTAGACATAAGGCCGCGACATATTTTCCATATGATACACGGAATATGAGTATATTATTAGGCGTGCATATTTATGCAGAAGCACACTGACGTTTTTTTTTTTTTTTAATTTGCATTCTTTCATACCACTTTTTTGTGGATTATTGGTTTGCTCTACCTATGGTGTGTACATATGTATCAATTATGAATGTTTCTTATTGGAGCTTAGCTCGAAAATTGTTTATACCTGCTGTACTTTTTACTAGAACTAGGGTATTCTAATTTTTGATGTTACGAAATTTTTATGAATTTTGATACTTAGAGAAAATTGACAAAGATTTTCTCAGCGATGGATACCATGACGCGTTTCGGACTTTCCAGGATCCACATCAGATGGATTTTCGGACACAGAACTACTGTGTCTTCACCGAAGCGGTTAAAGCAATTGCTTATAACAAATCAGCTACGATGCCCTGTAGTATTTCTAAGTCAACTTTCTTATAAGCGTGCCAATTTCATACCTTTAGACATAAGGCCGCGACATATTTTCCATATGATACACGGAATATGAGTATATTATTAGGCGTGCATATTTATGCAGAAGCACACTGACGTTTTTTTTTTTAATTTGCATTCTTTCATACCACTTTTTTGTGGATTATTGGTTTGCTCTACCTATGGTGTGTACTTATGTATCAATTATGAATGTTTCTTATTGTAGCTTAGCTCGAAAATTGTTTATACCTGCTGTACTTTTTACTAGTACTAGGGTATTCTAATTTTTGATGTAACGAAATTTTTATGAATTTTGATACTTAGAGAAAATTGACAAAGATTTACTCAGCGATGGATACCATGACGCGTTTCGGACTTTCCAGGATCCACATCAGATGGATTTTCGGACACAGAACTACTGTGTCTGCACCGAAGCGGTTAAAGCAATTGCTTATAACAAATCAGCTACGATGCCCTGTAGTATTTCTAAGTCAACTTTCTTATAAGCGTGCCAATTTCATACCTTTAGACATACGACCGCGACATATTTTCCATATGATACACGGAATATGAGTATATTATTAGGCGTGCATATTTATGCAAAAGCACACTGAGGTTTTTTTTTTTTTTTTTTTAATTTGCATTCCTTCATACCACTGTTTTGTGTATTATTGGTTTGCTCTACCTATGGTGTGTACTTATGTATCAATTACAAATGTTTCTTATTGGAGCTTAGCTCCAAAATTGTTTATACCTGTTGTACTTTTTACTAGTACTAGGGTATTCTAATTTTTGATGTTACGAAACTTTTATGAATTTTGATACTTAGGGAAAATTGACAAAGATTTACACAGCGATGGATACCATGACGCGTTTCGGACTTTCCAGGGTCCACATCAGATGGATTTTCGGACACAGAACTACTGTGTCTGCACTGAAGTGGTTAAAGCAATTGCTTATAACAAATCAGCTACGATGTTCTGTAGTATTTCTAAGTCAACTTTCTTATAAGCATGCCAATTTCATACCTTTAGACATAAGGCCGCGACATATTTTCCATATGATACACGGAATATGAGTATATTATTAGGCGTGCATATTTATGCAGAAGCACACTGAGGTTTTTTTTTTTTTTTAATTTGCATTCCTTCATACCACTTTTTTGTGCATTATTGGTTTGCTCTACCTGTGGTGTGTACTTATGTATCAATTATGAATGTTTGTTATTGGAGCTTAGCTCGAAAATTGTTTATACCTGCTGTACTTTTTACTAGTACTAGGGTATTCTAATTTTTGATGTTACGAAATTTTTATGAATTTTGATACTTAGAGAAAATTGACAAAGATTTACACAGCGATGGATACCATGACGCGTTTCGGACTTTCCAGGATCCACTTCAGATGGATTTCCGGACACAGAATTACTGTGTCTGCACCGAAGCGGTTAAAGCAATTGCTTATAACAAATCAGCTACGATGCCCTGTAGTATTTCTAAGTCAACATTCTTATAAGCGTGCCAATTTCATACCTTTAGACATAAGGCCGCGACATATTTTCCATATGATACACGGAATATGAGTATATTATTAGGCGTGCATATTTATGCAGAAGCACACTGACGTTTTTTTTTTTTTTTTAATTTGCATTCTTTCATACCACTTTTTTGTGGATTATTGGTTTGCTCTACCAATGGTGTGTACTTATGTATCAATTATGAATGTTTCTTATTGGAGCTTAGCTCGAAAATTGTTTATACCTGCTGTACTTTTTACTAGTACTAGGGTATTCTAATTTATGATGTTACGAAATTTTTATGAATTTTGATACTTAGAGAAAATTGACAATGATTTACACAGCGATGGATACCATGACGCGTTTCGGACTTTCCAGGGTCCACATCAGATGGATTTTCGAACACAGAACTACTGTGTCTGCACCGAAGCGGTTAAAGCAGTTGCTTATAACAAATCAGCTACGATACCCTGTAGTATTTCTAAGTCAACTTTCTTATAAGCGTGCCAATTTCATACCTTTAGACATAAGCCCGCGACATATTTTCCATATGATACACGGAATATGAGTATATTATTAGGCGTGCATATTTATGCAGAAGCACACTGAGGTTTTTTTTTTGTTTTTTTTTTTTTTAATTTGCATTCCTTCATACCACTTTTTTGTGTATTAGTGGTTTGCTCTACCTATGGTGTGTACTTATGTATCAATTATGAATGTTTCTTATTGGAGCTTAGCTCGAAAATTGTTTATACCTGCTGTAATTTTTACTAGTACTAGGGTATTCTAATTTTTGATGTTACCAAATTTTTATGAATTTTGATACTTAAAGAAAATTGACAAAGATTTACACAGCGATGTATACCATGACGCGTTTCGGACTTTCCAGGGTCCACATCAGATGGATTTTCGGACACAGAACTACTGTGTCTGCACCGAAGCGGTTAAAGCAATTGCTTATAACAAATCAGCTACGATGCCCTGTAGTATTTCTAAGTCAACTTTCGTATAAGTGTGCCAATTTCATACCTTTAGACATAAGGCCGCGACATATTTTCCATATGATACACGGAATATGAGTTTATTATTAGGCGTGCATATTTATGCAGAAGCACACTGAGGTTTTTTTTTTCATGGTATCCATCGCTGTGTAAATCTTTGTCACTGTTTCACTGTGATCATGGTAAAAAAAGATTCCACTGTCAAAAATTCGTTTTTGTTGCTCACTACCTGACATTTAAAGAGTTCATGACAATTCATGCTACCAACTACTCGGGCCGAAAATCCTCATTTTTCTGTTATATACAAATAAATATTGACAAATAAAAAGAATTTTCAAAACAATTTTTTTCTGCTGGTGAAACAATTTAGATATTTAAAAAAGCTAATAAAATAAAACAAATACAAAAAAGTAATAACACAAAATACCGCCCACAACACCAGTAGCAGCAACATCAGCCGTGCAACCCCAACAACGAAGCGCTGTAGCAACAACAATACCAACACAGGCGCTGATAACAACAACAGAAAAGCGCCATAAAACGCGCAACGAGCAACTCTAGCGAAGCGCCCGACAAGCAACGACCCTGCAACACCAGCGCGGACAACAACAACTGCGAAAACACCAGCAGCATGGGCCGTCCTTTTAAAGACCCACTGGACCAACAACCAACAAAACTAACAACAATAGTGGTAACCACGCGCTTGTGACAACAACAGCGCTTGCAACTACAACAGAGCTGTAGCATAAACGCGCTAGAACAACAACTGCGCGAGCAAAAAACGCATACAACGACTACAAGTGCGTAGCAACGACTATTTAGAGTAGCGATTTTCAAACGCACGATACCAAACTGTGCGATTGTGTTGAAGTATGAGAGAGCTTGTTACTACACCGAAAAAAATTACAAATACCCAATTAACAAAAATTTGGTATAAAAACAATTTATAAAAAATTAACTAGTAAAGTAGTAAGACAACAAAATGCATTTTTCAATACAAATTTATAAGTAAAAAAAAATTTATTTCCAATGTTTGTTCTGCGTGACATTTCGATTTGACGTTTTTACACAGGCAAATATACAAACGCACGCACATTTATTTCGGTTACAAGGAAAACGTCATGCATGTACGTGCGGGAAACGTACGCCGTGAGATTATATTAGGTTAAGCTGTAAATCACCCTTCAAATTTGGATTTTTCTCGACTTTTGTCCCCGAATAGCTTTTTTGCCACAAATGGGATCAATCGGGACCTTCGCAGTTTTCTTCCTTAGGGTGAACCTAAGCTCTCCAAAAAAAGTTTTCCCTCTCGGAATTTTTGTTATACAAGATAAACTAAATTTACCGGACTAGTATTTTTTGATATTATGCATGAAGAAAAGGTGGCTCTAGCTCGAGAACTATAGGCTTTACAAAAATAACTATTTTCATTGTCGATGGGGAACTTCGTGACAAATAAACGGTAATTTTCGAAACAACTTACTTTTTTCGGGAAAAGTTCAAAACCCTAAAACTTTGACTTTGACCCGAATAACTTTTTAAGCACACATGGGATCGATCAGGACTTTTGAGGTTTTCTATCTGAAGGTAAACCTAAGCTGTATGCAAAAATTTGGCTCAGAGGGAATTATGTATTGTTATTTAACAACTATTTTCATGTCTATATTGACCGGACTAAAAGACTGAATTTTTTTAATTAATTAGAAAAAAAAACTTTCTTATGAAAGGTGTTTAAAAGGACATTCACAGGAAAAAAATGTGTATGGACAATTTACTCCTAATACCATTCTTAATAAAAGTCTTTGTTATTATTTCTCTATGAAATACTTGTTCACGAGATGTTAGCCAATAAAGACATATACAATTTTTAGTACATTTTTTAGCTTTTAGGCCAAATTTGCACAGAATTTTTTCAATACAGATGGCTAGAATTTTTTACACATCTTATCCTTTATCCCCAAACTTCCAGAAAATGCATTTGGAGGGAAGATAATTAGAACTTTGAACCCTGAACTATCCCATATTGCTTGTTTTTAGAAATTTAAAAACAGTTTTTCTCAGTTTTACGTCAACCAACCATTGCAAAAATGTTAGTAAAATTGAAATGTATTGTTATTATTAAACTGTGGTTAATATCCTACCAAACCATGTATAGCTTATCTAATCCATCATTTTGCAAGTATTTTATTTGACCATTACAAAAAAAATAAAAAATAAAAAATTAACTTCGACTTATTAAAAGTCCTTGAAAAGACACTCACAGGTACAACATTTATATGGGCAATTTAGTCCTGACTCCAATCTAAATAAAAGTCGTTATGTCATTATTACTCCTAAAATTACTAGTTTAGGAGATATTAGACAATAAAAACATATTCCATTTTTTAGTGCAGTTTTAGCCTTTAGGTCAAATTTCCATGGCAATTTTTTACTACAGATGGTCAGGTTTTTTCACTGACAAACAAAAGTTCTAAAAACGGTTGACTTGGACACTATTGGCTTAGTAATGATTAGTTCTATGAATTCTTTTGGAATATCTGCAATACACAGCCATCGACCTGTTACAATTCTATTAAAAGTAGAGATGTTGGAAGTTACAAAAAAAGTCGCCAAAAATACAGTTTCACTAGATCTTGGTAATATTATGCTTAAAGTGTTTGTAATGATACACACTAATTTTAGAAAAAATAAGAAGTTCCTGCTTTTTACAACTTCGCATAAAAAAAAAACATTTTCATAAACAAAATTTTTTCAAAAATCGTAAAAATTCGACAAACTTTTGACTTTGACCAGCTATTGCTCAGCGATGGTTTGGACCACCCCTCCATATTATAGGTCGTTGGAAGCGTATTTTAATTTCCTTTCAAACGAGGTACCGCTGCATCCATCGCTTTTCTATCATCGGCGAAAAGAATTTTTGAATGAAGTGATACCTGAAAAACCCAACCATACAAAAATTTTTAAAAATATGTTCACAACTCGGGATGTCAGTGCCAATTCACCCATATGCATCAATTTGTTGGTATTTTTTGGCTGTAAACTAGTGTAATAGTTTTAAAAAAATTTGAGCAAAACTTTTTTGAACTGAATATAACACAATTATGGGGGGACTACCAACACACTTTTGAATGAGCTGAATTATTTTTTTTTTAATTGCAAAGCCTACTACGATATTTTCAGTTTGGTAAAAAAAAAGTTTGAAAAAATTCGGCTTGATTATTTTAAATCATTTTCTTGACTATAACAGTGCATGTAAATTAAAAAAAAAAAATTATGATGTGTAAAACTACTTTAAATACCCTATTAAATGATGTATAGTTTATGCAATTCTCTATTTTTTTTAATATTTACTAGGTGGAGCCGGGCGCGCCTTGCGCAAAAAAAAAAAACAAATGGTTTCAAATCGTTTACTTACGTCATACAAACTTATGTAAAATTTTCGGAAATTGGATAAAAAGCAATCGATTTTTTCTATAAATATGACCCAGTGGCCACATGTATTTTTTTACAAAACTTCCTTAAATACAATATTTGACGTAAAAATAAAATCATTTGTAATTTTTTGTTTGAATGTCGCTTGGGCTGAAAAAGTTATATCTTGGAATCGCCTGACTCTAGAAAATGCCACTTTCAACTGTCCGTGTGAAAACACTGGGTTAGGTAAATACAAACCGGCTTTATCAAATGTTTGGCCTTGGGCTTTGTTGATAGTCATAGCGACAGCTACTTTTAAGGGAAACTGTTTCCTAGTCATCTGGAATGGTACTATTGGATCTGAAGGAGTTAGTTTAACTCGCGGTTTTACAGCAATTTTTCCCGAACCGATTAATTTAACACTGATTGCATTCTCACCTAAATGACTGACGACCATCCTGGCTCCATTTATAAGTCCTTCTTTGGCATTAAGATTACGAATAAACATTACGATTGCATTTTTCTTCAAAATTAGTTTATGTGGTTAATACTCGGCAGTATTAGTTTCATATTTTCGACTGTATCACAACTTAGATAAACTTTACTATCCCCAGGTAATAATTTTGATACTATACACTCATTAAAAGTTGAGCATTCGTAATTTTTTGGGCATAAAATAGCTGTTGAGTAAAAATTTGATATGTTACTGTCATTTATTTCATTTGTGCCGTAAACCTTAGCAATTATTATTACCCGCCCGCGAGTTAACGACGTTAGCCTAAACACTATATACATACACATATACATATAATAATTATTCACAAACCTGTAAACATTCAATAACACAAACAATTATATTCGCTGATAAGTAACAAAGCATTATGATAACATAATGCTAAACATGTAAACATCTTTTTATCACCAAACAAACAATAGTTAGAAATAGTATAAATAGATGTAAGCGTAAAAATGTAAAACAGTTCTGGAAATAAAACAAGACTGAAATAAACTCTTGTGTACTTTTAATTCCTACCACGGACTCATAACTGGGGGCTCAACCGAACCTTAAGCCATTTTTCTATGTAAAAGGAATAGAATAAACTAAATCCACGGGAAGAAAGACTTCCGGCACTACACGTTGAAAAAAGTGCTAAAAGAATCTACGAAAATCAAGTATAGATCTTGAAAAAACGGAATAATACTGATAACATAAACCGAAATCAACGGAAATCAAGTGAAAAAAACACAATAAAGTGTGCAAATAATAAAAAAACTCTGAAAATTTTAAACAAAAAAGTGAAGTGAAAACCCTGGATGATTTACGGAGACTTCGGAGAAGAAAAAAGGAAAAATCCTGCGACGACTACAGAAATCTAAATAAATTTACAATGGAGCAACAACTGGCCCAACTAAATGCCCAGTTCACCACACTGATGAACCAGATGCAGCAACAAATAACGGAATTCACGGAGAGAATTGCCGCACTAGAGCAACAAAACGCTCCGGAAGAATTAGTTTTATACGAAGAAGTAAAACTCAATATTACTGACGCCAAGGATATCGACCTGGAGCTATTCAAATCCCTACCGAAATTTGACGGGGACAAAAAACAATACCGATCATGGAGATCACAAGTGTGGGCATTCATGGAAGCCATTAAGATCTTCCAAAATCACCCTAAATATTATAGTGCCCTGGGAATAATGCGGACAAAAATTACAGGACCCGCTGCTAACGTCCTTACGAACCATAACACCAAATTGAATTTTTATTCAATCATTAACAGATTGGATTATACATATGCAGATCAACGCCCAATATATGTGATTCTTGATGAAATGAAGCGAATCACACAAGGTAGAAAATCCCTTGCAGAATTCCACAGTGAGGTTTCAAAGGCACTCAATTTAGCCCTATCAAAAATTGAGATGTCCAATAATGACAAAGGGATGATAGCATACGCTAACCAGGAGGCAGTGAGAACGTTTATTCTTGGGTTAAACTCCAAATATACAAGCGGCACATTGTACAGCCATAACCCAGAGAATTTGGAATCGGCATATGCGATAGCCTGTACCATTCTTCCATGATAACGAGAATGAGGAATTCGGGACACGTCCCAGGCTAGGAAGTAACAGCAGACGGTATCAACACAACACAAACCGAAACACCTACTCACAACAACACAGAGAGGAACGATACTACAAGCCAAACGTAAGGATGCAGAGCCACAATTACCAGGCAAGGAATTTTAACCAACAACAACCACCACAACAACCCACACCTACTCCAATGGACGTAGACCAATCCAGACAATATATGCAGACAACTAGGTACAATAATGCCGTAAGTCAAAATCCTTTTAAATCTAACCATGCATATAAAAGAGATAGGGCATCTAACTACAATAAAACAACTTCTCCGCCAGATAGGAAGTTCGAAAGAATTAACCAACTAAATAAAGAAGATCTAGATTCAGTAGATGTATCTACCCAGTGAGAAAGTAGGCAATGCATTACCTTTTTCCATGCATGAAAAGATGTTTGAATTTTGTTATAAGAAAAGATCACACCAAAAGCAAGGAAGGGAGTAATGTATCGCTCAATTTTTGATTTGTAGTTTTATAAAAAATTGTTTTTCGTGCATGGAAAGATGTACGAATTTTGTTATAAGAAAAGATCATACCAAAAGCAAGGAAGGGAGTAATGTGTCGCTCTATTTTTATTTGTAGTTTGAAAACTTCAAAAAAAAAAAAATACACAACTTTCAAACATAAAAAAAAATACAATTTAAATTCATTTTGAAACTGCTGCTCGTTACTTACATCTTCATCGCTTTTCTGCTGCTGTGAGGCCTTTCAGAAGTCGAGAGTCGACTGGACTGTTTGCTCCTGATGCCGGTGCCTTTTTGGTTTTGGAGTTTTTTTTTATATTATATTTTTTTGGGTGCACTCATCTTGGTCGTAGCCCATGACGAGGTCGTCATTCAAACATTTAAAATAGGACCTTAACTCTTCCCCCGCTGTAGAGCCTCACTGTGTCTTAATGTCCTTGTTACTCCACAAGGAAATTTATAAAATATTATGCAAAATTAAATATGTCCCTTGTAAAGCATCTTTTCATTCAAGAAAGGCAATGTAAGATATAATGTATCCCTTGTAGTGCATATTTTCATTCTTGAAAAGTAATGCATCTTTTCATTTATAAAAAGTAATATAAAAAGTAATGTAAACATGTATCTTTAGTTTTGTAGGCGAGCGACACATTACTTTTCCTATGACATCGCTGTAGAAAAATTCATGCATGTTTTCATGTATAGTCTATAGGAGCTATACATTACTTTATGCATTACCTTTTCCCACTGGGTTGTAGTTAAAAAAAAAAATTGTTTTTCATACATGAATAGATGAACGAATTTTGATGTTAGAAAAGATCATACCAAAAGCAAGGAAGGGCGTAAGGTGTAGTTCTATTTTTATTTGTAGTTTGAAAACTTCAAAAAAAAAAAAAAATACACAACTTTCAAACATAAAAAAAATACAATTTAAATTCATTTTGAAACTGCTGCTCGTTACTTACATCTTCATCGCTTTTCCTACTGCTGCGAGGCTTTTCAGAAGTTGAGAGTCGACTGGACTGTGTGCTCCTGATGCCGGTGCCTTTGTGGTTTTGGTTTTTTTATTATATTTTTTTTTGGTGCACTCATCTTGGTCGTAGCCCATGACGAGCTCGTCATTCAAACATTTAAAATAGGACCTTAACTTTCCCCCGCTGTAGAGCCTCACTGGGTCTTAATGTCCTTGTTAGAAAGGCAATGCAAGATATAATGTATCCCTTGTAGTGCATATTTTCCTTCTTGAAAGGTAATGCATCTTTTCATTTATAAAAAGTAATATAGAAAGTAATGTAAACATGTCGCTTCAGTTTGTAGGCGAGCGACACATTACTTTTCCTATGACATCGCTGTAGAAAAATTCATGCATGTTTTCATGTATGGTCTATAGGAGCTATACATTACTTTATGCATTGCTGTACATTACCTTTTCCCACTGGGTAATTATGAAGAGCAATTTGAAACAGGCAGTACTTTTTTAGGCGAGTAAACGGGTTGCCTCGCTTACAAACAAAATGCGGCCTTATGCTATGGATACACACACGGAGATTATCTCCAATAAATCTTCTTTTATCAGATCCAAATTTTACCCTGATACACACAAAAATGAAGATTAACAGCATTGAGAATTACTACTTTGGTTGTTATTGCACTATATTCTTACCTATCTCAGCGACATCTTGTTGTCGAAAGTCGGATCTTAGAAACCAGCGCGACGCCTATCTGTCAGCTACCCTAATTTCCTAGTGTTTCTTGGTGTTGTTGTCTATTTATGTACAGAGTGTTGCCAGTGCAAATTTTTTAAAACTGCTCAAATCTTCTTAATTTTTGGGAGTTTATAATGAAGATTATGCTCAAGTTAACTCCCAAAAGCGCAGTTAATTCGGAATTTGCGCTAATGTATCAGCCGTATAACCGACACATCCGTCACCTTATTAATCGACACAGGCTCTACTAAGAATTACATAAATATAAATTGTAATATAGGAAAATCTATTAAATTGAAACCATTTAAAACCAAAACCTTACATGGTTACTCAATTGTAAATTCTAAAAAAATTATAACGATGTACGGGCATCATTTAACGTTCTATGAAATTAGGGAACTAAATGACTTTGACATGATACTCGGAGAACAGGGATTACGCCAAATGAAGGCAGAAATTAGGTTATTTGACTATAGTTTGAAGTATCAAAAAAAGAAGATCTTGGAAGTAGATCCAAGGATTAATTATACAATAAATAACTAAAAGTTTAAAGATCAGGTGGAAGAGCTAATGAAGAGAAATAATAATACAAATGGGAAATTGCCTTTTACAACCACAATACAAGCAGCAATCAAGACTGAATCGGAAGACCCCATATGGACAAAACAATATCCATATCCCATGTCTGATCACGAATTTGTCAAGAAAGAAATTGAGAAACTTTTAAACAACGGTATAATACAACCAAGCAAAAGCCCATATAATTCACCTATATGGACTGTACCAAAAAAGGGCACCGATGACCAAGGCAAGCCCAAACGAAGAATGGTTGTTGACTTCCAAAAGATAAATTCTCATACGATTACTGACAGATATCCAATCCCAGATATTAATATGACAATACAAAACCTCGGAAAAGCCAAGATTTTTTCCACAATAGATTTAGAATCAGGGTTTGATCAGATTTTAATTAAAGAATCTGATCGAGAGAAGACAGCATTCTCTGTCAACGGCGCAAAGTATGAATTTATCAGAATGCCATTCGGATTAAAGAATGCACCCTCCATATTTCAACGATGCGTTGACGACATTCTTAGAGAGTATATCGTAAAGTTCGCGTATGTTTATATTGATGACGGGCTAATTTATTCATCTACACCAGAAGAACATATGGAACACATCCGGATTATAATTAACGCACTTCATAATGCTAACATGAAAATTTCTGATGAAAAGTCAAATTTTTTCCAGGATTCAGTTGAATATCTTGGACACATTATAAAACATAATAGAATTACTGTAGATCCAAAAAAAGTCGAAACTATAAAGAAATACCCAAAACCAAAAAATTTGAAAGAATTGAGATCTTTCCTGGGACTCGCTAGTTACTACAGGAAGTTTATAAAAGATTTTGCCAAAATCACGAAACCATTAACGATTAATTTGAGAGGAGAATTAGGAATGGTATCAAAAAATCAAAGTGCTAAAATACGAATACAATTAGATATAGCAGCAGAAGAAGCTTTGGAAAAAATAAAAAACGCTTTACAAGAGCAAGTTGAACTTTTCCAGCCCGATTTCTCTAAACCGTTTAGTTTAACAACTGATGCTAGTAATTTCGCTATCGGGGCAGTTCTCTCACAAAATCGCCACCCGATCGCATTCATTTCACGCACTGTAAATGAAACAGAACAAAACTATAGTACTAATGAGAAAGAACTACTAGCAATCGTTTGGTCCTTGCAAAAACTTAGAAATTATTTGTATGGTGTAGCAAACTTGACAATTTACACGGACCACCAATCCCTAATATTTTCAATTTCCGAAAAAAATCCGAATGCGAAATTAAAACGTTGGATAAACCTAATTGAAGAATACGGTGCCAAACTTGTATATAAACCTGGACACCAGAATGTCGTTGCAGATGCAGTCTCGCGACAGCAAATAAATACTACAACAAATTGCTCCGATCACTCACAACAAAGTTCTCCTGTCGAAACTATGAAGAAAGTTAAACAACCACTTAACGCTTTCAGAAATCAAATAATTATGTTACAAGATAATGAAAGGAATGAAGTCCTCAGTCAAACAATATTTCCTGGTCAGTTTAGACATACAATATTTTATAGAGATACCCCGGACTTACTATCTAAACTTAAAGATGTAGTTAATCCAAAAGTTACTAATGCGATAAAGATAGATGAGGAAATACTGTTTCACCTAAAACAAGAAATTAGCTCCGCCTTCCCAAGTTATAATCTAGTGCTAGCCCAAAATAAGTTAAACGACGTAACTTCTCCAAACGAACAAAGAGAAATTGTCACACAAACACATAAACGTGCACATAGGAACTACAAAAATAACACGCAAGAAATATTGTTGACTCATTACTGGCCCAATATTAAAGAAATGTGCCGTAAACTAGCCATAGGCTGTGAAATATGTCTACAGCACAAATACGAAAGGCAACCAAATTGGAAAAACTCCAATACCAACAAAAGTAGGAGAGTACATACAGATGGATATTTTCCATATTAATAATAAGCAATACCTTAGTTCTACAGATAGATATTCCAAATACTGCTTCTTACGAAAATTGGACACAAAGACAAACTGTCACGAATACATAGAAGAAGTACTCACACAAGTTTACCCAAATGCCAAGTACCTCATGACTGATAACGAAAGTATATTTAAGAGCAACATAACAAAATTCCTGTACAGCCGGCTACAAATAACGCACTCCGTGACGCCTGTACATCATTCAACATCAAACGCTCAAGTTGAACGGATATATAGCACTCTAATTGAGCTTTGCCAAAGTTTAGCTGCAGAAAATAATACTGCTCCCGGTGACGAATTATTCAACGCAGTTCGCCAATACAACAGGACGATTCACTCCACAACAGGATATAAGCCCGAGGAGGTTTTTACAACCGAGAAAAATATCCTGATATCAGGGACACACTTGAGGATAAACAGGAGAGACTACTCAGGCACCATAATAAAAAAAGGAAAACCATTATATACAAACCAGGTGATATAATTTATAGTCGAACAGATCGGCGTAATAAACTTGCAACTAAGTACAATAAACATAAAGTAAAAGAAGATCGTGGGGACACAATCCTAACAGCGAGGGGGAAAATCATACACAAGGATAGTATAAGGAAAACTAGCACACCATGCAACGAATAGCCTTCTTAATTTTAATAATAGTTACTCACGGATTTTGCGATAAAATAACAGATTTGGCTGGTAAAAAATATGTTCTTACTGAACTAGATACTGTGTATATCTATGAGAGTTCATCATTTCTTTACCATGTAACGAATTTATCCATAATATTAGAACCATATGAACGAATTGTGCGAAGTAAATATGAATCAACTCAAACCGATGAAAATAATATAATAATTGATAAAATAGAAACTTTCAAATCACAACTAATACCACCCGAGTATCGTGCCAAACGTGCCCTCAATTGCTTAGGTTCCGCATTAAAATTTATAACAGGAATACCAGATCACGATGATCTTGTCGAAATTAAAAAAAGGAGTGAACCAGCTTATAGAAAATAATAATCAGCAAAGGAAAATAAATTCCCGCTTTGAAAAATTTTTAGCAAAATTAAATACAGAATCAATTTTTTATCAATCAATACTTACAGAAGTATATAACGAATTAGTAACTATAACAAATACCATTAACTTCGCAAAAACAGGAAATTTCTATTCTGGCACACTTAATTTTAGAGACGTACAGCAGGTAATAAAAAACGAAATATATGACATTCCAATAATAAATTTACTAGAATATTCCGATATACACATATGTACTTTTAATAAAACTATTATTACAATCTATAAATATCCCATAATAACAAATAAATGTAAAATGTACAATTTAACCCCATTAGCCTTTAAATACGGAAAATATCAACTTCATAATAGAATTGCCTTGTGTAATAATAATTTCACCAATTTATCAAAATGCAAAAATTATGTAGGAATACATATTTGTAAAAAAAGAACCAAGGGATAATTGTACTATTCCGTTGTTATTAAAACAAAAAGCCCATTGTAATATTGTCCAAGAAAATAACTCTCCCTTACAAATATTAGATAATGGTAATATTCTTATCGACAACGAACACACATGGAACGGAATTAGGGTAAATGGCCCACATTTAATCCAATTCAATTCCAATACAACTATTGATAATAAAACTTATATTAACCATAAGCAAGAAATAAACAATGTAATACATGCTTATCAGAATGAAAGGGTTAATGTACTAAGAATTTTAAACTCTGAATCCGATTATAAATTTACTAATATACAAGAAATGTATAAATTATTTTTACCAATTGAAGAACATCCTTGGAAATTTACCTTATATTTAGTCATGATCATAATTATATTAGCTTTAGTCACTTAATTATAAAATTATATACATGCCGACAACTACAATTAAACACCAGGCGCCAAAGAGAGTTCGAATTAGCTTATCTAACCGAGTTACAACGATTACAAACCCTAAGCCGTTGAAATGAGGACATTTCATTTTCAACACAGGAGAGAGTTAACGACGTTAGCCTAAACACTATATACATACACATATACATATAATCATTATTCACAAACCTGTAAACATTCAATAACACAAACAATTATATTCGCTGATAAGTAACAAAGCATTATCATAACATAATGCTAAACATGTAAACATCTTTTTATCACCAAACAAACAATAGTTACAAATAGTATAAATATATGTAAGCGTAAAAATGTAAAACAGTTCTGGAAATAAAACAAGACTGAAATAAACTCTTGTGTACTTTTAATTCCTAACACGGACTCATAACTCGCGCGCCATCTACATTTGAACATTTGAAAAGAATGCCCATTCACCATTGTCTTTTTTTAATCAAAATCAAAGACTTGCACCACTACCTGTCCAGCGCAGTGTTGCCACTCACATTTATTTTTTGAACCAAAACAGTTTCAAGAGTGCCAAATTTTTTTTCTAGCATGGAAAAACACACCTAAAAAGAACTATGGCGCGTTATCATTAGAACCTTCAAAAACTTTTCTCTTCAGATTTTGTAGTGCTGCTCTGAGTTTGTTCCTCGGCGGGGAAAAACAAACGATGTTGCTTAAATCATGAATTTGGGATTTTATAGCCAAAAAGCATTGGTATTTGTTTCCTTTAGGGGTCAACTGCAAAAAAAATTTAAAAAATTTTGGATATGGCTCAAAAAGCTGGATCACGAATCCCGAAGCGCTTTTTTAATTTTCTGTTTCAGTGAAAAATTATGATCAAAATCCGGAAAAATCCCAATTCGGATCGGGATCCATGTGATTACAACAACCACGTGAAAACTTGCAACTTTGATTGCAAATAACCCATAAAGGAAACAAATTCCAAACCATTCCAAAATTACATTGGCAGACGGAAAATCCCCGAAAAAGGGCGATATCCCCGATTCTGGCAACACCGCTCTGAAGTCTGATGAATGTCAGTCAGAATAGCATTGCAGTACAAATTGCAATCCGCTAGTTAAGATATGGTTTCGCATGTAGAGCTAACCACCACCTTTAAAACGATACCTTATTTATTAATATTGGTTTCAAATGAGAGCAGAAAATTAGGAGCACACACAAAAAGACCTTACAGAAATGATATATATGTTTTTTGCCTTTTTAACAAACAAAAAAATTTAAATTTCACTTTAAGGACTCAATATGTCCTGAAAGAATAACGGTAGGTATAAATATCATATGGAGCATATGTTCCCAGTTTCGTTTTGTATAAAAATTATTAATACATTATTTCTCCGAAAATCATTGTTTAAAGAGATATTGGTGTCTAAAGCCATGCATAATTTTTAGGTTAATTTTTAAACTTTAGGTCAAATGCGCGTGGCTATTTCCCACTACAGGCGGTCAGATTTTTATGCAGATCTTATTTTCTATTGTCAAGCTATCAAAAAATGCGCGGGGAGCGAAAATATTCAATACTTTTGCAAATCCCATATGTTTTGTGGTCACTCTAATATACATACATATATATCAAGGACTGAAACCGAAACCGTAACCGATTAAAACCGATTCATTTTTCAAAACCGAAACCGAAACCGTAACCGTTATTTTGATCTGGAAAAGACCGAAACCGAAACCGTTTCAAAAGCCGGAACCGGTTCCAAACGGTTTTGAATTTTTTCAATACCTTACTTCTGTGAGTGGGCACATAGGTACTTCCTTTTACAAACAGGTACCCTGAAAGTTTTCATGGAAGATTGTCGAGCCACGTTTTGGCTATAGTTGAATGAAGCGATCGAAACAAATTTACGAGATCCGAAAAAGAAATGTTCAGGCTTGTCTCAGAAAGCGCCACTAATTTTAATGTTTTTAACGATTTATACATTTCATTTGGCTTCCATTTTTAATAAAAAAGTAGAGTTAACTTTAGGAATTTGTTTTGCAGAAATTTCATCCATGCATAGCGTTAATAAATGTATTATATTGGAGAAATCCCATCATGGCCGCAGGAAAAAAGTTATGAAAATTCAGACCTATTTCGTAGCTACATAGGTACTTGAGTATTTTAGTAGTAAAATTTTTTTTTCGTGTTTTTATTTGGAAACCGAAACCGGAACGAAACCGTAACCGAAACCGAAATAAATTTTGAAGAACGAAACCGGAACCGAAACCGAAACACGTTGCAAAAACCGAAACCGAAATCGGAACGTTATTTTAATCGGTTTCAGACCTTGTTATATATATATTGGGGTGATTCAAAAAAAATGTCGAATTAGTCTTACCCCTAAAAAGTTAGGTATTGATGAGAAAATAAGCCTTGCAAAAAATTAGCGCTCTAACTTAACCCTTAGGGGTGGCTATTTTTTTCGCCCTTTCCCATACATTTTGTATGGGGAAAATGGCATTTTTTCAAAGTGAATTTTCTTTTAATTTTTGAAACTTTTTTGAAAATATTTTTTCATACTCTTAAAGTTGAAGCTTTGAAGCTTCCAAAATGGTTTTTTTTGCAAGGTTAGGGACGAACCTCGGGCCCGTTGTTGAATTCTGATATCGGATTCGGATTCAGCAGCCAATTTTGCCTATTTCTTTATTCGATGTTGATTTTTTCATGTTTCGAAAATTTTCAAACCAAAATCAGGAAATCCAAAAAGCATGCCATGTTTAAGGCTAGAATACTACAAACTACTAGTTTTAGTCTTAGTCTAGTTTTTAGTCATAGAAGGAGCGCAAGCCAAATTTTTGGGGAAAGTTAAATGACTGACTTTTGTACCATTGCAAGTAACAAAAAGTTTTTAAGAGGTTAGGGTTAGGTTCAAGTGGCTGCCGCAGAGGCACACTTAGGCCAGTTTTGAAAGGCCCGTTGTGATACCACCAACACTAGGAAAGTCAGTTCCGGGACCCTGCCATATGGAAAATCCCTGTATTATGGGGATTCTCCACATAACAGAATCCCGGGACTGACGCTCCTAAACCGACACCGTTACTCCTCCTCGAACCATTTAGATGACTTGATGAAGGCCATCAAGTCCTTTATGTGCAGCTCCAGTACCTGTCGTAGGCTAACCAGGAAGGGCACTCCCAAAAAGCGCATTCTCGCGCCACGTAAAGCCGGGCAGTTGCAGATGAGGTGCTCCAGCGTTTGCTCCTCCTCGTCATCTTTTCAACTCCTACAGCATCGTCGGTAGGTCACACCTAGTCTTTCTGCGTGTCTACCAATAAGGCAATGCCCAGTTAATACACCCACTCCTTAGGGCATAAATGTGTCTTGATCTTTTATGATGCCATTTCGGCCAGGTTTCTTTGGATATCCGGCAACCTTGAGATTGCAGCCATCTTTCGTTGACTTGGCGGAGTGTGTACTCTTTCACCATTAGCTTGCATGTGGAAAAAAGCATACCTAAGCGCTCTTTATCCCGAAGAACCTGCTTGGTCGTGCCCTGCCTCGCAAGTTCGTCTGCCCTACAATTTCCCTCAATGTCCCTATGTGGCGGGACCCATGTGAGGTTCACGCGGTTCTGTTGGGCCATCTCTTGTAGTGATCGACGACAGCGGAGCGTCAGTTCAGAGTTGAACGAGTAAGAGCCAAGGGATTTGATTGCAGCTTGGCTGTCGCTGAGAATAAAAATATCCTGTCCGATACTGTGTTGGCGGCATGATTGCAGTGTAGATCCATTTGCATATTTGATGGTTGATCCCCCATTCCTTTCCAATGGCTCTTTTGCACGTGTAGAGTGCAATACACGCTTTTTTCTGGCTTTGAAAAATATTCTCCTTCCAAGTTAGTTTCCTATCCAGAACTGTGCCTAGGAACTTGGCTTTGTGAGCCAAGCTCAGACGCACGCCATTCAGTTTTGGTAGGTTTAACGGTGGTATCTTATAGCGGTTGGTGAAAAGGACCAGTTCGACTTTTCCCGGGTTGATGCTCAGTCCGCAGTGCGAGCACCATGAGGAAACCTCTCGCAGTGCTACTTGTATCAAGCCGCACAGGGTTTGTGGGAATTTGCCCATATATACAATAGCTAACTCTTCTGCATATGCCACTACCTAGGCTGTATAAAGAAATACCAGCCATTTGGCTGATGTCTCCAACGTGTTTATGAGTTGTGCGGGAATAATTCCGTCTGGCCCGGCAGCCTTGAACGGTTCGTAGCTTTTAACTGCCCACCTAACCCTTTCTTCCGTGATGGGTATGTTTACAGCCAGGTTTGTTGTAGGTAGGACATTTGAGAGCGCCGTTGTAAAGGTCTTCACCAGATCCTCCAACTCCCCTGCTGATGAGGGGACTTGGGGGCATTGCTGGTAGGTCCCTAGCTAATATTTCATTGTGTAGCTGCCAGTTAGTGTTACGTGGGTTGCGTTTCATAACTATCTGCTCAACAGAAAAATCTAGAACTAGTTCTATGTACCGGTGGTCGGAGAATGAATGTTCATCAAGAACTCGCCATTTTCTGACCCACTCTTAGGCACCTTCGCTGCAAATAGTGAGATCTATGACCTACCTGCGAGTTTTAGTGATAAACGTATATTCGTTACGCACGTTTCAAACCACCTGGTTAGTTGTTAATAAATAGCATTGATATCGGAGCTTCCCCACTGAAGGTGGGTGTAAAAGTAGGTCGCCTCCCAGTTGGTGCACCCTGGGTAACGCTAAATGACCTACATAGCCTACACGGCTAGTTTCTTGTATTGCCGGTTCTACGGAAACGGTACCAGTACTTGGGCTGTACCCATCCTGCCGAAACGACCCGGGCCGTTTTCTTATATCGACCCGGCCAAGAGCAATACACTCGGGGTGACCCTGTCTGACATTTATGCAGGGCTACACCTCGCTACAACAACAACAACAACAGCATTCGCGTCAGTTCCGATAAAAAGATGATCTATGGAAAAATTTGCCACCAGGTCTTTTACCTCCCTCTGTGGAGGAGGTTCTTCGGCATCGTAGGGCATGTAGACCGACGCCAGCGTAACACAGTGGAACGAAATTGAAAATTTGGGACTTAGGACTTTAAAAGTACATTTTCGTATTCTATGATCTTTTTCCATAATTTATTGTTTTTTTCGTAAAACCTAATTTAAAAAAGTTATGACACTTTTAGGAACCGCGTGTCACTTCGACCCTAGCGAGTGTGTGTGTTCTTCATTCAAAAATTATTTTCGCCAATGGTACAAAAATTATGGACGTAAGCGATACCTCGTTCGAAAGGAAATTAAATTACGCATCCAACGACGTATAATATGTAGGGCTGGACCAAAGCATCGCTGAGCAATAGCTGGTCAAAGTCGAAATTATGTAAAATTCTACTACTCCTACCGAAAAACCTCGTCGATGATGCAGAAAGCTAAATATTTTAATTTCTCAATTTTAACGAATATAAAAATTAATAAGAAATGTTACATTTACTTAAAATAATAAAAAATAGTTTTTTTTAGTTTTTTTTGGTCATACCTATATGTATATTTGGAGAATTCATGGACTATTGACCGATGGAATAATTTTTGCTATTAAGTACTCTTTTGTTATAAACGAACAAGCTAGAATAGTTAATATCATAAAAAAAATAATAATTAACGAACAAGCTGGAATAGCTAAAGTTTTGATTTGAACCTTTAATGAACTATCAAATATTTTTGTTTTTAAATATTACCCAGAATAAAAAAGTGATTTGCAATACTAACATAAAAAAAATACGAAAAAATACATAAATACAAAAAAAAATTTATTTTTTTCTAAATTCTACTCAATATTAAAGAATGTGATTTTCCCCATACATTAAATTATTTAATTTGCTATAACTTTTTTGTTTAAGACTTTGTCAAAAAATACTCATATTTAAAAAGGTCATGTAATGAGACTTAAAATCGATGCCCATCAAAGTTTTTGTGTCATTAACTAATATTTTTTTTTTATTTACCTAAGTCCACTGAAAGCCAAATCCGTTCCACTGTTCGTCAGGCTGGTACTGTCGACTGTTAAACTGGCAGTTGTAACCTCACCATTGTTATAGTTATGAAAGAGAAAGGCGTTCAGTCCAGACTTAACTAAAATACAGGCTCTAACCCTGCCCCCCTCTCTGGCTCAGATAAGCTTAAAACCCTTAGCCCCCAGACCGCAAATCCTTGAGCTATTGACCCAGGGTTCTTTGATGAGGACAACATCTACGTCGCCTTTAGAAAGACGACTGATTAAGCAGCCGAGGCTGCTTTAGATTTGTGCAGGTTTATCTGAAGCACCACCAACATGAGAGCGCTCAGACTTCCCTGCCACCGCCGTATCGTCGAGTTCTACCTCGTCTGGAGGCTTTTTTTTCAACGAAGAGGTCAGAATCAGAACCTACCGCCGTAGCACCCGGAGACTCATCCATAATGTCAAGAAGGGCATTACCGATCGCGTTCCGGACGTACCACCACTGGCCCTTAGGGATGGCCCAGCTTTCGTTACCTCGGTCAATGACGCCTAAGAGGATCCTGTCCTTGGTCACTTCAGCAAAGCTAAGCTTACCCACTCCGGGGGTGTTCTGCTGCCACTTCAGATGAGGTTTTAAATCCCCGTCCGATCTCTGGCGTTTGAAAGGATTTCCGTTAACCTTCTTTGGCGCATAATCCTTGCGGCCGCTCTTTTGTCCAAGTACTCAGAGCGACTGGGATATGCCTTTTGGGAGGAATTTCGACCCGTAGTTGCCATCGCGGTCGTTCCCCTTTTTTGGATCTCCGAAGCCAGGTCGAGAGACCCCTGCCACAGATGTTAAGGAATTGGTTTCGGTACCGGCACTCTAAGGAGGGTTAGCAACAGCCGTTGTTGGCTTCACTGTGTTTGTACCGGTGCTTGATTTGGGGATTGCCCCCTTGTTATCCAGAGTTGATCGACCCGTAGTTGCCATCGCTGTCGATCTCTCGGTTGATATTGAAATGGAGTTTGTCCTCCGACGTTGCGTTCTCGCTTGCTCCAGCATTGTCCTCCTCTGCTGTGTAGTATACGTAGTTCCTGTATCTTTGGGTTTAGTGTTTTTATTATTCATCTTGTTCGTACAATCGCCGGGCAAGGCCAGCTTAGGGTCAAGGGAAGAGTAAGGGGAGTGTGTCGTCCGCCGCGGCAGAACCCTATACCGCTGTAAGGCCATAGTTATCTCCGAGGCGGCCCGGTATCAGAGAGGCTCCGTTCGATTACAGCCACGATTTATAAGAAAATTCACGATAAAAAATAGCGGCTGAGGCTGTGTGTCAATTGATATCTTTTCCTGTGTGCAATTGCTATCGATAACACGAACACAAAACACTACCCTGTTTTAAAATTAATGAAATAATACAATTTAGCTTTTTCTAATTAGCCATAGTAAAATTTCGCTAAATAAAATGTCAAGAAAAATCAGCTGCAGTTGACTTGTCAAGGCGTCACAGGGCAAAAATGTTCCACTTTTGCTTTTGAAAATCAACTTTGACACAACTCAAAATCTGAGCAAGTTTACCTTATCGCTTCTGGATCGCACGAAAGTAACTTGATTTTTAAAAATTTGGCATAACAGTATTTTTTAACAGAGTAACGATAAGAGTCAAAAAGAAAAAAATTGTAACCCAGGGGAGGGTCGGGACCCCCTGGACCCCCTCCCCCTCTGAATCCGTCCCTGGTCCATTCGATTCGTGTTTTATGGTTTTTCTTGCTACCTGGGATGAGCTTTTGGTAAAAACGGCGGTAAAAGTTAATCATTGCTAGAAATCGCGGCATTTCCTTGGCGAATTCAGGCAAAGGGAAGTTGCTGATGGCTTGAACTTTGTCTCGTAGCGGTTGTATGCCTCGTTTAGTAACGAAATATCGGAGAAATTCGTTATAATGTTGTGCAAACTTACATTTAGCTGAATTTATTGTGAGGTGTAACTGCTGAAGACGTTCGAAAACCTGTCGTAGGTTTTGTTTCTGTTGCTCGATGCCTCCTGAACAGTGTTGCCATTTTGGTGCTTTTGGGGCAAGATCCAGCCCTTTTTTGCGTTCAGCCCCAAAAATTCGTGTTTAGCCCCTAGCCCTTTTTTGGCCCTTTTTGAGCCCCAAATCAATTTTGGCAGCTCGCGTTGTGATGATCTTGTGCTGCCACTCAGTAACGCTGAAGTTGAAAGAACTTTTTGAAACATAGTTTGATTAAAAACAAACAGAAAAAAAATTAATTTCTAATCTATCTAATCTTGACTTGCGTCATTGATTGACGCTTAATCGCCTAGGCGATTTTAGCCGTTTCGTATCAAAGCACGCCAGTAATTCCTTTTTAGCGATAACTGACGCTAATTGGAAACCCCAAGCTCAAGTCATTCTCCACTTATTTTTTCCATCTCAGGGAGGAGGCCTCGACCCCCTTCCTCTGCTGCCGAATTCGGGTGTCGACAGGAGAACCATCTGTGCTGGAACTTCTTTGTCCATTCGCATAACATGACCCAGCCAGCGGACCCTTTGGGCTTTAATTCGCTGAACTATGGTCAGGTCTGCGTAAACCTCGTACAGCTCGTCGTTAAATCTCCTTCGATTCTCGCCGTTGGCCTCACGGGAAAGACCATACATCTTCCGGAAAACTTTTCTCTCAAATACTCCAAGGGCCATCTCATCTTCTCTTGACACTGTCCATTATTCCGAGCCGTAGATCAGGACTGGTATGATGATAGACTTATAGAACGTGATCTTTGTTTGTTGAGAGAGGACTTTACTTCTCGTTGACTGCAAGACCCGCTTTGTTCGCTTCCTTGTCCAGTCCAGAGAAGGCAGCGCTTACGGGCGGTTGTTAAGGCCAATGATATCAATATCATCGGCATACGCCAGCAATTGCACGCTCTTGTAAAAGATTGTACCATTGCGGGTTAGCTCTGCTGATCAAATTATCTTCTCCAGCATCAGGTTGAAGAAATTGCACGAAAGGGAATCCTCGTTGGCAAAGCCGTATAAGCTTTGCAGGGAAGTCAAATTCAGACATGGCGGCATACAGGCAACTCCTTTTTGCGCTGTCGAAAGCGGATTTGAAATCGGCAAAGAGATGGTGTGGGTCGATTCTTTATCATGGGTCTTCTCCAGGATTTGGCGTATCGTGAAAATCTGGTCGATGGTAGACTTATCAGGTCTAAATCCGCACTGGTAAGGTCCAATCAGTTTGACTACGATCGGCTTAAGTCTTTCACACAATACGCTACACAGAAAAAAATGGCAGTGGTAAAATCAACAGAACTGTTACCCTGAAATTGACCAAATTCTGTTGAGGTGACCAAATTTTGGTTATTTCAGCGGAATTTCTTGTTGAAATAACTGTTGATTCAACAGTCATAGAACTAACAATTTTTAATTAACTAAATTTGGTAAAACTGACAGAATTTTGGTTTAATCCAACATCGAAGGAACTGTCATTTTAAAAACAAAAAACTTCCTCAGGTAATCCAACAGCAAAGATAGGGTCATTGAGAAAAGCCTCCATCTGCTAAGCAATTATAAACAATAGGGGGATTCAGCATACCTTATAAGTTTACGAAAGGCGTAAGTTTATACATTTATCAGCTCACTTAGATGAACGCCATAGATAAATTTATGTGTACTTGATGTCAAACAAACACTTTTTATTTCGAAATTCTCATTAAAAAGGTAATTTTTGACCCATTCTCAGCATATTCACTTATTTTTGTCTAGTGTGTATTGAATGCATTAAAAAAATTAAATACATGTCGAACGTCATCATTGCCTTGGATAAATTTAAGCACTCTTTTACACACCAAAATCGACGCGGAAGTTTATCAAATTTGTCTAAACTGCGTTCCATACAAATATGACAGTTCATTTACGCACTTGATAAATTTATACGTTTACACGGTTTATAAGGTGTTTATAAGGTTTCATGAGCCGCCCTAATATATTCCAAATATTCCATAGACTATTTGCGAATTACAATAGTATGTAATGTAGATAATATGAAATGAACGGTATAATCATAGCTTATGTCGCGTAAACATAATCATAGCTTATGTCGTGTTGGTACTTCGATGCCTACTTTTCCCCACAGAGATTTTTGATATTGCACAGCTCTAATTTTGGATTTTATTTTCACCTTGGCTAGTTTTAGTTGGCAGGGAATTTATCGATAATCGCACAAGACTTAAACTTACGGTGTGTTCACACTCGATAAGCTTACATAATGTTCATATGGCTTCGAATGAAACTGAATAAAATCTATACAAAATATTAATGTACAAAAAAACCGTTGCCTGACAAAGTATGTACTGCCTGACAATCAGGCCAAATGCCTGACGTATGCAAGCCTAGGTATAGGGAATGGAAAAACTCATGGAAAGTAAAGATGTAAAGACAAAGGGTAAATAAAAGCAAAAGAAAAAAGAAATAAAATGAATCGTAATAGAAAAGAGCTTCAAAAGGCACAAAATAATCATGCAAAAAATGTTCTTTTATGCACTGGTTTAAGAGCTCAAAAAATCATTAAAAAAATACTGATTTATGCTTGAGGTTAAGAGCTCTTTTATGAATGACCAGTTTCATAGAAAAAGCCACTCAAATATGAGCATTTTATGACTGTTTATGATTATTTTTGTAGCTCATTATGAAAGTGAGCGCTCCGAGAAAAGTGGTGGGTTCGATAGGGATTTGATGTTATGCACGATTTAAGTCGATTTTACTGAAAACGTCTCTGTTGTGCAAAAAGTGTGTGAAATATTGAATGTGTGGGAGTGGGTACCGATCTGGCACGGTCTGTACGCTATGCGCGCGGAAATCGCTACACGGTCGCCACTCACCATTTGACTTTTTCACCGAATGGATCGGAAAAGCATACGAACATTTGGACGGGCGACATATTCCTAGCCGGGATAAATATTTAAACTCTTCTTTTGCCGCTTTCAGTTTACCTGGCGTGAGGCCTTTGGTTTGGATGCAATGCGTCCTAATTGGCGTGCGAAATGAGCTGCGGCGTTTGGGTTCGTTATAGAATCGTATTCTCGTAGAATTTTGATGTCTTCGGTTTCATGTTCGCTGATGTTGGTCAATAATGTTATGCACGAGATGTTTGATCGGGAGGCGGTCGTATATTTGGCTATTAACGTAGAGTTTGCGATGTCGATGGTTAAATTGAAATGACATAGAAAATCCACGCCAAATATAACGTATGTATTTCGTTTCAGCTATGACAAACTGCCGTTGGAGGCCCAGATCGAGTGTATGGCGTGTTATACCATACGTTTGTATAGTAGTTCCGTTTGTGGCGTAAAGAGGGCTATCTCCAGATTTGCATAGTCGACATGCTCAGTTAATGGAACGACCGACACCTCCGCTCCCGTGACTTTTCGCTCAATATTTTACTGCCGGAACTCTCGAGCCTTACTTCGGCAATATCTACTTTTTTGTAAAGGCGCATTTTTTTGACAGTAAAGTCGCATGGGCTACGGCATTTGCGGGACTGTGTACCATACTCGCGATGATACCAATATGTAGGATTCTGCTGTGCATTGGATGTGCGATGTGGAGTGGTAGAACCCTGCAGCAAAAGCAACTAGTTGAAAACTACTTTACAACTAGTTGGTACACCAAGCCCATTTTCATGTTTACGCCGGCGGGCGCTATTTCCTTTTTGGAAAAGCAATAAAGCCCGGGCGTTTCTTTCTCCTTACAAAAGGAAATAAAGCCCATCAGTGTCGTTTTTCTTTCCTTAGCATTTAGCATATTTTTATAGTTTGACTTTAATCGTATATGTATTTAAAAAAGCGCTGCAGCCTAAAGTTTTTAATTCCAAATTTTTAATTTATGTTATAAAGTAAATTATATCATATGCATTTAAAATTTCTTTAAAAAAGCGCCGCATGCGAAAATTTGGAATAAAAAATCGCGCGTCTTTTCATTCCAAATTTTCAATTTATGTTATGAAGTTAATTATATCATATGCATTTAAAATATCTTGGAAAAAGCGCGGCAGGCGAAAATTTCGAATAAAAAATCGGGCGATTTTCAATTCCAAATTTTCGATTTATGTTATAAAGTTAAGTACCTTGGTGACCGATCTTGCTCGGTGCTATCAATTTAGCGCTAACTTTACTTACCCAAAATGATACCAAAATTAGCCAAAAATAGTCCTAAAATGAATCCCAAATGGCCCCAAAATAATCCTAAAATAATCCCAAAACGACCCCAAAATGAATCAAAAATGATCCGAAAATTACCCCAAAATTGGCCCAAATTAATCCAAAATTTAACCCAAAATGATCTCCAAATAGCCCCAAACAGTACACCCCCCAAGTGGATAGTCTTAGAATCAACCATACTATCTATATTCAAAGTCTCACCCAAACCGTCAACCGGTACCCGAGATAGTCCGGGTATACAATTATACAAATGGCCAATTCTACGGCTGCTAACGTTACATTCGCATGGAGTTTTTATTGGTGACAGGTAACAAGGTCAATGGAAGTAGTGTCAAGTGACATTATTTCGCACCCCAAATGGAAATAGTGTCAATTGACACTATTTCAATTTCCAAAATGGAAATAAGGTCAGTTGACTTAACTTCTCTTTGTCAATATGTTCATTGACGTTATTTCCTAATTGAAATGGAAATAGCGTCAAAATTGCTTATAGCATGTCAACTGAACAACACGCGATGTTTGAGTTTGATGATGTGATTTTCAACATTACAAAAAGCGTCGCATTTTATAATATGATTTCAATTTAAAATACTCAATGGTACGATTTTTTTAATTGTAAATTTTTATTTAATAATCTGATACAAATCAAGCGATATTTAATTATAAATTGAATTTTTTCTTTCAAATTTATCTTTAAAAGCCGAACGATTTTTAAATCAAAATTTTTATTTTTTTAGTATGATATTATTTTAAAATATTTAATGGCTTGACTTAGAAATTTATTTTAAAAAGCGCCGCAGGCAAAAATTTGGAATAAAAAATCGCGCGATTTTTATGCCTATTCAAAGTAATATATACTGATTAGCTTAGTTAATCCGTTATGATGACCGTTTGTTAGTGAGTAATAAGGAAATAAACAGTTGCATATAACCATTGATCAGTATATCATTGAGTTTAGTCAAAAATGAATCAAAAAAGTCCAAAATGTCGATAAGTACTCTTATATAGAATGGCTTAAGAAAAATTCAAAATTATTATTGGAATCAAGTTCTTCCTTTCAAAGTATGTCATCCATAACATATACGCGTTCGCGGCCCAGCCCAGCGGTTCCGCGACGTTGTGCGTCCCGCGGCGGAGAACCGCGAGCGCGGGGCTCGGGACGGCATGATACCGACGTAGTGAAAAATTACATGCGACGCTTTTTGTAAATCACATCATCACACTTAAACATCTGTGATGTTTAGTTGACATGTAAGCAATGTTGACGCTATTTCCTTTTCAATTAGGAAATAAAATCAATGGCTATATTGCCAAATTGCTGTTGACTTTACTTCTCTTTACAAAATAGAAATAATGTCAATTGACACTATTTCCATTGACCTTGTTACCTGTCACCGCTTTTATTTAGTTTATACGAAATAATAACAAAAATGTTAGAAAAGTCCAAGGGTCTGCTACTTATGTTATCAGGTAGACCTATTCCTTCATTTTTAAAGAAAATTAGGTTTATGGCTACCATACCGTAAAAGTTATAAGCGCGAGAAGCGCACTGCTAACGTTACATCATTTGGAAGTGCAATCAAGATACAGATGTTTGGTTTAATTTCTGCGAACTTGCTGAGACAATCATCCCAATTTTACTTCATGTTATACAGCAAGGATGCCACAAGGTAATAGCATACCGTTTTACCAAAATCTTTAGGATTTTGAACGTATTTTAACCAAAAAAAAGGCACTGCCTACGTTACACAAAGCACTGCTAACGTTACACGTGCGAAAACTGAGTATCTCTACATATAATAAAATTGCAACCGTTGATCTCTGTACATTGCAGACATACAGAAAAATTAAAAAAAGGAGCCAGTGTAATCCAAATGAACAGTTTATTAAAATTTCTGTCGGTTTGACTGTCTGTCTGTCATTATGTTTGTGCGCGGATCACTAAAAATCGGAATGATGGAATTGAATGAAACTTTCACCGTTGCATTACTAGATGTCTACTTTAAGATTTAAGATATCCCTTATTTCGCTCAACCAGTTTTGGAGTTATCGACCAATATAGAGACCAAGGGTGATCCAAAATGTGTAAGTACAATATGGGTATCAAATGAAAAATGCTGATTAGCCCTGCAATAAGAGATATCTAATAAAATATGAGAGGGAAATGGAGAAGGTTTGGAAGATTCATTGACAGCTTCAGCCTAATTTGGGGCTATCATATTCATCCTTCCAAAGACCTAAAACCAGGCTCGTGCTCAGGAATTTTCTATAGGGTGGGTTTTGAACTTTTGTCGTGACTTTCGATAACGAGTTCTCGTGATATGGTGTATGCAAAATTATCACTAAATACGACCATGCTTAAGGTTTATATTATACAGCGGCCGGACTTAAAAAGTTTACTTTGTTGTAGTATGTAATTGCAAAGATAAAGTGGTTGATTTATGAAAAAAGTGGTATATTTTTATAAAATGCTCTAAAGTCTGCATTTATTTAATAAAGGGTATCATTTTATAAAACGCACAATTATCTTAAAAAAATTTGGAATTTGGTGTCTAAAGACGCGTCTAATCCGAAAGAGGAAACTAAACATTTTATTTTTGTAAGAAGATATTTGCTAATTAAAAGTTGCAACTTTTCATGTGGTGGTTGTAATATCAGATACATATAAAAATTAATAATAATTGTAAAATGGTACCAAAGAAAATTTGTGCCAAAAGTAAGTACTGACAAAAGCTTTTATTTCAACAACTTGCCTATGACTAGTATGCCAGCCTGCGATTTTTGTGAGCAATTAAAGTTTTATAGAGTTATAAAAAAGTAACAGATTTTCAAACTTCCGTGGTAGAAGTAGTAGTCGTCCAAAAAAGGTAATATAATCCAAACACTGATAGTATCTCATTGTATAGCACACGGGGGCAATTTTGAATAAAAAAAGATAAATATTCGCGCTGAAGGTCGTAATTTTCAAGCGATTTGAACTTTTTTTGATAATGAAAGACTTTGAGATATTTGTTTGTTTATTTAAATTGTCATAATTTTATTATCTATGGTTAAGGCTGCTTTACACGGACCGATTTCCTATTCCATTTTTTTGACGTTCGACCGCGTTAACCATCAAATACAGGTTTTCGATCAGTCGTTGTTGTTGTTTAGACGGTGAAATGATAAAAAAGTGACCAGGGAATCGACTCGTGTAAATCACCCTTTACGCTAAAACTAAAATACAGAGGACTTGAATTTTGTGAAGTGAGCCACCTACAATTTTTTCGACGGCCATGTATTTTAATGGAAGTTGGTAGTATGGCTCACAACTATTAAACAAAAATACATATATAACAATTTTTCGAAATTCGAATTATTTTCAAAGTTATTGCTATCAACACTTTTCGAAATTACTCACTTTTTGATGATTTTCTCATGAGTGAGCAAACCGATTTTGCTAATTTTTTAAAGATGGCATCTTCTACCAAACAACGATTAAAATTTTTGCAAAAAAAATTTGTTTGCAAATATTTTTCGCAATTTTCAACTTCCATCGTGGTCAGATGGCGCTTTTGTATGTTGTTATTGGGCATTCCATTAGTAACTATTAGCAAAAAAAAAATTTTTTGGCACTCTAAGGCAGCGGAAGTTATTTACATTTTTTACCTTCATAGTACACAGTACGTAGAGAAAAAAAAATTTCCCTTACAGTGCCAAGAAATATTTTTTTGCTAATAGTTACTAATGGAATGCACAATAACATCATACAAAAGCGCCATCTGCCCACGATGGAGAAGTTAAAAATTGCGAAAAATGTTTGCAAAAAATTGTTGCAAAAATCTTAATCGTCGTTTGGTAGAAGATACCATCTTTTATATATATTTAAAAAATTACCAAAATCGGTTTAACCAATCGTGAGAAAATGATCAAAAAGTGAGGAATTTCGAAAAGTATTGATAGCTATAACTTTGAAAATAATTCGAATTTCGAAAAACTGACACAAACGTATTTTTTTCTTCTTGTTGTGAACCATATAAAAAAGTTTCAGAAAGATAGTACAACTTCGAAAAAAAGTGGCTCACTTCACAAAATTCAACTCAGAAGACAAATTAAGATAAAAAAAATTTAAATACAAATTTGAACCAATCTTTAATTGAATTTTGAGAAAAGTTTTCAGTATGTAGTTTTATTGTCCATACAATTTTAGTATAATAATATTCAAGCCTCAAGTACCTATAAACTTACCTTGATTTTCAGGGATTTTTTTCTGCATCGACAAAGGCCTTGAACTTGAAATAATGTTTTTATTTTAATTTTAATTTTTTTTTGCAGTTATATTTTGTTTTTGGCATAAAAATACTAATACTTTGAACTAGATTTTGTTACATAATATTTTATCAGCGGCTGAAAAATCACCTTTTGAAAACATATACTTACGGTGACCATCCGTTCTGTTTTTGGCAGAACAGTTCTGTTTTTAAGGAGCTTGTTCTGCGTAATTTTTTTTTCTAAGGAAAATAACAGAAATGTTCTGTTTTTAAGCAAATGTTCTGTTTATGTTCTGCTTTTTTGTGCCGGCAACCTTTTTTAACAAATGTAATGAGTAGCTCTGTAAAGTTAGTTTGCTCAATAATTTCAAAACTTTATGAAAAATTTAAAATTTTTCAAAATATTTAAAAAATAATTTAGTTTATGTTTAACGCGGTCAAGTGCTCCAGCGAAATCAAAAATTGAGTACGTTAAAATGGCAAAAACGTACCAAATATGGAAGTTCCGTACCCGGAAAAAAATTCGTACCAAAAATGGTACATTTCGGCCAGAAAGGCAAGCGTGGTTATGGTAGGTTTTAAATTAACAAGGAAATGTCTCTCACCATCAAGAAATACTATTCACAAAATGGAAAGATATACTTAAAAAAATGCCTTTCATTTGATGCACTTTGGTTGAAATTATTTGAGATTTCGATGTCAATGTTTCACAGACGTTGGCAACATTTTTTACTGCAAAGAGATGATTACGCCATGAAAAACACTTTTTTATTCCAAATATTGAGAGTGTAACCCCAAATAGTTTATAGCCGGGTAGCGAAATTTTCACGTGAAGGCAATACCAAGCCTTAAGTAAAAAGAGTTCTGTTTTTTCAAAAAAAATTTATGGTCACCGTACATATACTGTAAAGATTCTATATTACACTGAAAAAAATTTGATATTATTGTGTGAAAAAAAAGGTACCTAGCTATACTTTGGAAGTTATACAGATACAGATACTATGACTAAGTAATCTAATAGATTCGAACAAGAATCGTATTATCAAATTTTTCAGACACAAACAATAAATTGACGTACACTTGATAAAGTTAATTTTTTATTTTTATACCCAGCGTACTAGTACTAGTACAAGGGTATTATAATTTTGTTCACATAACGGTAGTACGTAACGGCACAAAATAATCGAGATAGATATAGAGTTCCACATATGAAAGTTCTTGGGTTGAAAAGAGGAGTTCATTAAGGCATGTCCGTCCGTCTGTGTACACAATAACTTGAGTAAAAATTGAGATATTTGCTTCAAATTTTGTATACAGGTTACTTTCTGGCCGAGGTATGTTGCTATTGAAATCGGATGATAACCACGCCCCTTTTTTCGAAATCGAAAATCTCACAAATTGACATATCTCAATAGCTGAAATGGCTAAAATGATATAATTTTATAGGTGAATCCACCTGGTCATTCTCTTATGATTTTTCCAAAAAATTTTTATAGTGGGCATGGCACCGCCCACTTTTAAGGGAGGCATTTTTGAAAATTTGACTGGTCGTAACTTTTAAACTGATTACGATAGAACGATGGAATTTGGCACAAAGCATACTAGTATCGTTGAGCGTATACCTGATGAAATTGGATAAAATCGCCCTCCAACCACGTCCACTTTCAAGAACATTCAGCCGCCGACCTTTTCCTTGTATGTGAAATATTCGAGCCGTTGTTTTGATGTTAGCTGGGGTGCACCCCACTGGAATACAAAATTTTTTACAGTGTATTTTTTCAAAAGCTGATTTAAATACTGTTACCGCCACCTATTCCATCTCTAGCTTATAGTAGATAGTCAACCCTGAAATAATCGATTAATACACTTACTTAATTAGTACATATATTTTCTTGTAAATTCGTGCATCGTGAACTTAGATGTAATTGAAAACGTAGCTATCATATGTGAAACTTTAAGGTTAACCATTATGATTTGTAGAACATCGAGCTAACATACACATAACTTAGAAAAGTCAAGTTAAAAGTGTCTGCCTTTCTTCACTAAAAAAGTACGTATATTTACACTTTCTCATTATTGTTCATTATTAATAAGTACAACTACAATTATTTGAGGAATTTTAACACTCTCTATCTAAATCTGAAACTTGCTGTAATTTTGTTGTCTACTAAGTATTTCACTGAAATAAAGCATACTTGGACATCAACACGTTGTTTCTTTGAGTGTTCAAAATCGAAGAAGATCTGCAGGCTTAGCGGCGAGTAAATTTCTCTCCTAACATCAATTAAAATTCTTTTTTAATTATCACATATACGCTCTAACCAATTTCCGGACTAACCTGGTGCCGGAAATCAACTACAGCAATCGATCGAAATCATAATCGTAATCGCTACGCTCTACTTCACAGTAAGTAAAAATGAGCCATTCTAGTTTACAGGGTCAATCATCCAATCACACCATCACCAATCCTCCCGAACATAAGCAACCGCCGTCTCCGGCTTCCAAAATACCGACAAATAAAAGCAACTCTCGCACTTCGAGTGTCTCTACAAATACACAAACGCAGCGAAAAGCACTGGAGCTACAAAGACTAGCAGAGGAGCAACAAATTAAATTAGACTTCGTAGCCAAGAAATATAAATTGTTGGAAGACGATCTGGGAGAATCGAGTAGCGAAGCAGACTCACAGGAAGCGGTCTTTGAGAAATTAAGTGATGTTCAAGAATGGGTGAATTCAGTAAATGCTCCGCGAAGTAAACCAAGAATCTGATGATGCAGATGCAAAGAACCAAACTGACGTCAAACATGGTAACATAACCTCACAAGCTAGCGACTTACCAAGCAGGCACGCCAGAAACATTACCGTGCAAGCCAAACCACAAAAGGATACTAAACAGGTAACTTACATTACAAGCGCCACGGCCATGAATGACGGCCGACGCGCAGAACCTATTATAAGGAATCAGTTTCAATGTAACACATATCCATCGTGGGGAGAACGCACATTGTTTGGGCAAAGTAGAATGCAAGATAATATGGCGATAAATTACAGCCGTATAAATCCTGCTTTCAACATATCTAAATTTAGCTCTACTATGCCAAACGCTCCCTCATCACTAATGGGTCCACAAAATTTGGTACCGCCGCCACACGTATCAAACATTGGGTTTCCACAACTTAACGAAACGTCGCCTATTAGTAGTAGCACTCATAACAATTTAACTTTACAGCAGATAAATGCACGGCACTCAGTTCCGCGCGAGCAGTTCCACGTATGACTGGTCGACCACAGTTTGCGACTTAAACGATGCGTAGAACTTAATCCGACTTCAAAAATCACTAAAAGGAGAAGCGTACAATGCTGTGCAACACATTATAATACACCCAGCATTCGTCCCCGATGCTATCTTAACGCTAAAAGTTCTCTTTGGCCAGCCAGAGAAAATTGTCAATTCTATAAAAAACAAAATAAAACTTATGTCACCAGTTAATCAAAATAAATTGGATACTTTCACCTCGTTCGCCGTCAATGTAAAAGGGTTACGAGCTACAATAGAAGCGAATGGCTTATATAATGAGTTGCAAAACTCTTCTCTACTGCAAGAGCTTATAGAAAACTGCCGCCAACTCTCCAATCAAATTGGGGTACCTTTAAATTAGGTTTATTAAAAAAAAAAATACCCAAATCTCGCAACATTTTCAGATTGGATATTTTACGTCGGAATTTCTGCAAGCAGTGTTACTATACAACAAAACACGCAAGCTTATGTTTATACACATGCTCAGCAGCAACGAAAATGTTGCGTATGCAAACAGAATTGCAACAATGTTGCGAAGTGTCAAAAATTTCTTAGCATAGATCGAGCCACGCGCTGGAACGTTGTGCGACAACATAACCTATGCAAACAATGCCTTGGACAACATATTGCTAGAACAAAATGTCAAAAGGTTTGCGAAATATATGAATGTGTATATAAACATCACTCTCTTTTGCATCGTTTTCTCACCACGGAAAATGAAGGCCAACAACAAAAACAAATGCATGTGAACGCAGTAGCAGAGACACCAGCAAACGTCAAAATAAATGCAAACAACTGTAATGCGCACTGCAATAAGAATCAAAATATTTTATTTAGAATTTTGCCAATTACAATATTTGGTAAAGACAACAAGTCATTAAAAACGTTTGCCTTCATTGACGAAGGGTCCTCAATAACTTTATTGGACAAAGCTATTACTGAAGAGCTCAATATAGGTGGGAAAGCGAACCACTATGCCTAAAGTGGACAGGCGATATGAGAAGGATCGAAAACGATTCAAAGTTAGTAAACAAAGTTAGTATACAAATTGCTGGACCAAATCAGCGAAAAGTTTCTATTAAACCACATACAGTAAACAAATTATCTCTCCCAATGCAGAGCCTAGATTATGAGAAAATAAGTGAGCAATATAGACACGTAAAAAACTTACCTATATCAAACTATGCAAACGCTGTTCCCACACTTTTAATTGGTATCGACCACTGGAAGCTGGGACTTGCGCAACATATAAGGGAAGGTCAACCAAATGAGCCGGTAGCAGTAAAAACAGTACTGGTTGGCATATCTACGGAACATCTGGGGCACGTCATTGGCTCGTGAACAATGGAATTTCTGCGTATGTGAATGTTCAAAAGAGAACGATGATGAGCTGCACGCTCACGTAAAGACGATGAACGTGCGTTAGATATGATGCGTAAATATATTTGACAAACTGCTAATTGTCACTACGAAAGTTGCCTTCTGTGGCGATTTGACAAATTCGAATTGCCAGAAAGCTACAGTATAGCAAAAAATCGACTTTATTGTTTAGAAAAAAAACTACGACGCGAGCCAAATCTCAAAGCGGTTTTTGATAATACGGTAGCCGACTATTTAAAAAGGGCTATATCAGAAAACTGAACCATAAAGAGCTCAGCCAAAACGATGGAACTGCTGTATGGTATTTACCAATATTTGCGGTATTTAACAAAAACAAACCAGGCAAATCACACATTGTATGGGATGCTGCCGCAAAATTATACGGCGTCTCACTTAACACTTTTCTGTTAAAAGGGCTTGATCTTCTAATATCTTTGCCAGCAGTTTTGTACCGATTCAGACAAAAGGCGATTGCTATATCAGGAGACATTCAAGAAATGTTCCATCAGGTGCGGATTAGGTCACCACGCACAACGGTTTCTCTGGAGAGGATGTGACACCTCCGTCGAGACGAATGTTTATATTATGGAGGTGATGATCTTTGGAGCAGCCTGCTTTCCGTGCACATCAAAAGTTGTTAAAAATTTAAATGCTGAGCGATTTGCAACTAGCCATGCTAGAGCAGACGACGCTGAGCTTAAGATTAATATTGGCGGTGATAACGGCGCGGAAAAAGTACTAGGCGTTTTTTGGATTCCTAGTGAAGATGTTATAGCATTTAAACTCTCACCATTACTATGGCACAGAAAAATCTTTGATCGAAACAAAATTCCAACGAAAGGCAGATGTTAAGTATGGTAATGACTATTTACGACCCCCTGGGCTTAATAAACAATATAATAATATACGGAAAAATATTATTACAAGCCTTTTGGCGCAGTTCCGTTAAATGGGATGAAGAAATTCCTCCCGGCTTAGCAGATGAGTGGTTTCAATGGTTAAAATATTTGCCTTTATTAGAGACCATCAAAATACCTAGATGCTGCATAATATATCATGCTAATTACGAATTAGCGCCTACGCCGCAGTATGCTACTTACGTATATCAAAAGGTAACGTCGTCGAATGTTCTCTTCTAGGTTCAAAGGCTAGGGTAGCGCCCCTAAAACAAATTTCGATCCCTCGACTAGAATTGATGGCGGCATTAATTGGTGTTCGGTTCTCAAAATTTATTTCTGACTCACTAACAATAAAGATAAGTCGCAAGGTATTTTGGTCCGATGCCAAAACTGAACTGTATAAGTGAAATCTTAGAATCAAGCTACCTTTCGGAGTGGAAATGGATCCCGTCAAAACACAATGTGGCAGACGAAGCCACCAAACGTCATAAAATAAATTCAGCGACTTTATGCGACCGTTGGCTAAATGGCCCGAATTTTCTACGTTGGCCTGAAGAAGAGTGGCCACAAGTACAACTCAATATCGAAGAAACCAGCACTGACTTGAAGAAACATGCTCTGCATATATCACAAGTTACAAAGATCCAGAGCGATGGCCTACGTAATACGTTTCATTCACAACTGTAAGAGAAACCAGCCGAGTCAAGAAACGCCTCTCGGAGAGCTGCAGCAAGAAGAACTCCATAAAGCTGAGTTAATGCTTTACCCATAGGCTCAGGTAGAAGAATTTCCAGAAGATATCATGCACCTTAAAATGAAAGAACGGCTACGAAAGCAATCCTCTTTATATAAACTGACCGCATATCTAGATGAAAATGATGTTCTAAGGGTTAATAGCAGAAATGCTTACGGGCTAGTACCTCGTCAGGATCCAATAATTCTTCCCAAGAATAATCGCATCACAGCTCTGATCGTTTTACACTTTCATTCGAAATTTCACCACTTGAATAGCGAAACTGTTATAAACGAATTGCGTCAACATTTTCACATTCCACGCCTAAGGTCTACAGTGAAATCCATTTTAAAAACATGTCAAACATGTAAAATTATAAAAGTTGCACCCGTAGCCACTCAAATGGCAACACTGCCACGAGCACGGACCACGCCTTATGTAGCGCCTTTGGACCTATTCTCATTACAGTAGGACGTCATAAGGAAGAGATAGGTGCGTTGTTTACATGCCTGACAGTGAGAGCTATTCACATCGAAATTGCGTACTCTTTCACAACGAGCTCTTGCATCTTGGCAATAAGAAGCTTCATAGCTCGCCGAGGCACGCCACAGGAATTTTACAGCGATAATGCCACCAATTTTGTTGGGGCGGAACGGGAATTGCGTGAAGCTGCGTCTATTGTTGAAAATGACGTGTTAGCTAGTTATTTCACAACCTCGACCACATCATGGAAATTTATCCCACCTGCAGCTCCCCATACGGGTGGAGCATGGGAACGCCCTGTTCGCTCATTCAAGACAATATTTTATAAAATTACTCCGACACGAACGACGAGCTGCTACCAATAGACAGCTCACAACAGGAGGCCCTTACCCCTAATCACTTTCTGCTGGGAAGTTCAAACGGGATGAAATCCATGGCCATCTTCGATGACAACCGCACTATTTTACATCACACCTGGCTCACATCCCAACAGTATGCTCAACATTTCTGGCAGCGTTGGGTCAAGGAATACCTGCCAGAGTTAACGAGCCGCACAAAATGGCACGAAAGGAAGAAGCCAATTCGGTTAGGAGATTTGGTTGTGATTGTTGACCCTGGAAACGTTTGCCTTGGATGGACAGGTTAGGAGTGCCACCGCACAGACTTCGCAAGGAGTGTTTGAAAGACCAGCTGTGAAATTAGCAGTGCTGGAAGTGGCTCACGAACAGGAGTAAGCCAAAGAATTCTTCTTGTCTTACTGGAAGGGGGTGTTACCGCCACATATTCCATCTCTAGCTTATAGTGGATAGTCAACCCTGAAATAATTGATTAATACACTTACTTAATTAGTACATATATTTTCTTGTAAATTCGTGCATCGTGAACTTAGATGCAATTGAAAACGTAGGTATCACATGTGAAACTTTAAGGTTAACAATTATGATTTGTACAACATCGAGCTAACATACACATAACTTAGAAAATTCAAGTTAAAAGTGTCTGCCTTTCTTCACTAAAAAAGTACGTATATTTACACTTTCTCATTATTGTTCATTATTAATAAGTACAACTACAATTACTTGAGGAATTTTAACTCTCTCTATCTAAATCTGAAACTTGCTGTAATATTGTTGTCTACTAAGTATTTCACTGAAATAAAGCATACTTGGACATCAACACGTTGTTTCTTTGAGTGTTCAAAATCGAAGAAGATCTGCAGACTTAGCGGCGAGTAAATTTCTCTCCTAACAAATACCTTTCTAACAGTATACAAATCTTCGAAAACGGTTCATTAGTTTGAGCGTGATATCAAAATATCAGAAAGTAATCTCTTGGTTTTACTTACTTAAATAAATTAAAAAAAAAAGAAAAAAACCGCATTTTAGTTTTCAGATATGTTATATATGGGCATTTTCTAGCGTTGCGGAAGTTACGTTTGAACGATTTTTTTGAATTTTGAGTAAGAAGTATCGTGAAAACTGGACGTATTTTAGGACCTGCTGTCGGTTAAAGTATGTTGCAGACGATAGCATAGTATGATGTCGCTGTCATAGCCACCTAAACTGCGTTGCGGACGTTACTCAAAACGGAAGTAGTTTTAAGGCAACTAGGTAAATTAGCAATTTTCTTCCAATTTCGAAGTATTAAGAAAAAAGATGAATGTAGTGAGTTCTTAAAAACCAACACAAAAATAAGATAAGAAAAGCTGTTTGTAAGTAATCGTTACATATCTCTATTGGGGACGTTACGTTGCGGACGATATTTTACTAGTAAAGTTGACTAGTAGGTTGACTTTTTCTGGGAAACACCCATATATTAACTAGACTTAACTAATTTTTTTTTTTTAAATCGCTTGGTCTTGTTCAGTTTGAAAAAAAAAATTGAAAAAAACTAAACTTTTTTTTTTAGTGTAATATAGAATCTTTACAGTATATGTTTCCAAAAGGTGATTTTAATACCTTTCTAACGGTATGCAAATTTTTGAAATCGGTTGATTAGTTTACGCGTGATATCAAAATATCAGAGAGTAACCATTTACTTCAATAAATTTAAAAAAAAAGAAAAAAAAACGTATTTTAATTTTCAGATATGTTATATATATTGCATAGACCTTTCTAAAATAAAATTTTATTTTTCAAAATCGCTTGATCTTTGAAGTGTTTTATCAGTTTATTTGGAAAACATATTTTGGAAAACATTTTTTTTTTCAATGTACTAAAAAATTTTTATCAAATTCTGAGGGGGTCGGGTTCATATTGGGTTTTATATGAAATTCATCATATATAAAATTTTTATTTTTTATGAGCGTCTACTTATTATATTCTAAAATTGAGTAACATTTACTAAACATTTTGTGGCATATGCATACTAGTTCTTTGTTGATTAGCTTTAAACCAGTCAATGACAAACTACTCAGCGAAAATTCTAGTTCATTGACTATACATTTTGTGGTGTAATCATTCTAGTTCGTTTCTGATTAGCTTTAAACCAGTCAATGCCAAACTACTCAGCAAAATTATAGTTCTTCGACTATACATTTTGTGGTGTAATCATACTAGTTCATTTCAGACTACCTTTAAACTAATCAATTCCAAGCTACTCAGCAGACACCTAGCTCGTTTACTATCATATATATTATTTCTGTAAGGTCGTTTTGTGTTTGCTCCTAATTTTCTGCTCTCGTTTAAACCAATATTAATAAATAAGGTATCGTTTTAAAGGTGGGGGTTAGCTCTACATGCGAAACCATATATTAATTAGCGGATTGCTTTTGTTTAAGCGTATTTTATAAAAAATAAATTGTTTAAATAAATTATTGTGAATTCACAAAAAAATCAATTTGTACTGCAACGCTATTGTGACTGACATTCATCAGACTTCAGAGCGGTGTTGCCAGAATCGGGGATATCGCCTTTTTCGGGGATTTTCCCTCTGCCAATGTAATTTCGAAATGGTTTGGTATTTGTTTCCTTTAGGGGTTATTTGCAATCAAAGTTGCAAGTTTTCATGTGGTTGTTGTAATCACATTATGCCGTCCCTAAAAATGTCCAAAAAAGTGTTCTGCGCAGAAATGATGAGGATGGCGTAGCCTGTGTTGGACCGGACGAGTGTTATTTTTTATAAGCAACTCGGAAAGGTGTTCTGCACACAAATACCATGGATCCCGATCCGAATTGGGATCGGACCTGGGTCCTTTTTCGGGATTTTGATCATAATTTTTCACTGAAACAAAAAACTAAAACAGCGGGATTCATGATCCTGCGGGCAATACAGATAGGAAATAAATACCAATGCTTTTTGGCTATAAAATCCTCAATTCATGATTTGAGCAACATCGTTTGTTTTTCCCCCCCGAGGAACAAACTCAGAGCAGCACTACACAAATTTGAAGAGAAATGCTTTTGAAGGTTCTAATGATAACCTGTATATTTATCGCGCCATAGTTCTTTTTAGGTGTGTTTTTCCATGCTAGAAAAAAAATTTGGCACTCTTGAAACTGTTTTGGTACAAACAATAAATGTGAGTGGCAACACTGCGCTGGACTTGATTTTGATTAAAAAAAGACAATGGCGAATGGCCATTCTTTTCAAATGTTCAAATGTAGATGGCGCGCGGGCGGGTAATTGCCAGTGGTGAAAGTCTTTGCTAAACACCTGTTGTGAATATTTTTCTTATTCTTTCTCACAACAAGTGCAGTTGATTTTATTTGTTAATTGAAATCTTTTATGGATGTTTCTTATTGGATCTTTTATTATACACCGTGATAAAATATATAATTGGTAAGTTCTAAAATATGTATTTTTACATGAGTTACATGTGTTCACATTCTGTTTATATTGTTAGATTATAATGGCTAGGGCCACCTTAAATCCTTCAACTCAGCGAAGAATGCGCCAAGAAGCTAGAAGAAGAAGTCGATCTAGCCATCAACGAAGTATTCATCTAGCACATGCAAGGCAAACAATGAGTTTTTTTGTTTTTGTTTTTTTTTTTTGCGCAAGGCGCGCACGGGTCCACCTATTACATATTATGGGTGTTTTCATACTAGTTCATTGCTGTATTGCTTAAACCAATCAATGCCAATCTAATCAGAAAACATACCACTATAACACTGTGCAACACGAAAAAAAATACCTGGGAAGAGATAGCATTTTTCTGGTAGATATCGGAGAGTTAAGAAGAACTGCGTACCAGACATTTTTTTTTAAAGCTCATACAGCTCATCATTATATCTTCTTCGGTACTCGCCGTCGCCAACTTTTAAGGGTCCATAAATCTTTCGAAAAAATTTTCTCCGTCTCATCAGATGCTGTCAGTGTCCATGCTTCTGCACCATATAGCAGGACGGGTACGATAACACATCGATCGTTGACGAGTGCGGACGTGCTTTTGCCTAGCTCTCTCGTTATCATTTTTCTTACGATGTCTTTATGTAGTAATTGCGGTGCGCAGTGTGTGGCAGGTGATTTTGTTGCCTGCGGTCTTTATTTACACAACTTTCATCCTAAATGTGTTAAACTAAATTCGGCTTGTTTAAAACTCTTAAAAGCTAACAAAAACCTCGTATTCAAATGTGACACCTGCTGTTCTGTGTATAATTCGTCTAGTTAAGCAAAGTTGGGAAATGCATTGTGTGCTCTAAAGGAGCTACAAGACGATTTATGTGTAAAAAAAATCACTCTCAATATGGGCTATAATGAAAATGCATCATCATCTAAACAAGTTGTCACAGTTGCTGCTAATAACTTTCCTCATAATACTGATGCACCTAATATCGCTAATAAAAGAAATTTGCGTTCAAATAAAAATTCAAATAAGGTCGTTGACCCCGTTAAATTGCCAGTGGGCACGAATTCCTCTACTTCTAGTAGTGTGGTATCGGGCATTGATGTTGTTGCTGATTTTGGTACTGAAAGGTCTGCTAACTCCTCTGCTGAGAGTGATGCTGACAATAACAATTGCGCCTTGCCTGCAATTGAACGTAACATTGGCGTGGAGAGTGCCTCTATTGTTATTGCGCCGGCAGAAATTAGTGGTTTTCTTAACCTGCCTGTTGTCTCAGCTGTTGATGCGGTTTCTACGGCCAACAACTTGTCAGCTTCGAGTTCTGCTAATGCTAATGCTGTGATTTCTCCTCCACAAGAAAATGATGGAAGGGAATCGGAAAACAATTGGACTAGAGTGAACAACAATAAACGTAATAAGAATGATAAGAATGTGGTTGTTGTTGGTTCTAATGCAAGCACCGAGTTGTGCATTGCTGATCGCATGATGTGGGCGCATTTGTCGTCATTCGACCCTAAAGTCACTGCCGACGATATTAAAAATTATGTGTGTAAACATGTAAAAATTGATAAAAGGGCTCTCTCTTGTTATGCTCTAATTAAAAAAGATAACCCAGTAGAAAATCATACACATGTAAACTTTAGGTTGGGTGTATTATCAGCTGAGTTTCCTAGCATTCTTGATCTGAAAATATGGCCATTGAAGGTACGAGTAAAGCCATTTAATTTTTTTTTCGCAAACGGGGAGGTCGTACCCAAATGTCCTAACCACCATGAATAGAAATTCTTCTTCTGGTGCTGAGCTTAACATTTACTATCAAAATATTTGTGGACTAAGGACAAAATCGAATACAGTTCTTCAATTTAGTTCTCAAGAGGCTTATGATGTGATAGTAATTGTCGAGACCTGGCTTAAATCCGACTTATACGATAGTGAGTTTTTCGATCCTAATTTGTACAATGTGTTCCGTAAGGATCGGGACTCCATGAAAACTGGCTGCTCAAGAGGAGATGGTGTTCTAATTGCAGTTAGACGAAAACTCCGTGCATCATTTGTCGACCTGGTAAATAACGACTCGTTACTCGACCAAGTGTGCGTTCGAATCAAAGGAATTAAATCTCGAAACTTCCTTTATGTGTTGGCTTCTTATATTCCACCTAATAGCAACTTTGAGTTGTACAAAGCGCATGTAGATAACATAATTGGGCTATCCCTTGATATTAAAAATTACCATCTTTGTGTCCTGGGTGATTTTAATCTCAGTGACATAATTTGGTGTAGTAAGTCTGCCAATTCAAGACTTTTTCCTAATAACATTACCACTGATCGAGAATCTTATTGTATTGACAATTTCCTTAGTATTAATCTTAATCAAGTAAATTGTATTTTTAATGATTTAAATAGATTATTAGATCTTACATACGTTAGTGATAATATCGATTTTTTTATATCTAAATGCACTTCGCCGATTTCTGAAGCTACTATGCACCATGTGCCTTTGGAAATCGGGTTAAAATTCTATGTATTTTCGGATATCGCGGATGATGTAAGATGTGATTTTAACTATGCGGCTTGTGATTTTCCAACTCTTAACAGGTCCATCTCAGAAATAAATTGGGATGAACTTCTTTTGGACTTGGATGTTCACAACTGCTATTCAACCTTTAAATCAATAATTAATGAGTTCTGTTTAAATAACATTCCTATTAAAAGAAAGAGATCTTATAAGTCTCCTTGGTATAATAGAGCTTTATTGAATTTAAAAAACATTAAAAACAAATACCTTAAGAAGTTCAAATCTACTAGAATCCAGGCATTCTTTGTAAAATTTTCAGCAATGTCAAAAAGAGTTTAAGTCATTAAATAACCTTCTGTACACTAAGTATATAAGGAGTACGTAGTGTAATATCAAAGCTAACCCGAAATCTTTCTGGAGCTTCGTGAAATCGAAAAAAGTTTCTAGTATTCCTAGTTCATTATTTTTAGATAACAAGTCGGCTAATACTCCTGTTGAGGCCGCCAATCTCTTTGCGGAATATTTTCTCTCTAATTTTGTTGAAGACGATGTGATTTCACCTGACTATTCATCTGAAATACCCCCTTCTATTAATCTTGGGACTATGCATATTTCCTCTGATGAAGTTTCAAAGGAGATTGTTTTTCTCAATACTTCGCCAAAATCTGACGTAGACGGGCTATCAGCGCTTTTTATAAGAGCCTGTCCAGCCTTGGCATACCCTCTACACTTGATTTTCAACAAATCCCTTTCTTCCGGTATTTTTATTAATGAATGGAAGATTACAACAATTACTCCACTTTTCAAAAATGGTAGTAAAAGTAATGTTCGTAATTATAGGCCAATTGCGAAACTATCAAATATATCGAAACTGTTTGAAAGTATTGTTAAGGAAAAAATCTATTTCGCTGTAAAATCATTATTAAGCCCATACCAACATGGATTTATTTCTGGGCGCTCGACAGTCTCAAACTTAATGGTATTCAGTGATTTTTGCACCTCAGCCTTTTCGATTGGCTCGCAAGTGGATTGCATATATACTGACTTTTCTAAGGCGTTTGACAGATTATCCCACAGAATTCTTATCAGTAAGTTAGCTTGCCTCGTCCGTTTTGCAATGGATAACGTCTTATCTATCCAATCGTCGTTGTGCTGTCTCAGTTGATTCCGCAACTTCGGACTTCTTTGTTGCTCCTTCTGGTGTTTCTCAAGGTAGCATTTTAGGTCCTCTACTCTTTGTCCTTTTTATAAATGTCATTGGAAGATGTTTTAACTTTTCAAATTATCTTCTTTTTGCTGATGATTTGAAGATTTTTGCGATGGTCAACAATATGGATGATGCAAGCAAGCTTCAAAGTGATTTGAACAGTCTTCATTTGCGGCTATCGTTGAACATTGCTAAGTGTTTTCACTTAACTTTTACTAGACGTCTTAATACTATTTCTACCCTTTATTATATAGATAACTGTTTTTTAGACAAAGTTTCAGAGACTAAAGATCTTGGAGTGGTTTTCGAGTCGACGTTTTCATTTAATAATCACATCAATTTTATTCTTTCAAAAGCTTATTCGGTATTGGGATTTATTCGCCGTAGTTCTACTGACTTTTCGGATCCATACACTTTTAAGCTTCTTTTTACTTCTCTCGTACGCTCCAACTTAGAATATGCAGTAATTATCTGGAGACCCTATGATCAACAATCGATAAATAGGATCGAACGAGTTCAAAAGATATTTCTAAAGCATGCATTGCGTTCTATACGGTTTGAGGATCCAATACCACCGTACCAATCTCGGCTAATGCTTATTGACCTATGCTCTCTTGAGAAAAGAAGGTCCATTCTAGCTCTCTCGTTCATTTTTAATATAGTTAATGGCAGTGTCGATTGTCCAACTCTGCTAGAGCGAATAAATTTTAATGTTCCGCAAAGAAATCTGCGAAGTTTTCTTCCCTTTTACGTCGCTAGTTGTAGAACTAATTTTGAAAGTAATGCACCTATTACGCGTGCCTTAAAAGAATTTAATGACTTATCGTCTTTTAAATTAGTTGATTTTTCCTTATCAAGATCTAATTTTGTGTTGATCCTAAATTGTACTGTAGATGGAATTAAATAAATATAAGTGACTTATAGAGTGTTGTTTTTGTTCGTCGAGAGAGGACTTTACTTCTAAATTGCCTACTCAGCCCAAAGTAGCATTTGTTTGCAAGAGTTATCCTTCTATGGATTTCCAGGCTTACATTGTTGTTGGTAGTAATGCTGCTTCCCAGGTATACAAAGTCCCTTACTATCTCGAAATTATAGCTGCCAACAGTGGCGTGGTTGCCAAGGCGCGAATGCGCTGACTCTTTGCTTGATGCCAGCAGGTACTTCGTTTTACCTTCGTTCACCACCAAACCCATTTTTTCTGCTTCCTTTTCTAATTTGGAGTACGCAGAAGTTACGGCGTGGTTGTTGAGGCCAATGATGTCGATGTCGTCGGCATACGCCAACAGTTGTACCAACGCGGTCCAGTTCTGTAGCTTGTATTATTTTCTCCAGCATCAAATTAAAGAAATCGCACGATAGGGGGTCGCCCTGCCTGAAACCTCGTTTAGTTTCGAACGGCTCGAAGAGGTCCTTCCCGATTCTGACCGAGCTGGTGGTGTTGTTCAGCGTCATTTTGCACAGCCGTATAAGTTTTGCTGGGAAACCAAAATCAGACATAGCGGCATATAGGCAACTCCTTTTCGTGCTGTCGAAGGCGGCCTTAAAATCAACAAAGAGATGGTGTGTGTCGATCCTTTTCTCACGGGGTTTTTCCATGATTTGGCGTATTGTAAAAATCTGGTCGATGGTAGATTTACCAGGTCTGAAGCCACACTGATATGGTCCAATCAGTCGGTTGACGTCGGGCTTCAGTCTTTCGCACAATACGATAGGACCTTATATGCGATACTCAAAAGGCTGATTCCACGATAATTGGCGCAGTTTGCGGGATCACCCTTCTTATGGATTGGGCAAAGAACGCTTAGATTCCAATCTTCAGGCATGCATTCATCCGACCATATTCTGCACAAGAGCTGGTGCATGCAACTTACCAGCTCCTCGCCGCCGCATTTGAATAGCTCAGCGGGCAGGCCATCAGCACCCGCCGCTTTATTGTTGTTTAGCCGTGATATAGCTATTCGCACCTCGTTATAGTCGGGTTGTGGAACTTCGATTCCATCGTCTTCGATTGTGGGGTCGGAAGAGAAGAGAAGATTCCTCCGTTTAGAAGGGCAGAGAAGTGATCCCCCCATAACCCTAGTACTCTCTGAACATCTGTCACCAGGTCGCCGTTGTCATTTTTACAGGAGTTTGTCCCGGGGTTAAAACCTTCCGTCATTCGTCGAATTCTTTGATAAAATTTTCGGGCGTTGCTTCTCAAGCTCTTCGATTTCACGCTGGAAGCCTTCCGTCCGTCTATCACAAAGTGATCGATCTGGTTGCGTATTTTCCGATCTGGCGAGAGGTTATGATAACCTCTTGGTATATAGCCGCCATTCGTTTTTTTTTTTACGTTGCGGCATAAACTTAGTTTATTGACAACGTGTGGTGGTCCTATGGGGTCAGTGTATGTATAATTTTTATTTTAAGGGAAATCTCTGTGATTATAAAGGCCGGAGAGATTCAGCCGATCACATAGGCTATCCCGAAAGACAGCCGGAAAAGATCATGAGAATTAAAACAGAAGACAACTTGTGAGTTTCGTTCTGAACTTATTTCTGATCTTTATTTTTAAATTTTACTCTATTTATACAAATCAAATCACAGAAACTGATTTGCTTGACTCCTCCTCTTTCTCGAATTCTATGTAGCTGAATTTAAATTCAGCTTGGCAATTTCTTACATTAGCCAATAGAAGTGCTTAGCATGAGGCCAAGAAAAGCTCTAGAATAAACGCTGGCTCAGCCGTAGCATTGACATACTTCAAGCTACGCTATTGGCGAAGGTGCATTTTTCAAATGCGGTCATACAAACAGACTTGCATGTGGGTCGTGGCTGTTGCATGCTATGTACGTATGTTTGTATGAGTACACTACAAACGACACCATAAATTAACTCTAACAATGCTCCTTTAACTCGAGTTTATGGCCCAGCATAAAAGCAGTCTTATTACTTTAACACTTTTTGATGTTAAAATAACACTTACTTTTATCTATACTAGAGTTTGCCCAGTGGTTGAAATTCAACCCTTATTTTATTTTCCTACCTTTTTGCTATTTCTTAAATTTTCCTTTCTTTTCCATATTTTTTATATTTTCGTTTCTATGCATTCCTATTCGTTTTGCCTTTTCCTCCCTCCTTTCACCATGCAGTAATATAGTTTCAATGTTGATAATTTTTTTTTCTACTCAGATCGTCTTCATACGTATTTCTTTCCTTTCCTTTCCTTTGCTTTTATTCCCTTTCCTTTCCTCTCATTTAATTTCTTTTGCTTTCCTTTTCTTCCCTCTCCGTTCTTTTCCTTTCCTTACCTTTTCTCTTCTTTCATTACATTTTATTTCCCTTCTTTTTTTCGTTTCGTTTCTTTTCCTTTTATTTTGTTTTCCTACCTGACCTTTCTTTTCATTTGGATTACATTCCTTTTTTTACTTTTATTTTCTTTTTCTTTCCTTTCCTTTCGTTTCCTTTGCTTTAGTTTCCTTTAATTTTATTCATTTTCTTTTCATTTCATTTCTTTTCTTCTATTTTTTTCTTACCTTTATTTTCTTTCACTTTCTTTTTTCCTTAGATTTCTTTTCCTGTCATTTCGTTTCCTTACCTTTCCTTCCCTTACCTTTCCTTGCCTTACCTTTTCTTTCCTTCCGTTTCCCTACTTCCTTTCTTTTCGTTTTAGTAGCTCCTTTAGTTTTCATTCCTTTCCATTCATTTCCTTTACTTATTTTTTTTCGCTTTTCATTACCTTCCTTTCCATTATTTTTCTTTCTTTTTATTTTCATTTATTTTCCATACATTTCTCCTCCCTACCTTTTCTCTCCTTTCATTTTTTTTTCTTCCCTTTCTTTGTCTTTTTCTTTTTGCTTCTCTTTTCCATTCCTTTACTTACATTACATTTCCTTTCATTCAATTTCTTTTTTCTTTTCCATTCCTTTATTTTCCCTACCTTTACTTGCCTTTGATTTTTCTCTCATATTTTCCGTCCTTACCTTAACTTACCTTTATTTTCCTTTTATCCATTCCTTTCCTTTCCCATTCTTTCCTTTATTTTATACTTTTATTTATTTAATTTTGTTTTATTTTTATTCATTTTGTATTATTTCCTTTCCTTTCATTTTCAACAAATTGTTTTTTTTACTTTCAATCACTTTTCTATTTCTTATTTTACTTTTTTTTTATTTTATCTATTTTCCATTTTATTTTATTTCACTAAGTCTAGCCACGAAGCGCGTTGTGCATGATCTAGCTTATTTGTGCTTTTTTATTTTTCAAAACATCATGTCTGAGCAAGCATTTGCTTCTCTGAATACCCACTCACAGACTTTGTTTTTGTAAACACTGTTTGTACCTACGCTTAATAAAGTTGACGGGCTGGCTCATGTTTATTATTGCTGCCAACAAAACAACTCTTGTTCTCACACTCGGGCTCTCCCCAACTGCAATGAATGCAAACACAACAATGCAAGTGGTCATACCTACATACACACACAACAACGGCTCTATAAGGAGAATGCGTGTTTAGCATTTCATATTATAATAAATTTTTTTTAATTTTTGGTTTGTTGTCGCACACCCTGCCCGGGGAGACCTATCGATACATATTTTATATACCTTAGAATTGTGGTTATTGCAAAAAAGGAGAAAACTTTTGAACATTGCGAATTTATATATAGATATACATATGTGGGCCGGGAACTCCGCAGTGGACGACTAACTTAACCTTAATTTACCTAACATAAAGCCTCAATTACATAAAACTTCGTGAAACTTTGACAAATGTGCGCCTCGTTTTTGAGCATTTGCCAAACTTTCGCTTAGCTTTACGTTTCATAAACTTGGTATGAAGGTGGATCCTACAAAGTTTAATGTAATTGGTCCTTTACCTATTTAATCAAACTTGACGAACGCGCAACTTGAAAGGAGCCATTGCAAGTTGAATTCAAAAACTGCAGTTCAGTTCTCTCTAGTTAGTTCGCAAATTTTCACACGTCACACAATAAAACATATTTATCTAGTGTTCACTAAAATTAATTAAACCTATTTAACCTAAGAACTTTTCATCACCTAGTGTAATTTGTTTATAATTATATTTAAAATACAATAAACGTGTATAAACTACCTACATAATTTAAAAAATATAGAAAAAAAAATTGTGTTGACTTCACCGAGAATCGAACGCAGAACCTTTATCTCATTTGTGTCTGTGTATGAACTAGAATATTAACTGGTATATTGCTGATGCAAAGGCTGACTAGTATACCTATTAGTATGGTGCTGATGCAGAAGAGGACAATTGCTTTTCTTTTTCTCTTGTAACTGATTCTTATTTATCTTGTAATTCACAGATGCTTTTTCGTGTTTAGGTAAATACAAATATTCGCTGCTTTATAAAGAATAAACTGGTATATTGCTGATGTAGAGGCTGACTATGATACTGGTGGATAGACCGACTAGTATAGGTACCAACTGAATGAATGTCATATTCGTGGACTAGTATGACAAGTGGTACGATCTAAACGTGCATAATGATTAGTACATATGTCCAGGCGCATAGACTAAGTAGTATATCAATTGGTAAGATAATGATGCATATATGAACAAGTATGTCAAATGGTATGATTCTGATGCACATATGAACTAGTATGCCAACTAATATGATTATGATGCATAAATGAACTGGTATGACTGTGATGCATAAATGAACTAGTATGTCAACTGGTATGATTGTGATGCATATATGAACTATTATGACAACTGGTATGATTCCTGATGCTTTTTCAACTAGTATGATTTTGGTGCATATATGAAATAGTATTGCAACTGGTATGATAACGATGCATATATGAGCTGGTATGTCAACTGGTATATTCTTTATGCAGAGTAGTCAACTCAGCCAATTGGTATGGTGCTGATGCAGAGGAGGACAATCGCCATCTCGTAGGACATCGCCGCGTTAAAAATACCAGTTGCTAATATGGAAAAATTACAGAACTCAACTAGTTGAGGCCGTTTGGCTGACTAGTATTTGATTAGTATAAAACTAGTTAAGTTGACTGCGGGGATGATGTAAAAAACCGAAAAACTCAATTTAAATTTATATTTTTATGTTTTTGTCTCTCCTGTAAAAATTGAAAAATGTCACTTAGCACCTTTGCGACCTAAGCCGCACGCCATCCAGTTTTGGTAGTATTAACAGTGGTATCTTATAGCGGTTGGTGAAAAGGACCAGTTCTACTTTTCCCGGGTTGATGCTCAGTCCGCAGTGTGAGCACCATGAGGTAACCTCTCGCAGTGTTACTTGCATCAAGTCGCACAGGGTTTGTGGGAATTTGCCCAAATATACAATAGCCAAATCGTCTGCATATGCCACTACCTTCCCGCCCCAGGTTGTGTCTCGCAGCAGCGAGTTGACAGTGAGGTTCCATATAAGCGGGGAGAGAACACCACCCTGACGCGTTCCCCTTGTGACATAGCGTGATAAAGCAACCGAGGCCAGTGATAAACTATTCTTCTAACCCTTAGTAGTTGATCAATAAGTCCAATAAGAGACCTGCTTATGCCCAGACTTGTTAAAGCGGTGTTTATAGCATCAGAGCTTATGTTGTTGAAGGCTCCTTTAATGTCTAAAAAGGCCACGAGACAGTAATCCTTTTCGTACAGCGATTTTTCAATAACGGAAACTAGGCTGTGAACCGCAGTTTCTGTAGATTTCCCTTTGGTGCATGCTGATAGCTAGAGATAAGGTTGCTATCAATAGTAGTGGAGAGGTAGGCATTTATTATCCCCTCTAGGGTTTTGAGTACAAAGGACGAGATACTTATCGGCCTGTAGTCCTTGGGCTCGTAATGGGTCGCCTTCCCCGCCTTAGGAATAAACACTACCGTGGCACTTCTCCAGGAGCACGGAATGTAGCTAAGAGCCAGGCAGGCAGTATAGAGAAATACCAGCCATTTGCCTGATGTCTCCAACGTGTTTATGAGTTGTGCGGAAATAATCCCGTCTGGCCCGGCAGCCTTGAACGGTTCGAAGCATTTATCTGCCCACCTAACCTTTTCCTCCGTGATGGGTATGTTTACAGCCAGGTTTTCTGTAGGTGCTAAGGGTTTTGTAACGACAGCCTTTGAAGATTTCTCTGACTACGCGCAAGCGGGTATATGAGCAGAAGTATGGGCAACCGCTAACCGAACTCCCTTATTCGTTTTTACGATATTTGCATAGCGGATGGATAATGGTGTGAGTGGGTTAAAATGTTGCTTGTACATATGCACATATACGTGCCGCTTAAGTGTCGAACGCGGATTGGTTTGACCAAAGCAGGCAGGCAATTCGTGCCGTACGGTGCCCGAAATGCCGCAAGGACAATGGTGTATAAAAAGAGGTTCCGCTGATCGACAGATCAAATTTGAAAAAGTCGCTGTCTTGATCGAGTGCCAAAAGTGTTTGAAAACAAAGTTTATTTACAAAGTGAGTTTTTCACCTTAAAGTGTAGGTGCGCGTGTGTACAAATTATAAGTCTTATTTTAAGTGCGGTTTCACGTTGAAGTAAACGCGAGCGTAAACAAAATTGTGAATTTCCTTACCTCTAGGAGTCCCCAAGAGGATCCTAGCCAGCGCCAGGAGAGCCGCCACCCCAGGGCGAGATAAATCCCTTCAAGAATCTGAAGAGTTATCGGTAAGTCACTTTGTGAAATTTTAAAAAAATTTTTTTAAGAACCTTTTCTTGTTTTTTGTAAAGTTCATTAAAATAATTTTTGTGAAATTTTATTTGAATAACTTTGGTGAAGCTAGAGATTTTTTTTTATCGTTTTGTAAAGCTCCGATTAAAAAATTAGATTTTTGTTAATTTAGATTGGATTCGTGTCCCGAAACAAATGGTGGCACTTCCATATACACCGACGGCTCGAAGTTGGACGGCAGAGTTGGAGGAGGCGTTTATTCAAGGGATTTGGACCTTGAGCTCTCCTTCAGACTACCTGATCATTGTAGCGTCTTCCAGGCGGAAGTCTCGGCAATCCTGGACGCCGCGTCCTGGTTAAGCAAACGTGTTATCGGAGAAGATATCGCTATTTTCAGCGATAGCCAAGCGGCCATCAAATCCCTTGGCTCATACACGTTCAACTCTGAACTGACGCTCAGCTGTCATCGATCTCTTCAGGAGATGGCCCAACAGAACCGCGTAAACCTCATATGGGTCCCGGGACATAGGGACATTGAGGGAAACTGTAAGGCAGACGAGCTTGCCAGGCAGGGCACGACCAAGCAGGTTCTTCAGGATAAAGAGCGCTTAGGTATGCCGTTTGCCACATGCAAACTAATGCTGAAGGAGCACACACTCCGTCAAGCCAACGAAAGATGGCTGCAATCCCCAGGGTGTCGCATATCGAAACAAACCTGGCCAAAATGGGATCTTAAAAGGTCTAGACGCATTTATGCCCTAACTAGGAGGGAAATCTGCATATTGATAGGGGTATTAACCGGTCACTGCCTCATTGGTAGGCATGCAGAAAGGCTAGGTGTGCCCTACCGACGATGCTGCAGGAGTTGCAAAGATGATGAGGAGGAGGAAACAGTGGATCACCTCATCTGCAACTGTCCGGCTTTAAGCGGCGCGAGAACGCGCTTTTTGGGAGTTCCGTTCCTGGATAGCCTAAGCCAGATCGCGGAACTGGACATAAAGGACTTGATGGGCTTCATAAAGTCATCTAAGTGGTTCGAGGAGGAGTAACGGTGTCGGTTTAGGAGTGTCAGTCCCGGGATTCTGCTATGTGGAAAATCCCAACAACTCAGGGATTTTCCATATGGCTGGGTCCCGGGACTGACTTTCCTTGTGTTGGTGGTATCACAACGGGCCTTTCAAAACTGGCCTAAGTGTGCCTCTGCGGCAGCCACTTGAACCTAACCTAACCTAATTTAGATTGTGGTTTTCTGGCAAGGGTTTGAAACATTTTTTTTTAATAATTTTTATTTGTTTATAACTAAAATGATGCTTCGTAATTTTTGATCTCTCTGTTTAGAAATTTTGTGGCCCTGAAAAGGACCGTTTATTTAATTGCATCAGCATCCAATAAAATATTCGTGAAATATTAAATAATATTTTTGAGCCCCAAAACCGTTTCTCAAATTTTTTTTATTTTTTTATTTTCTAAAATTTTACTCGAAAAATTCCTAAAAGATTAAAAACTGCATAAATGCACTTACGTGTACATATGTATGTAAATATGTACACGAGCATGAACGCAAACAAATATGTTGGATTGTTGTTGTAAATATTTTTTTTTGCACTTTTGTCAAAACCATAAAATTTTAAACCACGAATTATAATTTTTGACCCAAAATCCCATTTTTTTTACGTTTTGGATTTTACTTGAATTTTTAATTTAGATAAAATTTAATATAATTCGGAAAATTCAAAAATATTAAAATATGCACAAGTGCACTTACATGTATATATGTATGTATATATATACACGAGCACGTATGCAAACAAAGAAGAAGAAGAAGAACATTTTTTTTTTTGAAGGAATTAATTTAATGGATTTCTGATCATTTTTATAAACGAGAAAATTTTTTTATTTTTAAAGGGCCAGAAAACAAAAGTTATCAAGAAATTTGAAAAAATAAAAATATTTGGAAAAAAAAATATACAATACATTTCTCTATTGCAGCTCACGAAGCCAAACGAAGGCCGCGACATTTAAGTATATAAACGCTCGCCAACAAAATACATAAAACCACACACAAATTCACACATAGAAAAACACGGAAAACAACAACAAACGATCATATCACACGTTCACATATATAGCACGAAAAATCTTCGAAGGAATTTTACCTGGCCAAAAGGCAACCTTTGGGCCAAAACCAAGTTTGGAAACCAGGCAAAAAAAAATTATATTCACACGCACACACACTCACTCACAAAAATACAGGGAATCGACATCAAACCAATATTTAACATCATACCGGCACGTCAAACACTACACAAGAGGATAGAACACAACATTTTTTACATTTCAACGCAGCATCAACCTAAGCAACATTACTAATTGCCACAGCAGCACTCAAAGTGTTGGAAATCATTAGGTGGCGCAATCAACCACGGTTTAGCAACATAAATATCTACTCGGCAACATCTACTTTGAAACATTCACTCACCACACAAATACACGGCGACACAAAACATAGCACTAACACGGAAACACAGCAGAGAGGAGAGAGAGAGAGTAGCTAAGCTCGGTTCAGCGACAGCGTGTTCACCAACTTCAACTTTTAATTTTTACTACCACCACCATCACACACACTTCTGTACATTTAAAAGGGTGCATTACCCAACTAACTATTTTGAGAAAAACTTTAAAACTTTGAATTTTTGATTTGTTAAATTTTTGCATTTATGAATTCATTTACATTTATTTATTAGTTTTATAAGTTAGTGAGTATAATTTCACTTTAATCTGTTTGGATTAGTTGAATTTTTCTTACCTTTAGCTTCTTTGTTTTTTTATACGATTTTTTTTATTGTGCCGACTCCGGCTAAGGCATATGCGTAGGCACAGAAGTGCACGCTGCCACTGCTAAAAATTTAAATTTTAATCTATTTGAAAAAAAGGGATTGATTTTGGATATTTTTTTTATTTTTTTAAACCTTTGTTTTTAATAATATTTATTCTTTTTGTTGTCTCGTCTATACCTCTCAACTAAGCTCCATTTTTTATTCTCGAGACACATTTTTCACTTACACTTTCATATTTTTTTGTGCATTTTTCTATTTTTTGATCCCTTTGATCTTTTTTTTCTTTTTAATTTTCATTTCAATTTATATTATTAAAAAAAAAAAAAAAATTTGTTGTTTTTTTATCAGATTTTTATCTGCACTTACCACTTAAATCACTTTTAATATGTTAAACATTTTTTTTCTCGATTCCGCGATTTTCAATTTTTTTAACTAAACTAATTAATTTATGCGCCGCGATATTGTTTTTTTGGATGCGTAAAATTTTTAGCATATGCATAAAATAATGCATATGCACCGAACCGCTTTGTTAAACTAAAACCCAAAAGACAATTGTTCTTGAAAATTAGCGGTCAAAGACCTATAACTGAACCACTGTCTTTAATATAGCTCTGTGTATGTTGTTTGTGTTTTTTCTCATTTCTTTTCAGCTCGCAACGTCACTTTGGTACCAACGTGGTCTGCAAAGCGAGGTGAGTGTTTTGCAGAGGAAAAATAATATATACACACACACACATACACATACCTTCATATATATATTGTTAGATCTTTTTACTCAGAGCGAGAATGCTCATACACATATATATATATAGTTTGTTTACAAATTTTAGAGAGAGGGAGCGCACATACTCCCACACATAGTTAATTATATTTAAATGTGTGCCCGTGCACAAATAACTAGATACACATTAGGCTGGTTGAATTCTAAGATTTTTTTTTTGAAGTTGCCAGTCGCCATTAAAATTTTGAATATCTTTTAAGTGTTAGGATTAGAAAATAATTAATAGTAATTTTTGTAATAAGAATAAATTTTCCATTAGCGTAAGGGTTTATTTTCTAGCATTGAATATTTTGAATAAAGTTGCGAATTATCGAATATTGTAAATTCAAAAGAAAGTTTCCTTTAAAGTACATGGGTTGAGTTCTTTGCTTCAGTTAATTGAGTCCATAACATGTCTGACTAAAGCCATATATTTGTTGGTGCAGGTGTTGCCCTTGTGGCAACTGATGGTAAGTTGGGGTAGTTGAGAAAAGAATGGAGTAACGTAAGTACACATAGACGGACATTAGTCATGTTTAAGGGGACTCTACTCGGGAAGCGGAGCCATAGTAGAGTCCAAAGGCTGCTCACATCTCGTATATAGGAGGGGTGGGAAGGCTCCACCTGACTCGGACAGGTTTTCTCCCGCTTTTTCTATATCACTATTTCCTTTTTTTGCATATATTCTTTCCCCAGGCATGAACTCTAATTTTGCTTCGCAACTGTTGGGAAAGGAGAAGTGGCAAGAACTGCGCCCCAATGCCGACGAGCCTCAGCCGGGCTACAACCATGCCGACCCGCCACTCCTCCTCTCCCGCACCAGGCAGTTACGTAACAATGGCGCCCAACGACAACGATATAGCCCACTAGTTTAAAGTTTAAATTTTCTCATATTTTCCCTAATTTTTTTTACTTTCAAATTTTCATTTTCTCGTACTTTCTTTGACTTTCCTTCATACTATTTCCACTTTTCCTATCTCTTTCACTTTAATAATTTTTCCTTCTCACGGACAGAGTTAGGGTTGCTTGCAACAAGCGATATGTGCCTAAGTGACAAGACAGTGGGGGGAGTGCTGGCGGTGATTTCTGAGTTCCTTTTAAGAACTCCAACGTTTGATAAAAGTGGTATCAGAAGTCATCGGCAGTACTTTAAGACGACATTGTTTGTTTTTGTGTTTGTTGCATGCAACATTAGCTGCCATACGTATGGTCCAGCACTGTACGTATGTGAGGTTTTTGTGTGTCTGCAGGGGGTAAAGTAGATTAATAGGGTAAAGGGGGAATTGTGGCAACCACGTATTGAGCCAGCCTTAGGACGCTGTCGTGCCACATTCCATAGTTAAGTGGGGATTAGCTGACTTTGACCTTGGACAGAACTTTTCATTATCATACTCAACTGCCCACGGTGTCCATCAGGCGAGGACAACACCAGAATGCACCAACAGTCCCTTAACACATTTTTGATAGTTTAAAAAAAAAAAAAAAAAAAAAATTAAAAAATAAAATTCGGTTAGAAGTTAGCTTCTGATATTTACAACTTTAAGTTATTTTTCAGTTTCATATAAAAGCTTTATCTTTTATCGGTTAAACCTTTGTACGATTTTCGTTGACACTTTTTTCTATTATAAATTGTTTTCAACAAATCGCCCATAAAAGTTTACTTGAATTTTTTTGTTTTTCTTTTATTTACAATTTTTAATTTTCGAAGATCTTATTTAGGATTGTTTTTGTTTTATTTATTGGATACCAATTTAATTTATAATATTTTTCATTTTAATTTCATAAATTTTTTTTATTTTTTTTATTGGAAGTTTTATAATTTTGGAAGTTCTATTTTGGGGTTTTGTTTTTGAGTTTTCACATATTGATACATATATACCCCCAAATTTAAAAACCCTTTTAGAAATCTAAGATTGTTGGAATTTTGAATACAATACAATACAATATACATATATATATATACATTGTTGCTTTATATCTGGTTGTAGTGAATTGTTGTTATTTCTTTTATATTGTTCACCCATACATATATTTCTATTTAATCGCCAAATAAACACATAGGCAATCACCAAGTTTAAAATCCACTCGTTTGTCCTTTACATCGTTGGGTATTGGGAAAACTCGTCAGCTTTGGACGTTCATAGTTTTCGTCGTTCGACAGTTCTTAAGTCTGAGCTTGGTTGTCAGACTGTGGGTCTCTTCCTTTGTGTACCCGTCCCATTAGTTTATGGAGAAGTCCAAGGACCAGGGGGCAATTCCAAAGAGTGGCTTAGGTATTTTAGCAAGCAATAGGAGGGTAACACGCAGATTAGCACGGGATTTGGATTTACAAAATCAAGTTGCAGGATCCTTATTCACCCAAATAGATACAGGCATCGAATTCCCGGTCGATTTCGTTCCGATAGACCTCCTCAATCGTTGCGCCTCTAGGGTTTTTGGGCAATCAGAAATACCTGTCAACCAAAGACAGGAGTGTAGCGTGACAAATAGGGTTACACTAAACGCGGCAGACGATTCCCTAAGTTTCTCGAAGAAATTAGACCAGTTGTGTGAGATGTCAGAGTCAGAGGAAGGAGCTGTTGGCGGGGAGTATCAAGACCCTACGATACCAGCTGCAGCAACGAGCGAGAACAGACGTTCGGCAACTGTGGATCAGCGGATTGACCATCTGGCACGTATGATGGAGGTGATGATGCAGCAGAACGCTGAGATGAATCATCACATGGGCGTAGTGCGAAAGGTGAGGGCGGATATATCCACCCTTAGCAATCGCGTCGCTCATGTGGAGACCTCAATGCGCGCTCCTGTTGCATCAGCTCCTCCACAAAATACATCCACACCAGGCCAACATGGAGATGCCACAGCACACCACCACCGCACAGAGAACCATAACCATAACACAGCTAACCAGACCTATACAGGCGACGGTCACTCCAGTTATACAGGAAGAAAAAAGGTGGATTTGGACAAGTGGCATCTGAAATTCGACGGGTCAACAAAAGGTATGACGGTGGAGAGCTTTGTTTTTCGCTTAGAACGAATGCGGATCCAGTACCAACTGTCCTTTGAGCAACTCTTTGCCGATTTCCACTGCTTAGTCACAGGGCCAGCTCTCAAGTGGTATTGGCAGGTACTGGAGGATCACGCCGACGATGAGTCCTTTGACTACTTCGGTTTGAAAAAGGAGATTCTGTCGCAGTTCAAGTCGGCAGAATCAGATTATGAAGTGATCCGAGAGATTATGGAGCGGAAGCAGCAGCCCCAAGAGAGTTTTGACGAGTTCTACGCGGACGTTCACGATCTCACGTTCCGACTGAGGCAAAGAATCCCGGAGAAAGAGCTGGTCAAAATTATAAAGGGCAACCTGAAATCCTACCTGGCGAACCTCACCTTTGCCATAAAAACGGAAACTTTGGCAGAGTTGAAAGCCGAATGTAAGAGGGCAGAGAAATTAATTAAAGAAAATAGGTCTAGGGCGAAGCCAGTGAGCGAAGTAGGAGTGAGTAGCGTGGTTTGGGCAGATGTTCAGGAGAATGATTGTAGTGTGGAAGCGTTTAATAGAGATAGTAGGAGTGCTAATGTCAATAGGAATGTGTCTCGTGCCCCCGTATCTCAAAATCCTCCTCCTAAACCCATTATTCCAACCAGTTATCCTAGTCCTGTTGCAAGTTCGTCGTCCAATGTCCATTGTCAAAATGTTAGTCCTGTCCAAAACCAAATGTTTTGTCCGTCCCCGTTTCACTTTATGTTGTGCTATGCTTGTGGAATGCCGGTGGACTTTTACACAAAAAACCCGGCAGAAGCAGCAAAGGACACTAAATGTAAATCCAATTTTCATTTTATGAGATGTTTTGCGTGTGGTGGTGATTCGTCTTTTTGTGTGTTCAAGCCAGAGGCGGGAAACCGGGCGTTGGCAGAGATGTCCGGGAGCTCTGCCTCAAACCAGGATCGCCCGGAGATTTCGTAGAAAATAGGAAGATAGAGATCTTAAAGAGGGATAAGGAAATAGAGAAGAAAGAGAAAGTGGTAGAAAAGAAAATCGAACAAATTAGAGATAGTTTACACGTTAGGAAATTAAAGTATGAAGAAGCCAGAAGGAGAATATTTTGTGAGGAGTTGAACGCCAAGAAAAAGAAGAGAAATTTTGAAAAGATAAGGAAAATTAGGGAAAAACAAAAGTTATTTAAAAGAATTAAGAAGAAGATAATTTCGACGATAGTTACGGTGCAGGGCGACAACAGGTTGTTCGCTAAAACGGAAATCGGTGGACGCGAGGTGCTCGCGCTCTTAGATTCTGGGGCCGGGGCCAGCTGCTTAGGGAAAAATGCCCATAAATTGCTTGAAGGAAAAGAGAATCTGATTCTGCCGATCTAGGGCCAGAACGTCAAGACAGCCAATGGGGGTGAAACCGCGGTATTTGGAGTAGTGACTCTTCCAGTGCTCTGGGACAGTACCACTCGGGAGCTGGAATTCCTTATAGTACCTGGGTTGCAACAAGAGGTCTATATGGGGATCGATTTCTGGAAAGCCTTCCAGCTTAATGTAGTCAGTAGGGGGCCCCAAATCAACTCAAAGGCTAATGTCGTGTCAGAGCTCGTGCCTGCCGAGGGTGACTTGTCATTTGACGCGGTGCAACACGAGCTGAGTCCCGAAGAAACTGTTGCTCTGGATCGCGTAAAAGCACAGTATCCTTCATTCGCGGTACTTGGCTTGGGCAAAACCGACGTAGAGGAGCACATCATTGAAGTGACTGATGAACACCTTCCCGTGAAACAGCGCCACTACCCTATTTCCCCAGCAATACAAAAATTGGTCTTCGCAGAACTAGACAGGATGTTGGAGATGGGGGTTGTTGAAGAAAGCAACAGCTGTTGGAGTTCACCCGTGTCATTAGTGATCAAAGGAACCAAAAATCAAATCAATCACCATCAAAGACGCTTACCCACTCCCACATATCGACGGTATTCTAAGTCGGCTTCAGAATACCAGGTACATATCTGCCATTGATTTAAAAGACGCGTTTTGGCAGATACCTTTAGAGCGAAAGTCCAGGGAGAAAACTGCTTTCACTGTACCTGGTAGACCTCTGTACCATTTCACAGTCATGCCTTTGGACTGTGCAACGCGGCACAACGTATGTGTCGTTTAATGGGCAAGGTCATCCCCGCTTCGCTTCGTGATTCTGTGTTTGTTTATTTAGATGATTTACTTGTTTGTTCCGAGAATTTTTCGTCCCACTTAGATTTGTTGTCCCGTGTTGCAAAATTAACGATAAACGTTGAAAAGAGTAAGTTTTGTTTTAAAGAGGTACGTTATTTGGGTTATATTGTAGGCGATGGATGTATCCGTACGGATCTAAATAAGGTGGCAGCAATGCGAGACTTCCCGGAACCCCGAACCCCGAAGCAACTCAGACGGTTCCTAGGGATGACAGGCTGGTACCGTAGATTCATACAGGATTACGCGACTATTGCAGCACCACTGCACGACTGCCTCACTAAAGACAAAATAAAATCTTTTAAAATGACGGACGAAGCGATGCAAGCTTTCGATTGCTTAAAGCAAAAACTGATATCGGCACCGGTGTTAATCCATCCGGATTTCAACAAACACTTTTATGTACAATGCGATGCATCAACGGACGGAGTTGGAGGTGTACTCTTCCAACTAGACGAGGACGGAAACGAACGACCAATTGCCTACGTATCAGCAAAGTTGAACAAGGCACAACGCAACTACAGTATTACGGAACTAGAATGTTATGCAGCGGTCCTGAGCATAAAGAGGTTCCGGCCTTACATCGAGGGATTGCCCTTTACGGTGATAACTGACCATGCCAGCTTGAAATGGTTGATGGGTCAGAAAGACCTATCAGGTCGGCTGGCAAGGTGGAGTTTGAAGCTGCAAGGATACAACTTTGATATCCAACACCGTAAAGGCACCCAAAATGTAGTACCGGACGCTTTATCCAGGGCCGACATGAACGAGCTGCTATTAAGTGACAGACTACTAGACATAGATGTCACCTCACCTTACTTCAAAACGACTGAGTACCAAGAACTGATTGACACGGTGACATCAAACAAAGACAAACTACCCGAACTTTGCGTGTCAGACGGGTATGTTTATAGACGGACGCAATTCGACAGGGGGGAAGGGCTTCAAGGAGACCATGCCTGGAAGCTCTGGGTACCGACTGAACTGCGTTCAGGGTTGGTGGAAGCGTCGCATTGCTCGCCTTCTGCAGGTCATGGGGGGATTCATAAGACCCTAGCGCGCATACGCGAAAGATATTACTGGCCTGGACTAGTTGCAGATGTGCAAAATTATGTTAAAAACTGTGATATTTGTAAGGCAATAAAACACAAAATGCTTTCCACAAACCGTTGATGGGAAAACAACATATTACTGAACGCCCTTTTCAACGTTTATTTATCGACTTTATGGGTCCATACCCACGTACGTGTGATGGTAATGTTTATGTGTTTGTATGTTTGGATCATTTTTCGAAATTTGTGTTTTTGAAACCCATGCGTAAGGCAACCTCAGCTGAAGTGGTAAAATTCTTAGAAAAGGATGTTTTTCATGTGTTTGGTGTGCCAGAGTACGTACACTCTGACAATGGCAAACAGTTCGTGTCAGAACTGTTCACGTAATTTTTGGCAAAATATGGTACGACGCATATAAGGACGGCCTTCTACTCGCCACAAGGCAATGCGGCTGAAAGGGTCAATCGATCGATTTTGCAAATAGTTAGGTCATATGTAGGCGAGAATCAGAAGAACTGGGATAAGCACATCAGTGATGCAGCTTTTGCTTTAAGAAGTGTGACCCATTCCGCCATTAATACCTCACCATATTACGCGCTGTTTGGTATGCCAATGGTGCAACATGGGGCATCGTACGAACTATATAGAAAATTAGGGACAGTTAAAGATGTAGATTGTGAAGTAGAAACAAACCCCGACAAACTACAGGCAATTAGGAACAAAATCATGCAAGAGCTGAGGTTGGCCAACGAACGCAGTAAAAAGGTTTATAATACTAGGAGTAGGGATGTGTCGTTTAAAATTGGACAAATGGTATACCGCCGAAATTTCAAACGGAGTTCACAAATCGATAATTATAATCCCAAACTTGCCCCAAAGCAAGTAAAATGTCTGGTATTGAAGGTAATCGGGAACTCTATGTATGAACTCGGTGATGTTAGCGGGAAGAAAATCGGGGTATACCATGCTAAGGACATATTTGTGTCATGATGTTGATATATGTTGCATGTTACATGTTGCATGTTTTGTAATCACTCTTGTACCTGAAAATTTGACCTTAGGAAATGAACTAAATTTTTTTTGTATTTTTTTTTTGTAATTATTTATGCAATTATTTTAGGTAATTATACAATTTTTGACTTGACTATTTTTTTGATTATACATTGCAGACTTGACATAGATTTCCATTTACATACTTGCAACTTGACCAATTTTTTTTAATCTGTGATATAGTTTTAGGTTTACCCTGTGATATAGGATTAAGATGCCCATCTGTGATAGCTTAGGTTAAGTCTGTTTAAACCCAGTGATATTAGATTTAGTTTTTGATAGTTTATTTAAATTTTGGGTCGTAATAAATGTTAAGTGTAGTAGATGTTGTAGAAAGAGGTTTGACAAGAAGCGTACTTGAAGCCCGGCATTAGATCGTGGGTCGAGGCCACACGTTAGCCCTATACGTACAAACCAACCCAAGGCTGCGTTATGAATTTCTTTTCCGCACACGCTCCATGATGCAGGCACCATCGGCGGATGCGAGCCTGTAACGACAGCCTTTGAAGATTTCTCTGACTACGCGCAAGCGGGTATATGAGCAGAAGTATGGGCAACCGCTAACCGAACTCCCTTATTCGTTTTTACGATATTTGCATAGCGGATGGATAATGATGTGAGTGGGTTAAAATGTTGCTTGTACATATTCACATATACGTGCCGCTTAAGTGTCGAACGCGGATTGGTTTGACCAAAGCAGGCAGGCAATTCGTGCCGTACGGTGCCCGAAATGCCGCAAGGACAATGGTGTATAAAAAGGGGTTCCGCCGATCGACATCTCAAATTTGAAAAAGTCGCGGTCTTGATCGAGTGCCAAAAGTGTTTGAAAACAAAGTTTATTGACAAACTGCGTTTTTCACCTTAAAGTGTAGGTGCGCGTGTGTACAAATTATAAGTCTTATTTTAAGTGCGGTTTCACGTTGAAGTAAACGCGAGCGTAAACAAAATTGTGAATTTCCTTACCTCTAGGAGTCCCCAAGAGGATCCTAGCCAGCGCCAGGAGAGCCGCCACCCCAGGGCGAGATAAATCCCTTCAAGCAATCTGAAGAGTTACCGGTAAGTCACTTTGTGAAATTCTTAAAAATTTTTTTTGAAGAACCTTTTCTTGTTTTTTGTAAAGTTCATTAAAATAATTTTTGTGAAATTTTATTTGAATAACTTTGGTGAAGCTAGAGATTTTTTTTTATAGTTTTGTAAAGCACCGATTAAAAAATTAGATTTTTGTTAATTTAGATTGTGGTTTTCTGGCAAGGGTTTGAAACATTTTTTTTTAATAATTTTTATTTGTTTATAACTAAAATGATGCTTCGTAATTTTTGATCTCTCTGTTTAGAAATTTTGTGGCCCTGAAAAGGACCGTTTATTTAATTGCATCAGCATCCAATAAAATATTCGTGAAATATTAAATAATATTTTTGAGCCCCAAAACCGTTTCTCAAATTTTTTTATTTTTTTATTTTCTAAAATTTTACTCGAAAAATTCCTAAAAGATTAAAAACTGCATAAATGCACTTACGTGTACATATGTATGTAAATATGTACACGAGCATGAACGCAAACAAATATGTTGGATTGTTGTTGTAAATAATTTTTTTTGCACTTTTGTCAAAACCATAAAATTTTAAACCACGAATTATAATTTTTGACCCAAAATCCCATTTTTTTTTACGTTTTGCATTTTACTTGAATTTTTAATTTAGATAAAATTTAATATAATTCGGAAAATTCAAAAATATTAAAATATGCACAAGTGCACTTACATGTATATATGTATGTATATATATACACGAGCACGTATGCAAACAAAGAAGAAGAAGAAGAACATTTTTTTTTTGAAGGAATTAATTTAATGGATTTATGATCATTTTTATAAACGAGAAAATTTTTTTATTTTTAAAGGGCCAGAAAACAAAAGTTATCAAGAAATTTGAAAAAATAAAAATATTTGGAAAAAAAAATATCCATATACATTTCTCTATTGCAGCTCACGAAGCCAAACGAAGGCCGCGACATTTAAGTATATAAACGCTCGCCAACAAAATACATAAAACCACACACAAATTCACACATAGAAAAACACGGAAAACAACAAGAAACGATCATATCACACGTTCACATATATAGCACGAAAAATCTTCGAAGGAATTTTACCTGGCCAAAAGGCAACCTTTGGGCCAAAACCAAGTTTGGAAACCAGGCAAAAAAAAATTATATTCACACGCACACACACTCACTCACAAAAATACAGGGAATCGACATCAGACCAACATTTAACATCATACCGGCACGTCAAACACTACACAAGAGGATAGAACACAACATTTTTTACATTTCAACGCAGCATCAACCTAAGCAACATTACTAATTGCCACAGCAGCACTCAAAGTGTTGGAAATCATTAGGTGGCGCAATCAACCACGGTTCAGCAACATAAATATCTACTCGGCAACATCTACTTTGAAACATTCAAATACACGGCGACACAAAACATAGCACTAACACGGAAACACAGCAGAGAGGAGAGAGAGAGAGTAGCTAAGCTCGGTTCAGCGACAGCGTGCTCACCAACTTCAACTTTTAATTTTTACTACCACCACCATCACACACACTTCTGTACATTTAAAAGGGTGCATTATCCAACTAACTATTTTGAGAAAAACTTTAAAACTTTGAATTTTTGATTTGTTAAATTTTTGCATTTATGAATTCATTTACATTTATTTATTAGTTTTTTAAGTTAGTGAGTATAATTTCACTTTAATCTGTTAGGATTAGTTGAATTTTTCTTACCTTTAGCTTCTTTGTTTTTTTATACGATTTTTTTTTATTGTGCCGACTCCGGCTAAGGCATATGCGTAGGCACAGAAGTGCACGCTGCCACTGCTAAAAATTTAAATTTTAATCTATTTGAAAAAAAGGGATTGATTTTGGATATTTTTTTTATTTTTTTAAACCTTTGTTTTTAATAATCTTTATTCTTTTTGTTTTCTCGTCCATACCTCTCAACTAAGCTCCATTTTTTTATTCTCGAGACACATTTTTCACTTACACTTTGATCATTTTTTTTCTTTTTAATTTTCATTTCAATTTATATTAAAAAAAAAAAAAAATTTTGTTGTTTTTTTTATCAGATTTTTATCTGCACTTACCACTTAAATCACTTTTAATATGTTAAACATTTTTTTTCTCGATTCCGCGATTTTTAATTTTTTTTAACTAAACTAATTAATTTATGCGCCGCGATATTGTTTTTTTTTGGATGCGTAAAATTTTTAGCATATGCATAAAATAATGCATATGCACCGAACCGCTTTGTTAAACTAAAACCCAAAAGACAATTGTTCTTGAAAATTAGCCTTGACCACGGTCAAGCGGTCAAAGACCTATAACTGAACCACTGTCTTTAATATAGCTCTCTGTATGTTGTTTGTGTTTTTTCTCATTTCTTTTCAGCTCGCAACGTCACTTTGGTACCAACGTGGCCTGCAAAGCGAGGTGAGTGTTTTGCAGAGGAAAAATAATATACACACACACACATACACATACCTTCATATATATATTGTTAGATCTTTTTACTCAGAGCGAGAATGCTCATACACATATATATATATAGTTTGTTTACAAATTTTAGAGAGAGGGAGCGCACATACTCCCACACATAGTTAATTATATTTAAATGTGTGCCCGTGCACAAATAACTAGATACACATTAGGCTGGTTGAATTCTAAGATTTTTTTTTTGAAGTTGCCAGTCGCCATTAAAATTTTGAATATCTTTTAAGTGTTAGGATTAGAAAATAATTAATAGTAATTTTTGTAATAAGAATAAATTTTCCATTAGCGTAAGGGTTTATTTTCTAGCATTGAATATTTTGAATAAAGTTGTGAATTATCGAATATTGTAAATTAAAAGAAAGTTTCCTTTAAAGTACATGGGTTGAGTTCTTTGCTTCAGTTAATTGAGTCCATAACATGTCTGACTAAAGACATATATTTGTTGGTGCAGGTGTTGCCCTTGTGGCAACTGATGGTAAGTTGGGGTAGTTGAGAAAAGAAAGGAGTAACGTAAGTACACATAGACGGTCATTAGTCAGGTTTAAGGGGACTCTACTCGGGAAGCGGAGCCATAGTAGAGTCCAAAGGCTGCTCACATCTCGTGAACAGGAGGGGTGGGAAGGCTCCACCTGACTCGGACAGGTTTTCTCCCGCTTTTTCTATATCACTATTTCCTTTTTTTTGCATATATTCTTTCCCCAGGCATGAACTCTAATTTTGCTTCGCAACTGTTGGGAAAGGAGAAGTGGCAAGAACTGCGCCCCAATGCCGACGAGCCTCAGCCGGGCTACAACCATGCCGACCCGCCACTCCTCCTCTCCCGCACCAGGCAGTTACGTAACAGTTTCTCATGCAAGTTCCCTGGGAAATGCGTATTCAAAAGCAGCCCCTCCGTGCTAGTCCAGGATCCGTCAGGTTTGCGCAAATAGCTTGTGGCTGTTTGAGTTTTTGAGAGCACTCGTCTAAGTCTAGCTGTATCGTCGGTATTTTCGACCCCAGTGCAGAAATCCTCAGAGCTTTTTTTTAGGCCCTAAGTTTAACTTTATATTCGAGCCATTGAGTCTCCGTGCCAAGGCTCTTGGCCTTATTAAATTGTGTTCTACATGATTTGCGGATCGAGTCCAGGTCGTAGGACCACCAATGCGGCCTATGTTTACCGCGTGGTTTCGGCACTGGGCAAGCCTGCTCAGGGCATTTGAGAGCGCCGTTGTAAAGGTCTTTACCAGATCCTCCAACTCCCCTACTGATGAGGGGACTTATGGGGGCAGAGCTGGTAGGTTCATAGCTAACATTTCATTGTGTAGCTGTCAGTTAAGGGTCAAATACATAAAGCTTTGTTTACCTCGCCTGACATTTGCTACCTCAAAACTTTGCGTCCAAATTCAGAGGTATGCTACAATAAACGCTTTGACGCTTCTTTTTTATACATTTGTTTTCGTTATTTATTTTTTTTGCATTCAGAGTGCTTTGGTTAATTAATTAATTTAATAGAGAAAAAATGAATTAATTATTATTTCCTCCAACTTTTTATTCTTTAATTAAAGCAAAGTCATCAACGTCTGATTGTCAAAACAAGCAAAATTTGAGAGTTTGCCAAATTTTAACCTTGCTTCAACTTTGAGGTCTCCAATGTGCCATGCCTCGTTTAAATACGTATACTGAACTTTTCTGTCGAAGTCAAAGTTTGAGGTAAAGTAAAAATAAAGCTTTATGTAACTGACCATTTAGTGTTACGTGGGTTGCGTTTCATAACCGGCTGCTCAACAGAAAAGTCTAGAACTATGTAGTTCTATGTACCGGTGGTCGAGAAAGAATGTTCATCAAGAACACGTCATTTTCTGACCCACTCATAAGCGTCTTTGCTACAAATAGTGAGGTCTATGACCTCCCTACGGGTTTTAGTAATAAACGTGGGCTCGTTGCCCGCGTTGCAAACTACAAGGTTAGTTGTTAATAAATAGTCAAACAACAACTCTCCCCTAGCATTGATATCGGAGCTTCGCCACTGGACTTGATGAGTAATACCGTCAGTTCCGATAATAAGATGACCCATGGAAAAATTTGCCACCAGGTCTTTTACCTCCCTCTGTGGGGGAGGTTCTTCGGCATCGTAGGGCATATAGACCGACTCCATCGTCAGGCCGGTACTGTCGACTGTTAAACTGGCAGCAGTAACGTCAACCTTGGTATAGTTGGGCAAGAAAAAGGCGTTCAGCTCAGACTTTACCAAAATACAGGCTCTAACCCTGCCTCCCTCGCTGGCTCGGATAAGCTTAAAACCCTTAGTCCTCAGACCGCAAATCCTTGAGCTATTGACACAGGGTTCTTGGGTGAGGACCACATCTACGTCGCCTTTGGAAAGACGACTGATTGAAGCAGCCGAGAGTGCTTTAGATTTGTGCAGGTTTATCTGAAGCACCACTAACATGAGAGCACTCAGACTTCCCTGCCACCGCCGTATCGTCGAGTTCTACCTCGTCTGGAGGCTTTTTTCTCAACGACGAGTTGTTCAGACCACGATATGGCGTGACGGAAACCCTACTTACTGTGGCTGTACCGTCATTGGTGCGCTCAGGACTAGCTGCTATCACTGTGACGTTGAGGTCTTCCCCGTCCAGCAGGCTGTCTCCCATCTCCGAGCTGTTCACTGCTCCTTCGCCATTTGACGTGGCAGATACCATACTTTCCGTGTCGGACGCCTCCGACTCCTCTTCCGGCACTGCGATGTCCGAGTCCTCCGGAGCAGCCGAAATAGCGGCGCGCTGTGCATCGCCACGGTATAGGTGGATCACGATCTGACCCATGCCGTAGTGCACTCGTCCATTGCACCGTTTAAGGAGCTCGAGTGCCTCCTTATTGAAGGTGAAGACCACCTGCCTATCAGGCCCAACCGCGTCCTCAATCAGATTGACACTCCAGTCCTGCGTCGGGAGAGACGGGTTCATCATCCGCAGCATCCGTAAAATTCTCTCAGGTTCAGCAGGGATGGCACGAATTCATGCCCTTGCCCTTGGCCGAGCCAATTTCTTACTGCTTACAACAATCTCTGTCATGGAAATTCCCAATATTATACCATATACATTTAAAATATAAAATATAAATAAAAACAAACGCCGCGGGCGAAAGTTTGGAATAAAAAATTATTAATTCCAAATTTTCCATTTATGTTATGAAATGAATTATACCATATTATTTTAAAATTTGTTTATGTTTCTATGGCTTTTCGAAAGGAAAATAAAGGCCATCAACCTCATAACCATAATAATAAAAAATGTACTCTTTTATTTCGGATTCAGTACTTAGTTGTAACAATAAAGAGTTTCGGATATATAATATGCGGCGCTTTTTTTAGGAAATTTTAAATGCAATTGAAAATATCACTTCTTGTTAGATAAATCGTATAATCCACACAAAACTAAAAGCCCCTAAAAATGGGCGTTACTTCCTTTTAAATGGAAGAAACGCCCGTGGGCTTTTTTTCTTTATCGAAAAAGAAATAGCGGACGTTATTACTTTTTCAATGAGGAAATAAAGCCCACGATAGTATGGAATGGATATTTTCTGGTATGAGTTCAGCCAGAAAAATATAGTTGTATACTAGTATGAGATGAATATTTCCTGACTAGTACTAGTTGTATACTAGAATTTTTCTCACTAGTTTGACGTTTCGCTGCAGGTAGTATCCCCGAATATTGCTTATCAAATAACTGTATTCGGCTGCTGTCATAATCAAATAACAGGTTCCCAAACCAGTCACTTCTCTGAGTGGAAACACCAGGACTGATACTTTCAGTGTAACCCTGTTTAGTTTCTTATAAAAAAAAATAACTTGATTAAGCGAATAGCTCTAGTATGCACATCACATATGTATTTTACTAAAGCAATAATAAAACAATACAAAAAACTGGTGGGTCAAACGGTCATGCGTTCGTATTCACACAGTATGAGTTTACCGAAAAAATCTTTCAAAAATTAGAAACCCTAACAATTTGTTTGGATTAACTAACATATTTTATTTTTGTAGAATTGCATATTACAACACGCTCATGCCCTTGAAATTTTGGGGCAAACCACTATCATCGATCCACAGCAGAAGCCAACAACAAAGTAAAAATGAAGAATACACCGGACCAATCAGAAGCATACCATTGTATCAAGGGGCCTATCAGACGAATGCCAACAATTTGTGCCAAACCTACTCAGTAGAAGAATCTAATTATTAATGCTTTTTATAGTTAAGTCTTTAAATAAAATGTTACTCCTATTGTCGCTGGTCTACAAAGTCGGTTGTGTTTGGGAAGATCAATAGACGTTTTTCGCTGTTAAAAAATTATAAAATTATTATTATAAAAGTAAACTACTTTTAAAATACGCACTACCTCAGAACTGTTTTCAATAACCCTATGTCTGAATTTGTTTCAAGAATGCCCTATCTCGTAAAGAGCTTCAAAACCGCCCTACCCGACGAAAGTTTAATACATCTTCAGCTGATATTCATGAGAGTCTATGAAAAAATAGAGAAAGGTCGGGGGGAGATGTAATGGATCATGAGAGAATTCAATCAATTTCATTTTAATTCGGTAGTGATTTTCGAAAAAGTCGATGTGATTTCTATCGACTCCATTACAAATATTTCCTCCAGGGGCTCTGCCGGAATAGCTGTATTTTGAAATAAATCTTCCATGAGCAATGGAAAAACCAATGCCTTTGTTGGCGCAGCGACGATGAAAACCTTGACAAGTAAATGTTACTCGTACGCCGTGTAGGTTCTACAAAAAAGGACGTGTGGCACTAGGGGACTGCCGCGGTAAAGCTATTGCATAGCATTTTTTATCAACTTATACAATTATAATTATGCAACATTTTGCTTTCTTTGATATTAATTCAAGTTTTGTCTTTAATATTAATTCAAGTTACACTTTTTAAGTTACACCAATAAGAAAACAAATTTTTTACTTTTATTGAATAAATGAGAAGTTAATTTGGTTAAAAAGGCTCTTATTATTATTTGACTCTTTTGGGATCATTTCGGGATGGTTTTTGATATTCCGAAATGTTTTTGAGTAGTTTCGGGATGTTTTTGGACATTCCTCCGGGGTCATTTGAGACCCATTCCGATATGGGTTTGAGGACTCCCTCGGGGTCATTTGGGGGACATTCCGGGATGGTTTTGAGGACTCCCTCGAGGTCATTTGAAGGTCACTCAGAGATCTTTTTCCGGAACAACCCTATTTGTCCCCGAGGAAGTCCCAAAAAACTCCCGGACCGCCCCAAATGACAAGGGGAGGACCCAAAGGGTCCCATACGACCCCCAAATGACCCCGAGGGAGTCTCCAAAACCATCACGAAATGACCCGCAAACGACCACGAGGGGTTCCGAAAAAGATTCCGGAACGACCCCTAAAAGACCTCGGGAGGGGAGGGAGTCCCGAAAACTATCCCAAAACGACCCCGAGGGAGTCCCCAAAACTATCCCGGAATGAGCCCCAAATGATCCCGAGGGAGTGCCCAAAAATATCGCGAAATAACACCGGCAGGATCCTACGGCTGTCCTAGAAGTTACCCCCAAATGGACCCCAAAAAAACCCCATGAATACGCCCAAAATCAATATTACCCTAAGAAGCTTCAGAGTTACACGCGCACTGGTTACGCATATGGGTATATTTATAGGTCATCTCGAGGGTTTATTTTTTTATTTTGGAATAAATGTATAAAAAAAATTTATTGTTTTTTTAGGTTAGGTTAGCTTTAAGTGGCTGCCGCAGAGGCACACTTAGGACCGTTTGGAAAGGCCCGTTGTGATACCACCAACACAAGGAAAGTCAGTCCCGGGACCCAGCCATATGGAAAATCCCTGAGTTGTTGGGATTTTCCACATAGCAGAATCCTGGGACTGACACTCCTAAACCGACACCGTTACTCCTCCTCGAACCACTTAGATGACTTTATGAAGGCCATCAAGTCCTTTATGTCCCGTTCCGCGATCTGTCTTAGGCTAGCCAGGAAGGGACAGTTGCAGATGAGGTGCTCCACTGTTTCCTCCTCATCATCATCTTTGCAACTCCTGCAGCATCGTCGGTAGGACACACCTAGCCTTTCTGCATGCCTACCAATGAGGCAGTGACCGGTTAATACCCCTATCAATATGGAGATTTCCCTCCTAGTTAGGTCATAAATGCGTCTAGACCTTTTAAGATCCCATTTTGGCCAGGTTTGTTTCGATATCCGGCACCCTGGGGATTGCAGCCACCTTTCGTTGGCTTGACGGAGTCTGTGGTCCTTCAGCATTAGTTTTCATGTGGCAAACGGCATACCTAAGCGCTCTTTATCCTGAAGAACCTGCTTGGTCGTGCCCTGCCTGGCAAGCTCGTCTGCCTTACAGTTTCCCTCAATGTCCCTATGTCCTGGGACCCATATGAGGTTTACGCGGTTCTGTTGGGCCATCTCCTGAAGAGATCGACGACAGCTGAGCGTCGGTTCAGAGGTGAACGTGTATGAGCCAAGGGATTTGATGGCCGCTTGGCTATCGCTGAAAATAACGGTTGCTTCTCCGATAACACGTTTGCTTATCCAGGCCGCGGCGTCCAGGATTGCCGAGACTTCCGCCTGGAAGACGCTCCTCGAACTCTGCCGTCCAACTTCGAGCCGTCGGTGTATATGGAAGTGCCACCATTTGTTTCGGGACACCAATCTGTCCTCTCCCAGTCTTCTCTGCTGGGAATGTTTATTTTGAAACAGCTATCCCCGACTGTAGTGGTCGCACAACGATCTGTGCTTAGAGGGAGAAAGCTGTAAGATTCCAGAATAGTGGAGTGTCCAATAGTACCCGCACCCCAACTGGAGGTTTCCCTTAGGCGCAGATCTGATGCCGCCGCGGACCGAAACCCTTCCAGATCAAGCGGCAAAATGCCAAGAATGACCTGGAGGGCTTCGTTGGGCGTTGTCCTTAGCGCACCGCTTATACAGATCATATTGGATCTATGGACTTTCCGCAACAGATTCAGGTATGTTGCCTTGCCCAGCGCAGGCCACCATACGACGACTCCATACAGCATGATTGGGCGAATGATGGCCGTGTAGATCCAACTGCATACTCTAAGTGTAAAGAGCGATGCAAGCTTTCTTCTGGCGCTGAAGAACATTCTCCTTCCAATTCCATTTCCTGTCCAGAACTATGCCTAGAAACTTGGCCTTATCCGACAAGCCCAGGCGCGTGCCATCTAGTTCTGGTAGGCTCAGTGGCGGTATTTTGTACCGGTTGGTGAAGAGGACAAGTTCCACTTTCCCCGGGTTGATACTAAGTCCGCAGCGAGAGGACCATCTCGAAACTTCTTGCAGTGCTACTTGCATCAGGTCACACAGAGTTTGTGGGAACTTGCCTCTGAATGCAATAGCTAAATCGTCTGCGTATGCCACTATCTTCACGCCCCCCAGCTTGTGTCACGTAGCAACGAGTTGACTGTGAGGTTCCATAAAAGCGGGGAAAGAACACCACCCTAGGGTGTTCCCCTTGTGACATAACGTGATAACTCAACCGTACCAAGTGAAGAAGCTATTTTCCTTCCTCTTAGAAGTTGGTCAATTAAAACAGTTAGAGGTCTATCTACGCCCAGATCAGTTAGAGCGGAGTTGATAGCCTCCGGGCTTATATTGTTGAAAGCCCCCTCAATGTCTAGGAAGGCCACGAGGAGTAGTATTTTTCACACAGCGATTTCTCAATGACAGATACTAGGCTGTGCAGAGCAGTTGCTGTTGATTTACCCTTGTTGTATGACTGCTGATAGCTAGAGATAAGGTTTCTATCAATAGTCGTTGAGAGGTAGTCGCTTAGTATCCTCTCAAAGGTTTTGAGTACAAAGGACGAGAGACTGATCGGTCTGTCATCTTTTGGCTCGTAGTGGTATGCCTTCCCAGTCTTAGGGATAAACACTACCGTGGCGCTTCTCCAGAAGCCCGGAATGTGGTTGAGAGCCAGGCAGGCTGTGAAGAGAAATACCAGCCATTTAGCTGATGTCTCCAACGTGTTTATAAGTTGCGCGGGGATAATCCCGTCCGGCCCGGCAGCCTTATACGGTTCAAAGCTCTTAACTGCCCACCTTACCCTTTCCTCAGTGATGGGTATATTTACTGCCAGGTTTGTTACAGGTGCTAGTGGTGCGTCATGCAGGTTCCCCGGAAAATGTGTATTCAAGAGCAGTTCAAGGGTTTCCTCTTCCGTGCTGGTCCAGGATCCGTCAGGTTTTCGCGAATAGCTGAAGGCTGTTTGACTTTTCGAGAGGACTCTTCTAAGTCCCGCTGTGTCGTCGACCTTTTCGCCGCCAGTGCACAAATTTCTCCACGAGGTTCTCTTCGCCTATCTCAGAGCTTTTTTGTAGGCCCTTAGTTTAGCTTTATATTCGTGCCAATGAGGCTCAGAGCCGAAGCTCTTGGCCTTGTTAAATAGTTTCCGGCATGATTTGCGGAGCGAGTCCAAATGGCCTGTATTTACCGCGTGGTTTTGGCACTGCACAAGCCTGTCCTAGAGGATTTGAGAGCGCCGATGTAAATGTAGTAACAAGATCCTCCAGCTCCTCTACTGATGAGGGGGTTTGTGATGGCAGTACTGGTAGGTCTCTGTCTAATATTTCATTGTGTAACTGCCAATTAGTGTTACGTGGATTGCGCTTCATAATTGGTTGTTCTACAATAAAGTCTAAAACCATTTCTATGTAACGGTGGTCGGAGAATGAATGTTCTTCAAGAACCCGCCATTTTCTGACCCACTCATAAGCGCCTTCACTACAGATAGTGAGGTCTGTGACCTCCCTGCGGATCTTAGTGATAAAAGTAGGCTCATTACCCACGTTGCAAATTACCAGGTTGGTTGTTAATAGGTAATCAAACAGAGACTAGCCCCTGGCATTGATATCGGAGCTCCACCATTGAACATAGTGGGCATTAGCGTCCGCTCCAATAATAAGATTACTCATGCAGAAATTTGACCCCAGGTCTTTCACCTCCGTTTGTGGTGGAGGTTCTTCGGCGTCGTAGGGCATATAGACCGACGCCACCGTCAGGCGGGTGCTGTCGACCGTTAGACTGATAGCGGTAATATCACCATTGGTGTAGTTAGGTAGGAGAAAGGAGTTCTACTCAGACTTGACCAAAATACACGTTCTGACTTTGCTCTCCTCGCTGGCTCGAATGAGCTTGAAGCCCTTAGTCCCCAATCCGCAGATTCTCGAGCTATTGGCCCAGGGTTCTTGGATGAGGGCCACATCCACGTCGCCTTTAGAAAGACGACTACTTAAAGCAGCCGAGGCCACTTTAAATTTGTGCAGATTGATCTGAAGCACCACCAACATGAGAGCGCACACACTTCCCTGCCGTCGAAATATCGTCGAGGTTTGCCCCATCCTGGAGGTTGTCTATCAACGACGAGTTGTTCCGATTAACTGCCCGATATGGCGTTGCGGGAGTCCTGCTGTCTGTAGCGTTAGATGTTAATCGCTCAGCGTTGGCTGCTACCACCGTGACGTCGAGGACGTCCTCGTCCTGTAGGCTGTCCTCCATCTCCGAGTTGATCACAGCACTATCGCCAAGGGACTTGGCGGATAACATGCTTTCCGCATCGGAATCCTCGGCTTCCTCTTCCGGTAATTCGTCTTCCGGCTCCCTCGGAACAGCCGAGAAGGCAGCTCGCTGAGCATCACCACCACATACGTGGATAACGATCTGGCCAACGCTGTAGTGTACTAGGCCATTGCACCTTTTAAAGGGCTCGATTGACTCTTTATTCATGGTGAACACCACCTGTCTGTCGGGCCCTACCGCATCCCCGACCAGATTGACACTCCAGTCTTGCGTTGGGAGGGACAGATTCATTAGCCGTAGCATCCCGAGAATTCTCTCGGTTTCGTCAGGGATGGCCCGAATCCATGCCCTTGCCCTTGGACGAGCTGGAATGTCCTTGCAGTCGACGACCTCGTACTTTGCGCCCTTGTAGACTTCACCCAGTTTAGCAGCTGCTGCCCTGTACAGTGCTACAGTTTTTGCATCCTCGCATGCGAGTAATTTAATCTGACCCTGGTGCCAACCCGCATCCGTTACTCGCGCCGAACTACCCGGAAACTCCGGAGCAACGTTGAGAAGAATCTTGCCGAGTTCATTTCGCACGTAACGCCACCGGTCCTTGGGGATGGCCAGACGGTCATTGCCTCGGTCAAGCACGCCTATAAGGATCCTTTCCTTGGTTACCTCAGCAAAGCTTAGTTTGCCCGCTCCAGGGGTACTCTGATGCCGCTTGGCTCCAGGTCCGATCTCTGGCGCTTGAAAGGGGTAACTTTTAACCTCTTTGGCATGTGAGTATTTTGGAAATCCGGTATCACAGCTTTCGCTAGCTCTACCGATTTTCAGGAATTCGGCGACAGCGATTCCTGCGGTACCCCTTCATAAATGCTCTACCTCGTCCAACTTTGTATTCGTAGAAATGTTAATTGCTCCCATAGCAATGTGTAGGCCATTTCTAAGTTTGCGTATGCATGCGCAAATATCTCCAACAAATGATCGCCTAACATTAACGTCGCTAACGTGTGCAATATTTATTTCAATATTGCAACGTGGGTAGCGAGCCTACTTTCATCACTAAAACTCGTAGGGAGGTCATAGATCTCACTATTTGTAGTGAAGGCGCTTATGAGTGGGTCAGAAAATGGTGTGTTCTTGAAGAACACTCATTCTCCGACCACCGATTTATAGAAATAGTTTTGGACTCTCGTGTAGAGCAACCTATTATGAAACGCAATCCGCGCAATACTGATTGGCAGCTACACAATGAAATTTTAACCAGAGACCTACCAGTACTACCCCCACAAGCCCCCTCATCGGTTGAGGAGCTGGGGGACCTGGTAACGACATACACCACGGCGCTCTCAAATGCCCTAGAACAAGCTTGTCCAGTGCCAAACCTACGCGGTAAACATAGGCCACATTCGTGGACCTACGACCTGGACTCGGTCCGTAAAACCTGCAGGAACCTCGACACGGAGCCTCAATGGCTCGAATACAGAGTTAAACTAAGGGCCTACAAAAAAGCCCTGAGACAGGCACTGGGGTCGAAAAGGTCGACGACACAGCGAGACATAGACGAGTTCTCTCGAAAACTCAAACAGCTATTAGCTTTTTGCAGAAGCCGGACGGATCCTAGACCAGCACGGAAGGGGAAACCCTTGAGCTTCTCTTGAACACACATTTTCCGGGTAACTTGCATAATGCACCGTCAGCTCCTGCAACAAGCCTGGCAGTAAATATACCAATCACGCAGGAAAGGGTAAGGCGGGCAGTTGAGAGCTTTGAACCGTTTAAGGCTGCCGGACCGGACGGGATTATCCCCGCGCAACTCATTAACTCGCTGGAGACATCAGCCAAATGGCTAGTATTTCTCTGGCTCTCAACTACATTCCGTGCTCCTGGAGACACGCCACGGTAGTGTTTATTCCTAAGGCTGGGAAGGCCTCCCACTACGATCCAAAGGACTACAGACCCATCAGCCTCTCGTCCTTTGCACTCAAAACCTTCGAGAGGATTATCACCGACTACCTTGCCACTACTATTGATAGCAACCTTATCTCCAGCTATCAGCATGCTTACACCAAGGTTAAATCAACAGAAACTGCGCTGCACAGCCTAGTCTCTATCATTGAAAAATCGTTGGGTGAAAAGGATTACTGTTTCGTGGCCTTCGTTGACATTGAAGGGGCTTTTAACAATATAAGTCCGGACGCTATTAGCTCCGCTCTTACTAATCTGGGCATAAACAGATCCCTAGCTGGACTAATCGATCAACTACTACGGGGGAGGAAAATATCTTCATCACTTGGCACGGTTGATTTATCACGCTATGTCACAAGGGGAACGCCTCAGGGTGGTGTTTTCCCCCCGATTCTATGGAACCTCACTGTCAACTCGTTGCTACGAGACACATGCATATCGCTGGCTTCGTGAGCAAATGTCTTAAGTCCATATTTTTTTTTTTTGAAAAATGAGAATTTAATTCAAAACGATGTATTTATAACTGTAATATCGCTTTGCATTAAAATCTCATTTTTCAAAAAGAAGGACTTAAGACATTTGCTCACGAAGCCAGCGATATGCAGACGATTTAGCCATTGCATACAGGGGCAAATTCCCACAAACCCTGTGCGACTTGATGCAAGTAGCACAGCGTGAAGTTTCGTCATGGTCCTCTCGTTGCGGACTTAGTATCAACCCGAGTAAAGTAGAACTCGTTCTCTACACCAACCGGTACAAAATACCACCGCTGGACCTACCAGAACTTAATGGCGTGAGCCTGAAATTAGCTGATAAAGCCGAATTCTTGGGCACAGTTCTGAACAGGAAGTTAAACTGGAAGGAGAATATTCTTCAGCGCCAGAGGAAGGCGTGTGTTGCACTTTACACATGCAAAAGAGCCATTGGCAAAAGGTGGGGTCTCAGCCCCAAAATTTGCAGATGGATCTACACTGCAATTATCCGACCTATCATGCTATATGGAGTCGTGGTGCGGTGGCTTGTGCTGAGCAAGGCCACTAACCTGAATCTGTTAGGTAAAGTCCATAGATCTGGCATGATCTGTATAAGCGGCGCGCTAAGAACAACGCCCAAAGAAGCTCTCCAGGCCAATCTAGGCATTCTGCCACTCGATCTGGAAGCGTACCAGGCAGCAGGGGCAACGGCTCCGCGGCTGAGGGAAACGTCTGGCTGGGGCGCAAGCACAACTGGACACTCCAGTATTCTAGGATCTTACAGTTTTCTCCCTCTGAGCACAGATCGATGTGCCGCCACAACAGTCGGAGACAGCTGTTTCAAAACGAACATCCCAGCAGGGAAGAATGGGAGAGGATGGATCGCTGCCCCGCTACTAATGGCGGAATTTCTGTTTACACTGACAGCTTGAAGCTAGACGGCAGATTTGGAGGAAGGGATCTGGAACTTGAGCTCTCCTTCAGACTACCTGATCACTGCAGCGTCTTCCAGGCTGAAGCCTCAGCAATCTTGGATGCCGCGATTTGAATAAGTAAACGCGCTATCGGCGAAGACATCGTTATTTTCAGCGACAGCCAGGCGGCCATCAAAGCTCTTGGCTATTATTCGTTCAACTCTGAACTGACGCTCAGCTGTCGTTGATCTCTTCAAGAGATGGCCCAACAGAACCGCGTGAACCTCACATGGGTCCCGGGACACAGGGACATTGAGGGAAACTGTAAGGCAGACGAACTTGCCAAGCAGGTTCTTCGGGATAAACCTGGCCAAAATGGGATCGTAAAAGATCTAGAGCAGGCCCAGGCAGCTAGTGGAACAATTGTCCGAAAATCTGAGAACCAAATTGACACAGATTATTACGCTCTTTGCTTGGCCTCTCGAACAATGAAATTGTTGCTGCACTTGTGAGAGCCTATGATCGTAACGACCAATCAATGGATGCCATTTGCTTTTTCACCTGCAAGCAACGACTCAACAACATACGCCGAGTGAGGGAGCAAAATCATGAATTATGGCGATAACCGCTCTTTCTAATACACCCTCACTTTCAATTCTGCCGGGCCCTGATCTAGAGGCATTCACGCCCAAAGAAGGAGAGAAATCTCCATATTAATAGGTGTTCTAACAGGGCACTGCCTTCTTGGTAGGCACGCAGAAAGGCTAGGTGTACCCAAAGATGATGAGGAAGAGGAAACGGAGAAGCACCTCATCTGCAGCTGCCCGGCTATAAGCGGCACGAGAACGCGCTCTTTGGGAGTTCCCTTCCTGGATAGCCTAAGCCAGATCGCGGAACTAGACATAAAGGACTTGATGGCCTTCATAAAATCATCTAAGTGGTTCGAGGAGGAGTAACGGTGTCGGTTTAGGAGTGTCAGTCCCGGGATTCCGCTATGTGGAAAGAATCCTTTCATCCTGTTAAAAGTTCAAAGGTGGAGATTTGTTGCACAGTCTTTTAAATATGAGGCAAATATTAAAATAAGGTAGTTTTCGAAGCCTTTTTGGACTATTTTGCAAACTTAGTGAAGGATGCTAGCAAGAACTTTAACTCAAAATCGGCACGGGTTGCCGTTATCCTAGAACAATAAAACTGCGCACACATGTTATTTAGGTTAAAGCGCACCAATCTAGCGGGTAAGCATATCAAATTTCGATCCTTTAGTTTTTCCATACATTTTTGGGACAGTCTAACATACATACCTAATAAGCATTTCTGTGAATGTTATAAGAAGAATATATACCAAACCTGCAACGATAAGTCATTTGTAAGCGTTTTAAGTATTAGTTTATTTGAAAGTACACTTTTTATAAACTTAAAAAAAAAAAACAAATTTTAATCATTTAATTTTAAAAATCAAATGTAAAGGGAATTTTCATGGAAGAGATTGATAAAAGTAGGAAATATCACGCCGCAAACCTTACATCTCCATACCAACAAAGAGCTGAGGGATAAGCACTTTTGAGGAAAAAGGGGAGCATGTTTCCGGTGCTGGACTCCACGCTTAAAGGCAACCAAGTGCCTCCAAGCATCCCTGCCACAGCAACCACTAACACCATAGACCAGATACACCTGCAAGAGAGAGGAGCGGGGAGAAAGAGGAGTGGAAGGAGAAACTGCTATCCGCCGCGTTACATCTCGTGTTTTACTAGATGCTTGATTAAATAATTTTATTTGCCTTTTTTATTTTGGATTGTCCAGTAAAATTTTTGTTGATTTTAATTGATTTCTCAAAAAGTTAGTTTACGGATTAATATTTCTTATGCATATAACCTTTTTCTTTGCTAGTTTATTTATATTTAATCAGCTTTTCCTTTGATTTTTCCTACTAGTTTTGTAACGTTCAAGTTAAGTAATTCTATTTACGGCCTATCCTAGTAGTTTTTTCAGGCGAAGTCATCACCCTTCTTCGTAAAAATAGTTTTTCCTTTCGTCCGCTTTCTTTTATTTTCCTTTTTTTATTTTTGCTTAGTTCATTTTCTTATAAATAGTCGAAACTAAACTTTCTTTAATTTTCTTGCGTTAGAATTTCGTACACGTATTTTGTTTGCATCTTTTCTATTTATTTTTTTATTTTTTTGCCATCCTTGTGTCATTTTTAATAGAGCGTTCCGCGCGTCCGAATAAATTCCAACGTAGCTTGGTTACCTCTCCCACCTGCATATGAGTAGTGGAAAACTTCCAGCATAGGGGAATTGATATATGTATGTATATGTGTAGATTAATCTTTTTTTTACTGCAACCCTCTCCCCGCGACGCAGGCGCCTATGTCAACGGAAAGATCGGTGAGTGCTAGAGCATAAGATATCTACCAACATCATAATTTACCTATGGTTACTTACCTACGTACATATATAACGATTCACATATCTTGGAAGCTAGGTAAGGGAGTAAAGCTACCGGCACTCAGTTGTGTCCGATAAGCGAGAGTTGGGATTTTTTTTGGTAAATTTTGTTTGCTATTTCCTTTTATTTAGTTTTCAGTTATTTAGCCTTACTAAATTATTTTGGGAACACATTTGCCCAGTTATTTTTATTTCCATTAAATACATTTTTTTTTTTCATTTTTCTTGTTTTTGCCAATTTGCATTTAACTAAATTTTGCTATCGGTTTTTGGATTGTGTGGATGTAATGCGGATCACCTTTCATTTCATTCCCCGCTTTTTTTGTTATTTTTCTTTCTTTCTTATTTGCATTATATCTTTTTGGATAATTTTCGGCCTTTGAATTTTATTAATGAAGTTAGACTGACTATTGAAGTTTGTTAAAGAAGTTGATCGAATTTCGTATTTTTCTTTCCTTTTTTTTGTAGTTCTAATTAACCTAAGCGGTCGTTTAATTCCCGGGTTATATCTTTTGTTTGTATTATACATTGAATTTTAATCTAGATTTAGAAATTACATAAATCTCGTTATTAGTTGTAAGATACTTTAATATTGGTAGTTGTTAATTTTTTTCCCCTTTTTTTATTTCTTTAAAGTAAGTTTATATAAATCGTTCGTTGTATCACTTTTCTTTTTAAGATAAGTTGGCTTAAAATAAATTAAGATTGTGAAATTTTGGAACCGAAATCTCAGTCGCCTTTTCTTCTATTTTTGGATTTCGCTTCTTCTTTATATGGGGTGAAAAATAAACACCATGTCCGGCTGATTCATTAATTAATTGGTGTGGGTGTTGCACTTGTGCATTTGGGGGGACGTGAATGTGTGGCGAGTAGGACAGAGAGGACACGTTAGGAACATGAGACGATAACAGACGGACGGACCTGTGTCAGGCAAAGGGGACTCCACTCGGTGAGCGGAGTCAAAGGGGAGTCCAAGGTCGTTCATGATCGATGAACGAGAGGGGCGGCATGACTCACTTGACACGGACAGGCCTCTTTCTTTCAACTCTTTTCCTTGCTTATCTATCTATTTATACTTCACCCAGGCATGAACTCTTTTTGTTTGTGTAGCTGCAGGCAAGGCTGGTGAGCAAAAACTCATCCCACCCGACGAGCTAGCGGGATGCCACCATGCCACCTGCCACCTTTGCCTTGCCCCATCCGACAATTGCATAACAATGGCGCCCAACGGAATAGCCCATTTTCCAATTTTTTATTTTCTATTTGTAATTTTCAATTTTTAATCTTAATTTCCATTCCAATTCTATTTTGTATTACTTTTCGTTCAAAATTTTGAAATTTTTGTTTTTCCTTAATAAATATCCTTTCTTTCATCTTTCCTATCTTTAAATGAAATATAAGCTTTCCCATAACTTTTTCATTTCTGCTTTTCGATAACTTTCTTTTTTTTTTTTGTTTACACTCTTCTCTTTACCTTACTTTCGATTTCCGATTTCCTCCTCTGACTGGACTGATGACCGTTGTAGGGGCAACATCGCTTGGACCAGTCCGACGCGATATGTGCCACCCAAAAAAAAAAACAATAGGGAATACTCGTCTTGCCGTAGAAGTTCCTGATGAGAGTTGCAACGCTTGCATAAGAGGTATTCTGCGGTAAGACTAGTATGTTGACAAGTGGATGTTTTAGCGTGTAGGTGACTGTTTAAGCTACCGTGTACGTGGTCCAGCACTGCGTGCACGTGAGGTTTGCAGTCAGCCTACACGAGGGAGAATTGAGTCAGTGTGGCAACCAAGCTTGAAGCCAGTACCACTAGGCTTGCAGTGCCACACTGAATAAATGGACAGATTGGGGAGACGTTAGCTGACTAGGACCAAGACTAGTTACAGACGGACCACTCACTCACATTCACTATGACCTCGCCGAGGTGCAACACCAGCACACACCAATACTAAACCACATTAGATTTTCCAATTAACAAACCTTAAACAACAACAAAGCTTAAAAACAATTTATTAAGTCTTTTTATATCAATAGCATATATGTACCTACATACGCATATCTGTATATACCTTTATAATCAGACTTATATACCACGCATATTTGGAACAAAACATCGCGCGATTTTTAATTCCAAATTTCCATTTTTTATTTTAATAAAAATTTAAAATATTTAGCTCATTAATCTAACTTGGAATTAAAAATCGCGCGATTTTAAATTTCCGCACGGCATTATCTCCTTTTGTCAACACGGGCGTTGTTTCTTTTTCAAAAGGGAAATAACGCCCGCTCAAAAGGAAATAGCGCCCGCGGGCGTTATTTCCAATTTAAAGGAAATAGTGCCCGCGGGCGTTATTTCTTTTTTGAAAAGGAAATAACGCCCGCGAGCACTGTTTCCTTTTGAAAAAGGTTTTCGCGAATAGCTGAAGGCTGTTTGACTTTTCGAGAGGACTCTTCTAAGTCTCGCTGTGTCGTCGACCTTTTCGCCGCCAGTGCACAAATTTCTCCACGAGGTTCTCTTCGCCTATCTCAGAGCTTTTTTGTAGGCCCTTAGTTTAGCTTTATATTCGTGCCAATGAGGCTCAGAGCCGAAGCTCTTGGCCTTGTTAAATAGTTTCCGGCATGATTTGCGGAGCGAGTCCAAATGGCCTGTATTTACCGCGTGGTTTTGGCACTGCACAAGCCTGTCCTAGAGGATTTGAGAGCGCCGATGTAAATGTAGTAACAAGATCCTCCAGCTCCTCTACTGATGAGGGGGTTTGTGATGGCAGTACTGGTAGGTCTCTGTCTAATATTTCATTGTGTAACTGCCAATTAGTGTTACGTGGATTGCGCTTCATAATTGGTTGTTCTACAATAAAGTCTAAAACCATTTCTAAATAACGGTGGTCGGAGAATGAATGTTCTTCAAGAACCCGCCATTTTCTGACCCACTCATAAGCGCCTTCACTACAGATAGTGAGGTCTGTGACCTCCCTGCGGATCTTAGTGATAAAAGTAGGCTCATTACCCACGTTGCAAATTACCAGGTTGGTTGTTAATAGGTAATCAAACAGAGACTCGCCCCTGGCATTGATATCGGAGCTCCACCATTGAACATAGTGAGCATTAGCGTCCGTTCCAATAATAAGATTACCCATGCAGAAATTTGACCCCAGGTCTTTCACCTCCGTTTGTGGTGGAGGTTCTTCGGCGTCGTAGGGCATATAGACCGACGCCACCGTCAGGCGGGTGCTGTCGACCGTTAGACTGATAGCGGTAATATCACCATTGGTGTAGTTAGGTAGGAGAAAGGAGTTCTACTCAGACTTGACCAAAATACACGTTCTGACTTTGCTCTCCTCGCTGGCTCGAATGAGCTTGAAGCCCTTAGTCCCCAATCCGCAGATTCTCGAGCTATAGGCCCAGGGTTCTTGGATGAGGGCCACATCCACGTCGCCTTTAGAAAGACGACTACTTAAAGCAGCCGAGGCCACTTTAAATTTGTGCAGATTGATCTGAAGCACCACCAACATGAGAGCGCACACACTTCCCTGCCGTCGAAATATCGTCGAGGTTTGCCCCATCCTGGAGGTTGTCTATCAACGACGAGTTGTTCCGATTAACTGCCCGATATGGCGTTGCGGGAGTCCTGCTGTCTGTAGCGTTAGATGTTAATCGCTCAGCGTTGGCTGCTACCACCGTGACGTCGAGGAGGTCCTCGTCCTGTAGGCTGTCCTCCATCTCCGAGTTGATCACAGCACTATCGCCAAGGGACTTGGCGGATAACATGCTTTCCGCATCGGAATCCTCCGCTTCCTCTTCCGGTAATTCGTCTTCCGGCTCCCTCGGAACAGCCGAGAAGGCAGCTCGCTGAGCATCACCACGACATACGTGGATAACGATCTGGCCAACGCTGTAGTGTACTAGGCCATTGCACCTTTTAAAGGGCTCGATTGACTCTTTATTCATGGTGAACACCACCTGTCTGTCGGGCCCTACCGCATCCCCGACCAGATTGACACTCCAGTCTTGCGTTGGGAGGGACAGATTCATTAGCCGTAGCATCCCGAGAATTCTCTCGGTTTCGTCAGGGATGGCCCGAATCCATGCCCTTGCCCTTGGACGAGCTGGAATGTCCTTGCAGTCGACGACCTCGTACTTTGCGCCCTTGTAGACTTCACCCAGTTTAGCAGCTGCTGCCTTGTACAGTGCTACAGTTTTTGCATCCTCGCATGCGAGTAATTTAATCTGACCCTGGTGCCAACCCGCATCCGTTACTCGCGCCGAACTACCCGGAAACTCCGGAGCAACGTTGAGAAGAATCTTGCCGAGTTCATTTCGCACGTAACGCCACCGGTCCTTGGGGATGGCCAGACGGTCATTGCCTCGGTCAAGCACGCCTATAAGGATCCTTTCCTTGGTTACCTCAGCAAAGCTTAGTTTGCCCGCTCCAGGGGTACTCTGATGCCGCTTGGCTCCAGGTCCGATCTCTGGCGCTTGAAAGGGGTAACTTTTAACCTCTTTGGCATGTGAGTATTTTGGAAATCCGGTATCACAGCTTTCGCTAGCTCTACCGATTTTCAGGAATTCGGCGACAGCGATTCCTGCGGTACCCCTTCATAAATGCTCTACCTCGTCCAACTTTGTATTCGTAGAAATGTTAATTGCTCCCATAGCAATGTGTAGGCCATTTCTAAGTTTGCATATGCATGCGCAAATATCTGCAACAAATGATCGCCTAACATTAACGTCGCTAACGTGTGCAATATTTATTTCAATATTGCAACGTGGGTAGCGAGCCTACTTTCATCACTAAAACTCGTAGGGAGGTCATAGATCTCACTATTTGAAGTGAAGGCGCTTATGAGTGGGTCAGAAAATGGTGTGTTCTTGAAGAACACTCATTCTCCGACCACCGATTTATAGAAATAGTTTTGGACTTTCGTGTAGAGCAACCTATTATGAAACGCAATCCGCGCAATACTGATTGGCAGCTACACAATGAAATTTTAACCAGAGACCTACCAGTACTACCCCCACAAGCCCCCTCATCGGTTGAGGAGCTGGGGGACCTGGTAACGACATACACCACGGCGCTCTCAAATGCCCTAGAACAAGCTTGCCCAGTGCCAAACCTACGCGGTAAACATAGGCCACATTCGTGGACCTACGACCTGGACTCGGTCCGTAAAACCTGCAGGAACCTCGACACGGAGCCTCAATGGCTCGAATACAGAGTTAAACTAAGGGCCTACAAAAAAGCCCTGAGACAGGCACTGGGGTCGAAAAGGTCGACGACACAGCGAGACATAGACGAGTTCTCTCGAAAACTCAAACAGCTATTAGCTTTTTGCAGAAGCCGGACGGATCCTAGACCAACACGGAAGGGGAAACCCTTGAGCTTCTCTTGAACACACATTTTCCGGGTAACTTGCATAATGCACCGTCAGCTCCTGCAACAAGCCTGGCAGTAAATATACCAATCACGCAGGAAAGGGTAAGGCGGGCAGTTGAGAGCTTTGAACCGTTTAAGGCTGCAGGACCGGACGGGATTATCCCCGCGCAACTCATTAACTCGCTGGAGACATCAGCCAAATGGCTAGTATTTCTCTGGCTCTCAACTACATTCCGTGCTCCTGGAGACACGCCACGGTAGTGTTTATTCCTAAGGCTGGGAAGGCCTCCTACTACGATGCAAAGGACTACAGACCCATCAGCCTCTCGTCCGTTGCACTCAAAACCTTCGAGAGGATTATCAGGGACTACCTTGCCACTACTATTGATAGCAACCTTATCTCCAGCTATCAGCATGCTTACACCAAGGTTAAATCAACAGAAACTGCGCTTCACAGCCTAGTCTCTATCATTGAAAAATCGTTGGGTGAAAAGGATTACTGTTTCGTGGCCTTCGTTGACATTGAAGGTGCTTTTAACAATATAAGTCCGGACGCTATAAGCTCCGCTCTTACTAATCTGGGCATAAGCAGATCCCTAGCTGGACTAATCGATCAACTACTACGGGGGAGGAAAATATCTTCATCACTTGGCACGGTTGATTTATCACGCTATGTCACAAGGGGAACGCCTCAGGGTGGTGTTTTCCCCCCGCTTCTATGGAACCTCACTGTCAACTCGTTGCTACGAGACACATGCATATCGCTGGCTTCGTGAGCAAATGTCTTAAGTCCATATTTTTTTTTTTTGAAAAATGAGAATTTAATTCAAAACGATGTATTTATAACTGTAATATCGCTTTGCATTAAAATCTAATTTTTCAAAAAGAAGGACTTAAGACATTTGCTCACGAAGCCAGCGATATGCAGACGATTTAGCCATTGCATACAGGGGCAAATTCCCACAAACCCTGTGCGACTTGATGCAAGTAGCACAGCGTGAAGTTTCGTCATGGTCCTCTCGTTGCGGACTTAGTATCAACCCGAGTAAAGTAGAACTCGTTCTCTACACCAACCGGTACAAAATACCACCGCTGGACCTACCAGAACTTAATGGCGTGAGCCTGAAATTAGCTGATAAAGCCGAATTCTTGGGCACAGTTCTGAACAGGAAGTTAAACTGGAAGGAGAATATGCTTCAGCGCCAGAGGAAGGCGTGTGTTGCACTTTACACATGCAAAAGAGCCATTGGCAAAAGGTGGGGTCTCAGCCCCAAAATATGCAGATGGATCTACACTGCAATTATCCGACCTATCATGCTATATGGAGTCGTGGTGCGGTGGCTTGTGCTGAGCAAGGCCACTAACCTGAATCTGTTAGGTAAAGTCCATAGATCTGGCATGATCTGTATAAGCGGCGCGCTAAGAACAACGCCCAAAGAAGCTCTCCAGGCCAATCTAGGCATTCTGCCACTCGATCTGGAAGCGTACCAGGCAGCAGGGGCAACGGCTCCGCGGCTGAGGGAAACGTCTGGCTGGGGCGCAAGCACAACTGGACACTCCAGTATTCTATGATCTTACAGTTTTCTCCCTCTGAGCACAGATCGATGTGCCGCCACAACAGTCGGAGACAGCTGTTTCAAAACGAACATCCCAGCAGGGAAGAATGGGAGAGGATGGATCGCTGCCCCGCTACTAATGGCGGAATTTCTGTTTACACTGACAGCTTGAAGCTAGACGGCAGATTTGGAGGAAGGGATCTGGAACTTGAGCTCTCCTTCAGACTACCTGATCACTGCAGCGTCTTCCAGGCTGAAGCCTCAGCAATCTTGGATGCCGCGATTTGAATAAGTAAACGCGCTATCGGCGAAGACATCGTTATTTTCAGCGACAGCCAGGCGGCCATCAAAGCTCTTGGCTATTATTCGTTCAACTCTGAACTGACGCTCAGCTGTCGTTGATCTCTTCAAGAGATGGCCCAACAGAACCGCGTGAACCTCACATGGGTCCCGGGACACAGGGACATTGAGGGAAACTGTAAGGCAGACGAACTTGCCAAGCAGGTTCTTCGGGATAAACCTGGCCAAAATGGGATCGTAAAAGATCTAGAGCAGGCCCAGGCAGCTAGTGGAACAATTGTCCGAAAATCTGAGAACCAAATTGACACAGATTATTACGCTCTTTGCTTGGCCTCTCGAACAATGAAATTGTTGCTGCACTTGTGAGAGCCTATGATCGTAACGACCAATCAATGGATGCCATTTGCTTTTTCACCTGCAAGCAACGACTCAACAACATACGCCGAGTGAGGGAGCAAAATCATGAATTATGGCGATAACCGCTCTTTCTAATACACCCTCACTTTCAATTCTGCCGGGCCCTGATCTAGAGGCATTCACGCCCAAAGAAGGAGAGAAATCTCCATATTAATAGGTGTTCTAACAGGGCACTGCCTTCTTGGTAGGCACGCAGAAAGGCTAGGTGTACCCAAAGATGATGAGGAAGAGGAAACGGTGAAGCACCTCATCTGCAGCTACCCGGCTATAAGCGGCACGAGAACGCGCTCTTTGGGAGTTCCCTTCCTGGATAGCCTAAGCCAGATCGCGGAACTAGACATAAAGGACTTGATGGCCTTCATAAAATCATCTAAGTGGTTCGAGGAGGAGTAACGGTGTCGGTTTAGGAGTGTCAGTCCCGGGATTCCGCTATGTGGAAAGAATCCTTTCATCCTGTTAAAAGTTCAAAGGTGGAGATTTGTTGCACAGTCTTTTAAATATGAGGCAAATACTAAAATAAGGTAGTTTTCGAAGCCTTATTGGACTATTTTGCAAACTTAGTGAAGGATGCTAGCAAGAACTTTAACTCAAAATCGGCACGGGTTGCCGTTATCCTAGAACAATAAAACTGCGCACACATGTTATTTAGGTTAAAGCGCACCAATCTAGCGGGTAAGCATATCAAATTTCGATCCTTTAGTTTTTCCATACATTTTTGGGACAGTCTAACATACATACCTAATAAGCATTTCTGTGAATGTTATAAGAAGAATATATACCAAACCTGCAACGATAAGTAATTTGTAAGCGTTTTAAGTATTAGTTTATTTGAAAGTACACTTTTTATAAACTTAAAAAAAAAAAACAAATTTTAATCATTTAATTTTAAAAATCAAATGTAAAGGGAATTTTCATGGAAGAGATTGATAAAAGTAGGAAATATCACGCCGCAAACCTTACATCTCCATACCAACAAAGAGCTGAGGGATAAGCACTTTTGAGGAAAAAGGGGAGCATGTTTCCGGTGCTGGACTCCACGCTTAAAGGCAACCAAGTGCCTCCAAGCATCCCTGCCACAGCAACCACTAACACCATAGACGAGATACACCTGCAAGAGAGAGGAGCGGGGAGAAAGAGGAGTGGAAGGAGAAACTGCTATCCGCCGCGTTACATCTCGTGTTTTACTAGATGCTTGATTAAATAATTTTATTTGCCTTTTTTATTTTGGATTGTCCAGTAAAATTTTTGTTGATTTTAATTGATTTCTCAAAAAGTTAGTTTACGGATTAATATTTCTTATGCATATAACCTTTTTCTTTGCCAGTTTATTTATATTTAATCAGCTTTTCCTTTGATTTTTCCTACTAGTTTTGTAACGTTCAAGTTAAGTAATTCTATTTACGGCCTATCCTAGTAGTTTTTTCAGGCGAAGTCATCACCCTTCTTCGTAAAAATAGTTTTTCCTTTCGTCCGCTTTCTTTTATTTTCCTTTTTTTATTTTTGCTTAGTTCATTTTCTTATAAATAGTCGAAACTAAACTTTCTTTAATTTTCTTGCGTTAGAATTTCGTACACGTATTTTGTTTGCATCTTTTCTATTTATTTTTTTATTTTTTTGCCATCCTTGTGTCATTTTTAATAGAGCGTTCCGCGCGTCCGAATAAATTCCAACGTAGCTTGGTTACCTCTCCCACCTGCATATGAGTAGTGGAAAACTTCCAGCATAGGGGAATTGATATATGTATGTATATGTGTAGATTAATCTTTTTTTACTGCAACCCTCTCCCCGCGACGCAGGCGCCTATGTCAACGGAAAGATCGGTGAGTGCTAGAGCATAAGATATCTACCAACATCATAATTTACCTATGGTTACTTACCTACGTACATATATAACGATTCACATATCTTGGAAGCTAGGTAAGGGAGTAAAGCTACCGGCACTCAGTTGTGTCCGATAAGCGAGAGTTGGGATTTTTTTTGGTAAATTTTGTTTGCTATTTCCTTTTATTTAGTTTTCAGTTATTTAGCCTTACTAAATTATTTTGGGAACACATTTGCCCAGTTATTTTTATTTCCATTAAATACATTTTTTTTTTTTCATTTTTCTTGTTTTTGCCAATTTGCATTTAACTAAATTTTGCTATCGGTTTTTGGATTGTGTGGATGTAATGCGGATCACCTTTCATTTCATTCCCCGCTTTTTTTGTTATTTTTCTTTCTTTCTTATTTGCATTATATCTTTTTGGATAATTTTCGGCCTTTGAATTTTATTAATGAAGTTAGACTGACTATTGAAGTTTGTTAAAGAAGTTGATCGAATTTCGTATTTTTCTTTCCTTTTTTTTGTAGTTCTAATTAACCTAAGCGGTCGTTTAATTCCCGGGTTATATCTTTTGTTTGTATTATACATTGAATTTTAATCTAGATTTAGAAATTACATAAATCTCTTTATTAGTTGTAAGATACTTTAATATTGGTAGTTGTTAATTTTTTTCCCCTTTTTTTATTTCTTTAAAGTAAGTTTATATAAATCGTTCGTTGTATCACTTTTCTTTTTAAGATAAGTTGGCTTAAAATAAATTAAGATTGTGAAATTTTGGAACCGAAATCTCAGTCGCCTTTTCTTCTATTTTTGGATTTCGCTTCTTCTTTATATGGGGTGAAAAATAAACACCATGTCCGGCTGATTCATTAATTAATTGGTGTGGGTGTTGCACTTGTGCATTTGGGGGGACGTGAATGTGATCGATGAACGAGAGGGGCGGCATGACTCACTTGACACGGACAGGCCTCTTTCTTTCAACTCTTTTCCTTGCTTATCTATCTATTTATACTTCACCCAGGCATGAACTCTTTTTGTTTGTGTAGCTGCAGGCAAGGCTGGTGAGCAAAAACTCATCCCACCCGACGAGCTAGCGGGATGCCACCATGCCACCTGCCACCTTTGCCTTGCCCCATCCGACAATTGCATAACAATGGCGCCCAACGGAATAGCCCATTTTCCAATTTTTTATTTTCTATTTGTAATTTTCAATTTTTAATCTTAATTTCCATTCCAATTCTATTTTGTATTACTTTTCGTTCAAAATTTTGAAATTTTTGTTTTTCCTTAATAAATATCCTTTCTTTCATCTTTCCTATCTTTAAATGAAATATAAGCTTTCCCATAACTTTTTCATTTCTGCTTTTCGATAACTTTCTTTTTTTTTTTTTGTTTACACTCTTTTCTTTACCTTACTTTCGATTTCCGATTTCCTCCTCTGACTGGACTGATGACCGTTGTAGGGGCAACATCGCTTGGACCAGTCCGACGCGATATGTGCCACGCAAAAAAAAAAACAATAGGGAATACTCGTCTTGCCGTAGAAGTTCCTGATGAGAGTTGCAACGCTTGCATAAGAGGTATTCTGCGGTAAGACTAGTATGTTGACAAGTGGATGTTTTAGCGTGTAGGTGACTGTTTAAGCTACCGTGTACGTGGTCCAGCACTGCGTGCACGTGAGGTTTGCAGTCAGCCTACACGAGGGAGAATTGAGTCAGTGTGGCAACCAAGCTTGAAGCCAGTACCACTAGGCTTGCAGTGCCACACTGAATAAATGGACAGATTGGGGAGACGTTAGCTGACTAGGACCAAGACTAGTTACAGACGGACCACTCACTCACATTCACTATGACCTCGCCGAGGTGCAACACCAGCACACACCAATACTAAACCACATTAGATTTTCCAATTAACAAACCTTAAACAACAACAAAGCTTAAAAACAATTTATTAAGTCTTTTTATATCAATAGCATATACGTACCTACATACGCATATCTGTATATACCTTTATAATCAGACTTATATACCACGCATATTTCATTTATTTAATTTGAATTTTTTTGATATACACGTATGTTTCCTTTTTTTATATATAATACCCTTTTTTAATATTGTTTACAATATGTTTTTTGAGAAAAATTTACCTACGCGCTGCAGGAACCAGACAAGCCGACATATGTTTCGATGATACTGGAGTTACATCTCTTCAAGGACTTTTCTTCCCGGCATTGTGAGAGTCGAACTCACAACACTGTAGTGACTTGTATGCTAGAAGGTCTAGCACCTTAGGCCACTACCCAGCTTGAAGGTAAACCCTTCTCAGTGTCCATTTATGCATATATTTATACTTCCATATAGAACATTTCTTTAATTTCAATGCTAACTTATATGAAAGATTTGCGAATTTTTAGGACTTGGTGTGAAACCTATGAAAGAATTTTCATACTTAATCAAGCACGAATATTTTTCATTTATAACATTTAACTCTTTGTTGCTTTTTTGACTTGTAGTCTATTGCTGTAAGTACCGACGCTATTTACAAGCAATTTTCGGGATTGTATGAAAATGTGTTTTTTGAGAAAAATTTACCTACGCGCTGCAGGAACCAGACAAGCCGACATATGTTTCGATGATACTGGAGTTACATCTCTTCAAGGACTTTTCTTCCCGGCATTGTGAGAGTCGAACTCACAACACTGTAGTGACTTGTATGCTAGAAGGTCCAGCACCTTAGGCCACTACCCAGCTTGAAGGTAAACCCTTCTCAGTGTCCATTTATGCATATATTTATACTTCCATATAGAACATTTCTTTAATTTCAATGCTAACTTATATGAAAGATTTGCGAATTTTTAGGACTTGGTGTGAAACCTATGAAAGAATTTTCATATTTAATCAAGCACGAATATTTTTCATTTATAACATTTAACTCTTTGTTGCTTTTTTGACTTGTAGTCTATTGCTGTAAGTACCGACGCTATTTACAAGCAATTTTCGGGATTGTATGAAAATGTGTTTTTTGAGAAAAATTTACCTACGCGCTGCAGGAACCAGACAATCCGACATATGTTTCGATGATACTGGAGTTACATCTCTTCAAGGACTTTTCTTCCCGGCATTGTGAGAGTCGAACTCACAACACTGTAGTGACTTGTATGCTAGAAGGTCTAGCACCTTAGGCCACTACCCAGCTTGAAGGTAAACCCTTCTCAGTGTCCATTTATGCATATATTTATACTTCCATATAGAACATTTCTTTAATTTCAATGCTAACTTATATGAAAGATTTGCGAATTTTTAGGACTTGGTGTGAAACCTATGAAAGAATTTTCATACTTAATCAAGCACGAATATTTTTCATTTATAACATTTAACTCTTTGTTGCTTTTTTGACTTGTAGTCTATTGCTGTAAGTACCGACGCTATTTACAAGCAATTTTCGGGATTTACAGCAATAGACTACAAGTCAAAAAAGCAACAAAGAGTTAAATGTTATAAATGAAAAATATTCGTGCTTGATTAAGTATGAAAATTCTTTCATAGGTTTCACACCAAGTCCTAAAAATTCGCAAATCTTTCATATAAGTTAGCATTGAAATTAAAGAAATGTTCTATATGGAAGTATAAATATATGCATAAATGGACACTGAGAAGGGTTTACCTTCAAGCTGGGTAGTGGCCTAAGGTGCTAGACCTTCTAGCATACAAGTCACTACAGTGTTGTGAGTTCGACTCTCACAATGCCGGGAAGAAAAGTCCTTGAAGAGATGTAACTCCAGTATCATCGAAACATATGTCGGCTTGTCTGGTTCCTGCAGCGCGTAGGTAAATTTTTCTCAAAAAACACATTTTCATACAATCCCGAAAATTGCTTGTAGTGGCCTAAGGTGCTAGACCTTCTAGCATACAAGTCACTACAGTGTTGTGAGTTCGACTCTCACAATGCCGGGAAGAAAAGTCCTTGAAGAGATGTAACTCCAGTATCATCGAAACATATGTCGGCTTGTCTGGTTCCTGCAGCGCGTAGGTAAATTTTTCTCAAAAAACACATTTTCATACAATCCCGAAAATTGCTTGTAAATAGCGTCGGTACTTACAGCAATAGACTACAAGTCAAAAAAGCAACAAATTGTTTACAATAATTAAATTTATACCTTTCCAATTTTAAGTTTTTTTATAAACCATATAAATTTAATTTTTGGGGGCACTTAAATATTTTTCGACCTTGTTTCGAATTTGAGTTCGATATTGGAATATAGCGTAGTTGCTTATTTGATAATTCTTTTTCGGTTTACTCCCGTTTTTTTATCTTTTTTCTTTCTCAATTTTTTTTTCTCGTTATTTTTGAGTTCCACAAAAACAATAAACCTTGTTGATACATCCTTGTACGGTGCAGTGAAATAACGCCCGCGGGCGTTATTTCCTTTTGAAAGTAAATAGCTCCGTGTGGAAATTTAAATTTTCATTTTTTATTTTAATAAAAATTGAAAATATTTAGTCTTATTAATTTATCATTTACTCAAAACTGAGTTAAAAATACTGGGTCTATTAAAAAAAGCGCCGCCTTATTAATTTATCATTTACTCAAAACTGAGTTAAAAATACTGGGTTTATTAAAAAAAAGCGCCGCAGGCGAAAATTTTCATTTTTTATTTTAATAAAAATTTAAAATATTTAGCCTTATTAATTTATTATTTACTCAAAACTGAGTTAAAAATACTGGCTTTATTAAAAAAAGCGCCGCAGGCGAAAATTTCGAATAAAAAGTCGCGCGATTTTTAATTCCAAATTTTCATTTTTTATTTTAATAAAAATTTAAAATATTTAGCCTTATTAATCTAACATTTACTCAAAACTGAGTTAAAAATACTGGGTCTATTAAAAAATTTTAATTTTTTATTTAAATAAAAATACTGGGTTTATGAAAAAAAGCCCCGCAGGCGAAAATTTTAAATTAAAAATCGCGCGATTTAAACGATTTAAATTAGCCGTATTAATCTAACATTTACTCAAAACTGAGTTAAAAATACTGGGTCTATTAAAAAAAGTGCCGCAGGCGAAAATTTGGAACAAAACATCGCGCGATTTTAAATTTCCATTTTTTATTTTAATAAAAATTTAAAATATTTAGCTCATTAATCTAACTTGGAATTAAAAATCGCGCGATTTTAAATTTCCGCACGGCATTATCTCCTTTTGTCAACACGGGCGTTGTTTCTTTTTCAAAAGGGAAATAACGCCCGCTCAAAAGGAAATAGCGCCCGCGGGTGTTATTTCCAATTTAAAGGAAATAGTGCCCGCGGGCGTTATTTCTTTTTTGAAAAGGAAATAACGCCCGCGAGCACTGTTTCCTTTTGAAAAAGGAAATAAGCCCGCGGGCGTTATTTCACTGCCCCCTTTGTACAACTATCTGCTGAGATACTTAACCCTGATAGTAAATTTTTCTACCCTTGTTGTAACCCTAGTTTAAATTTTTTGGGTTTGAACTTTTTTTATTATAGCTTCTTCGGAATTCCCTCCGATCAGCATTTTTCCCCAGTCCCCTCGCGAGGTAGTTGGCCTTTTTCCTTTTGACCAGCCTTTTTCCTTTTTGAATGTTTTTTATTGGAGCCTAGCTCGAAAATTGTTTATACCTGCTGTACTTTTTACTAGTGCTAGGGTATTCTAATTTTTCATGTTACGAAATTTTTATGAATTTTGATACTTAGAGAAAATTGACAAAGATTTACACAGCGATGGATACCATGACGTGTTTCGGACTTACCAGGGTCCACCTCAGATGGATTTTCGGACACAGAACTACTGTGTCTTCACCGAAGCGTTTAAAGCAATTGCTTATAACAAATCAGCTACGATGCCCTGTAGTATTTCTAAGTCAATTTTCTTATAAGCGTGCCAATTTCATACCTTTAGACATAAGGCCGCGACATATTTTCCATATGATACACGGAATATGAGTATATTATTAGGCGTGCATATTTATGCAGAAGCACACAGAGGTTGTTTTTTTTTTTTTAATTTGCATTCCTTCATACCACTTTTTTTGTGTATTATTGATTTGGTGTATACTTATGTATCAATTATGAATGTTTCTTATTGGAGCTTAGCTCGAAAATCGTTTATACCTGCTGTACTTTTTACTAGTACTAGGGTATTCTAATTTTTGATGTAACGAAATTTTTATGAATTTTGATACTTAGAGAAAATTGACAAAGATTTACACAGCGATGGATACCACGACGCGTTTCGGACTTTCCAGGGTCCACACCAGATGGATTTTCCTTTTTGTTTCGGGATTGTTGTCGATAACCTGGCTTTCCCTCATTTTTGCCTTTTGTGACCCTTAACCCTCATACCCCCTTGCGGACCTGTACATCGTTTGGCGATTCAGACCCATTATTGGGGGAAGAAAGTTTTCGTTGTTTGGAGAGAGGACGAGATTGTCGAAGGATTGGACCTAAACAGGATTGTGACGCGGAGCAGAACCAGGGCGTTCCAGGACGAAGTTGTCGGATCGGGTTTTACGCAGATCGATACGGGCATACCTCATTCCGATCTTTTGCCAACAGACCTTGTTAACAGGTGTGCTTAGCGGGTTTTTAGGTCATCGGGGGAACATATAGTCCAAACAGTCCGTCCGTCTAGCTTTAGAATAACTGAAGCCTTTTCGTTTTCCGGGGAGGGGGGGGGGGGAAGTAGTTTTTCCAGAAAAGTTGACGAGCTATTTAATATGTCTGATTCGCAGCAAGACGGAGCGGTAGGTGGAGCCGTTAGTGGAGCAGTTGGCGGAACAGGCCCCTGGGCTATCCCTAGGCGAAGGAGCCATCAAGGGACCAGGTTGCTGAGAGTGCGGATCAGCAGCAAGGTGTATCGGGTTCAACGGCCATCAGCATTAATCAGCTGAGCTGGTCAGTCATCTACTCCAGATCGAAGCGGTAGCCAGGGGCCAGCCAACCAGCGTGTCGATCCAAATGCTACGTTGGGGGGTTCAGGTTCATCGAGAAACACCCAGGACACACCGAAATGGAAGAAGTTGGACCTGGACAAGTGGCACGTGAAGTTTGACGGCACGAACAAAGGAATTACGGTGGAGAGCGTCCTTTTTAGAATAGAGAAGTTGCGGCAGCAACTCAATATATCCCACTTTCAGCTCTTCACCGACTTCCATTGTCTCGTAACGGGCTCTGCCTTGAACGGCGGAGATGCTAGCTCACTTCAAGACCGCGGAGCCCGATTAAGAGATTATCCGCGAAATTATGGAATGCTAACTACAGCCAGGGGAAGGGTTCGACGACTTCTACGGTGAGGTCCATAATTTGACTTTCCGGCTCAGGAAAATTATTCCCGAGAAGGAGCTGGTGGGGATAATTAGGAACCTGAAGCCCTACTTTGCAAATTTAACGTTTGCATCGAAAATCGACACGTTGGCCGAGCTGAAGGCCGAGGGTAGGCGAGCGGAGCGTATCATTAAAGAGAATAAGAGTAGGGCCAAAGCAGTTAGTGAGTTAGGGTACCCCGAAGCGACACCTGCGGATGAGGAAGTAAAGTAGGCTCCCGTAGACGCGATCTCTAACAATTTCCAGCGGAAGGGGCCGCCCCAGCAGCATAATTCCGCAACGCAGGGAACTTCGGCCCAGCCGAAGCCATCTTTTGGTCCCAATCCCACCACCAATTCTTTCTGTGCGTCACCGTATCATTTAATGTTGTGTTATGCGTGTGGTATGCCTGTTGACCCTTTGGTAAAGAATCCGTCCGAATTGAAAAAGGATAATCATTGTAAGACCCCGTTCTATAGTATGATTTGTTTTGCGTGTGGTAAGGATACGTCCTTTTGTGTCTTCAAACCAGGTAAGGGAAACTCCCAACTGGCGGAGATTACTGGAAGCTCTCGCCAGGAGACAGAATACCCGGAGTCAAAATTTTAAAGAGAGACAGCGGTGGTATAGATATGGACAAGACAGCAGAAGGGAAAAAAGTCATGCCAAATAGTCTACACCAGAGGAAGGTAGAATATTTACAGAGGAAATTTTATGCAGGAACAATAGAAGTTATAGGAAAATAGAAAAGATGCGAGAAAAGCGAAGAATGATGAAAAGGATTCACCATAAAATAATCTCCACTATTGTAACCTTTAAGGGAGATAATCGATTTTTCGCGAAGACAAAGATTGGAGGAAAGGATGTTCTGGCTTTACTTGACTCGGGGGCTGGCGCAAATTGTCTAGGAAAGAATTTCGAAACTTTGATAGAAGGCAGAGAGGATAGCATCATTAAGTTGGCTAACCAAAATATACGAACGGCAAGCGGCGGTGAAACGTTCGTAGTAGGTGCTATCTCTCTGTCGGTCTTATGGGAAGTAGAAGTTAAGAATCTCGAATTCCTAATCGTGCCAGGCCTCCAACAAGAGGTGTATTTAGGGGTAGACTTTTGGCAGACTTTCGACCTGGATGTTGTTAGTCGAGGAACGATGGTACGTTCTACCCACACTGCCGTTGCAGAATTGGTACACGCTGAGGGCGATTTATCGTTTGATGCCGTGCAACATGTCCTGGGCGCAGTACCCATCTTTTGCTGTCCTGGGGTTAGGGAAGACCAACGTGGAGGAACATGTGATTAAGGTTTTGGATGAGAATCTCCCAGTGAAACAGAGACACTATCCGATATCACCAGCGATCCAAAAACATGTGTTTGCAGAACTAGACCGCATGCTGGGTCTAGGGGTGATTGAGGAGAGCAATAGCATTTGAAGCTTTCCCATATCACTGGTGATTAAGGCTGAAAAGAAGCGTCTCTGTCTCGATGCGAGGAAAGTGAATGAGCGAACTATTAAGGACGCTTATCCACTTCCAAACAGCGATGGGATTCTCAGCCGACTCCAAAACACGAGGTTCATTTCGGCCATCGACCTCAAAGATGCCTTTTGGCAAATACCTTTGGAAAAGAAGTCCAGAGAAAAGACTGCGTTTACAGTGCCAGGGCGTCCCGTTTATCATTACACAGTCATGCCCTTTGGACTGTGTAATACAGCACAAAGAATGTGTAGACTCATGGACAAGGTTATACCCGCTTCTTTACGTGATAGTGTTTTTGTTTATTTGTACGATTTGTTAGTGTGTTCTGTAGATTTCCCTTCTCATTTAGTGTTGTTGGAAAAGGTCGCTAAGTGTTTAAGCGAAGCTAACCTCACAATAATTGTCGAGAAAAGCAAGTTTTGTTTCAAAGAAGTTAGGTACCTAAGTTACGTAGTGGGCGACGAGTGCATCCGAGCCGATGCGAACAAGGTTGCGGCTGTGAGGGCTTTCCCCGAACCAAAACGCCAAAACAGCTCCGACGGTTCTTAGGGATGTCAGGCTGGTACCGTCGTTTTATCCAGGACTACGCAACTATTGCAGCGCCGCAGCACGACTGTCTCACGAAAGAAAAGATTAAAAAGTTTACTATGACAGACGAAGCAAGGAGGTCGTTCGAACGACTAAAGGAGAGTTTGATTTCTTCTCCCGTACTGGTACATCCTGACTTTGACAGACGATTTTACATCCAGTGCGATGATTCAACCGACGGAGTGGGCGGGGTACTCTTCCAGTTAGACGACGAGAACAACGAAAGACCAATAGCATCACCGAGCTGGAGTGCTACGCTGCGGTGATAAGTGTGAAACGATTCACACTCCACATAGCAGAATCCCGGGACTGACGTTCCTAAACCAACACCGTTACTCCTCCTCGAACCATTTAGATGATTTGCTGAAGGCCATCAGGTCCTTTATGTCCAGCTCCGTGACCTGGCGTAGACTAACCAGGAAGGGAACTCCCAAAAAGCGCATTCTCGCGCCACTTAAAGCCGGGCAGTTGCAGATGAGGTGCTGCACCGTTTCCTCCTCCTCATCATCCTTGCAACTCCTACAGCATCGTCGATAGGGCACACCTGGTCTTTCTGCGTGCCTACCAATAAAGCAGTGCCCAGTTAACACGATTATTAATATGGAGATTTCTCTTCTCCTTAGGGAATAAATATGTCTTGATGTTTTATGATCCCATTTCGGCCAGGTTTCTTTGGATATCCGGCATCCTGGACATTGCAGCCATCTTTCGTTGGCTTGGCGGAGTGTATACTCTTTCATTATTAGCTTGCATGTGGCAAACGGCATACCTAAGCGCTCTTTATCCCGAAGAACCTGATTGGTCGTGCCCTGCCTCGCAAGTTCGTCTGCCCTACAATTGCCCTATGCCCCGGGACTCATGTGAGGTTCACGCGGTTCTGTTGGGCCATCTCTTTTAGAGATTGATGACAGCTGAGCGTCAGTTCAGAGTTGAACGAGTAAGAGCCAAGGGATTTGACGGCCGCTTGGCTGTCGCTGAGAATAAAAATATCCTGTCCGATAGTGTGTTGGCCTATCCAAGTCGCAGCGTCCATGATTGCTGCAACTTCAGCCTGGAATACACTGCAGTGATCAGATAGTCTGAGGGAGAGCTTTAGGCTCAGATCCTTTGAATAAACCCCTCCTCCAACTCTGCCGTCTAACTTCGAGCCATCGGTATAAATGGAAGTGCCGCCATGAGTGGCGGGACTCCGATCCCTGCTCTCACATTCTTCCCTGCTGGGAATGTTTATTTTAAAACCGCTATCTCCGACTGTTGTGGTCGAACAACGATCTGTGCTCAGCGGAAGAAAGCTATAGGATCCCAAAATACTGGCGTGTCCAGTAGTGCTGCTTAGACGCAGACCCGATGCTGCTGCTACCCGATGCCCTTCCAGATCGAGTGGCAAAATGCCAAGAATGGCCTGGAGTCCTTCATTGGGCGTTGTTTTTAACGCACCCCTTATGCAGATCATGCAAGATCTGTGTACTTTACCTAACAGATTAAGGTTTGTTGCCTTGCTCAGCGCAGGCCACCATGGGGGGTGCAATAACCCAAATGGCAATAAACCAAATTTGTGTTATTGCATCACTTTGAGAAATAAGTCAAATTTTTTTCCCACGTTTGAGCAATAAGGCAAAAAAGTGCACATGAACGCATCACTGACTTTTTTTGTGTTCGCACCGCACATTTGTCTTATAAATATGTAGATTTACCGCTGCAGCATAAGTCCAGTAATATATAAGCATACATACATACATTATAGATACATTCTTTATTACTCTCAACTGGCCATTATGTATTAAAACAAGTGTTATACAAAAAGTAGATAAAGGTAGAGTTAAGAGAACCAATTAGATCAAGTAATATGGCCGAAGGTTTTCATAGCCGATTAAATATCTCAGTTCCGAAACATGGAAACTTTTACAAATTTTTGGACATGCTTTGCGGCTTAGATGAAGTGAAGTGTGTTGAGTACAACAAATCCATTACTGGATTAACTTTGATAACAAGAAGAAGGAAAAGCGCATTTATAAATCGTGAAAAATTTATTAAAGACCGTCTACAACAATTAAGAAATAAAAAAATTTGCATAAAGGAAATTCTGCTTCAAAGATTTTTTAAATGAAATCCACACCTCTGATAGTGATGATTCGGGTAGTGAAGAAATATCCGAAACTGTACCTGTAGACGAACCTCAACAAAATTATATCCTTTGTATTGTATGCTGCGAACAAGAACGGCAACTTTTGTTTGTTCCAGGCAAACATTTTAAAGTTTGCAATGACTGTTTTCAGCAAATTAAAAAGAATGCTGAGGAAGGAAATACAGAAATAATTTGTCCGATTTGCCGAGCAGCTGTTAATGATGCCTTCTCAATATTTTACTAAACTTTACAGAACTATGCTTATATCGTGAACTATTGTTGTGTTTATAAATCTTTTCAACATTTTTTTTAAATCAAATTTATATTAAATGTAGATTGTCATAAAGTTAACAAAAAATGTCAAGTATTGCGTTTGAAGTTAAAAGGGACAAAAGATGTTAAATAAAAAAGATGGGGGGGGAGACCGCTCGCGCGCCCTTTCGCGATGACCGGGGGCTGCGCGCGGCGGTGCGGTTATTGCCGTTTGGTTTATTTCACCCCCCCGGCCACCATACCACAACTCCATAGAGCATGATTGGTCGAATGATTTCAGTGTAGATCCATTTGCATATTTTGGGGCTGAGCCCCCATTTCTTTGCAATACACGCTTTTCAGAACTGTGACCAAGAACTTGGCTTTGTCAGCCAAGTTCAGGCGCACGTCATTCAGTTTTGGTAGTATTAGCGGTTGGTGAAAAGGACCAGTTCTACTTTTCCCGGGTTGATGCTCAGTCCATGAGCACCATGAGGAAACCTCTCGCAGTGCTACTTGCATCAAGTCGCACAGGGTTTGTGGGAATTTGCCCCAATATACTATAGCTAAGTCGTCTACATATGCCACTACCTTCCCGCCCCCCAGCTTGTGTCTCGCAGCATCGAGATGGCAGTGAGGTTCCATAGAAGCGGGGAGAGAACACCACCCTGAGGCGTTCCCCTTGTGACATAGCGTGATAAGTCAACCGAGCCCAGTGATGAAACTATTCATCTACCCCTTAGTAGTTGGTCAATAAGTCCAATAAGAGACCTGCTTATGCCCAGACTTGTTAAAGCGGTGTTTATAGCATCAGGGCTTATGTTGTTGAAGGCTCCTACAATATCTAAAAAGGCCACAAGACAGTACTCCTTTTCATACAGCAACTTTTCAATAAGAGAAACTAGGCTGTGAAGCGCAGTTTCTGTAGATTTCCCTTTGGTGTATGCATGTTGATAGCTACAGATAAGGTTGCTATCAATAGTAGAGGAGAGGTAGTCATTTATTTTCCTCTCGAAGGTTTTGAGCACAGAGGATGAGAGACTGATCGGCCTATAGTCCTTGGGCTCGTAATGAGACGCCTTCCCCGCCTTAGGAATAAACACTACCGTGGCACTTCTCCAGGAGCACGGAATGTAGCTAAGAGCCAGGCAGGCTGTATAGAGAAATACCAGCCATTTGGCTGATGTCTCCAGCGTGTTTATGAGTTGTGCGGGAATAATCCCGTCTGGTCCGGCAGCCTTGAACGTTTCGAAGCTTTTAACCGCCCACCTAACCTTTTCCTCCGTGATGGGTATGTATACAGCCAGGTTTGTTGTAGGTGCTAAGGGTTCCTCATGCAAGTTCCCTGGAAAGTGCGTATTCAAGAGCAGCTCTAAGGTTTCCCCCTCCGTGCTGGTCCAGGATCCGTCAGGTTTGCGCAAATAGCTTGTGGCTGTTTGAGTTTTTGAGAGCACTTGTCTAAGTCTCCAGTGCAGAAATTTTTCCACGATACTCTCTTCGCCTGCCTCAGAGCTTTTTTGTAGGCCCTAAGTTTAACTTTATATACGAGCCATTGAGTCTCCGTACCAAGGCTCTTGGCCTTATTAAATTCTGTCCTACATGATTTGCGGAGCGAGTCCAGGTCGTAGGACCCCCAAAGCAGCCTATGTTTACCGCGTGATTTTGGCACTGGGCAATCCTGTTCTAGGGCATTCGAGAGCGCCGTTGTAAAGGTCTTTACCAGATCCTCCAACTACCCTACTGATGAGGGGACTTGTGGGGGCAGTGCTGGTAGGTCCCTAGATAGTATTTCATTGTGTAGCTGGCAGTTAGTTTTAAGTGGGCTGCGTTTCATAACCGGCTGCACAAAAGAAAAGTCTAGACCTAGTTGTATGTACCGGTGGTCGGAGAATGAATGTTCATCGAGAACACGCCATTTTCTGAACCACAAAAACAATAATAAGTGTGTATGCAGTGATCAAGAACTGAACATAAAATCTATTTTGAGTGAGATCATAGAACAAAACAAGTTTTTGCGTGCGCAAGTTAATGACCTACATGCTGAATTATGCGCTATGAGCAAATTAGTCAGAGCAATCATATTGTTGTAACTAATGGCATCAAAGACTTAAAAGACAATTTTGATATTTTCAAGTCAAATCTACTGTTGTCAGGCGTTCACTTCCACTCTTGCGATGAGTTGGATAATGCTGTCGCTGAGAATATAGTGACCAACGATGATCGTGCTACTGTTGGTGTTGTTGATGTTAACAATATTGTTATTAGTGATTCGTCTTCGTGCACTGATATGGACTTCGTCAGCAATGAAAATAAAGCTCAAGTAGATAACATTGCTATTGTTGAGCCCGCTAATGCTGTGGATAAAATTCATACATACCACGCTGTGAGTAATTTGGTTAATATCTCTGATGCCCCTGTTTCTGCTACTAATGCTTATGACGTTTCGGCTGACGCTACTATGTCACAAGGCAAATCTGAGTGGAAAACTGTTGAAAGGCGCAAGAAGAGGGAGAGGAAAAACAATGAAATCCAAATTCAAAGCACTGAGGTGAATAATTTAAACAGCGAAAGCAATCGCAATAAACAATTGTTGTCTCTTGTTGGTACGAGCGCAAATGCTGATTTGGCTGTTGTTGTGAGGCGTATCACTTGGCTACATATCTCGTCATTTTTGAATTCAGTGTGTGAGGAGAATATTATTGAATACCTTGCCAAACGAGTTTCTGTTAACAAAAACCAGCTAATTTGCTATAAGTTGGTCAAAAAGGATGAAGACCCACTAACGCTAAAATGGGTTAATTTTAAAATTGGTGTACTGGAAGACATTTCTGACATGGTTTTAAAATCAGAAATTTGGCCGGTTGTTGTTGTAGCGAGGTGTAGCCCTGCCTAAATGTCAGACAATGTCACCCCGAGTGTATTGCTCTTGGCCGGTTCGATATAAGAAAACGGCCCGGGTCGTTTCGGCACAATGGGTACAGCACAAGTACTGGTACCGTTCTCGTAGAACCGGCAATACAAGAAACTAGCCGTGTAGGCTATGTAGGTGATTTAGCGTTACCCAGGGTGCACCAACTGGGAGGCGACCTACTTTTACACCCCCGGTTAATGTAACTGTTCAGCCATTTCCTTCCTTTCGAGCCAAGCGGAGTGCTTCCTGATACTGCAGTTCAACCGAGGCTTGATTCAAATTTAAATTCTAATTTTAAATCTCTTAAGATCTATTTTCAAAATGTATCCGGTCTTCGGACTAAATGTGCAGCTGTGTATATGAATGGCAGTTCGTTAGATTATGATATTTTCGTTTTTGTTGAATCTTGGCTGAATGATAAGTTTTTTAATAGTGAACTTTTTGATCCTAACCTCTATGACGTGTTTCGTAAGGACCGCGATCTTGTTAAATTGGGCTGCTCCAGAGGCGGGGGTGTTCTTATTGCTGTTCGGAGGAAATTTCAGGCAGCATTAATAACACTCACTAACTCTGATACACATATTGACCAGCTTTGCGTACGCGTACATGGCTCGTCAGGAATCCTGTACTTATGTGTTTCCTATATCCCGCCGAATAGTGCGGATAGTTTATATTTTGCACACGCTGACAATGTTGTATCATTGGCGTCAAATCTAGTTGGTGATAATCATCTTTGCGTCCTCGGGGATTTTAATCTTTGTAATGTTAATTGGTGACCGATTGAAAACTCGGCTGCGCCTATGGCCACTAATGTTAACTCTTCAACCGAAATTCACGTTATTGACAGTTTTTTAAGCCTTGATTTAGCTCAAATTAATGGTCTTTATAATAGATTAAATAGAATTTTGGATTTAGTATTCATCTCAAACAAGGTCAATAACATTCTGTCGGAATGCATTGCACCAATCTCTGTGACTGATAAACATCACGTTCCTATCTTGCTTGAGTTGGAGTTTTATGAATTTTCTAAAATTTCTGAGAATCCGGAAATTAAATTTAACTATAACGCTTGCGACTGGTCTAGCTTTATTGATGTATTGATGAGCATTGATTGGTGCGCTGCCTTCCGAGACAATGATGTAACATCATGTTTTCATATTTTTTAAACTAAGGTTTATGATTTGTGCTTGAAGCATATTCCTATTATTAATAAAAAAGCGTTTAAGTCGCCTTGGCATACTAGGAGGTTAAAACGTCTTAGGAATTTGAAAAACAAATTTGAGAAAAAGTACAAGAAGACTAGTGATCCTGAGCACTTTTCAAAATTTCAATACCATTTAAAGGAATTCAACTGTCTGAATAAGTTCCTATACAGAAATTATGTTCTAGGCTTTGAAAACAACATAATCCAGAACTCAAAGGCATTTTGGCGTTTCATCCAATCAAAAAAGTCTTCCTCCTCTGTCCCAAACAATGTATTCTATAATGATACATACGCAAATAGCTGTAGACTCTGCGAATTTATTTGCCAACATTTTTGTTCTAATTTCGAATCAGACTCTACTCTATTTTCAAGTGTTCCATCCATGAGTGACTCCTCGCTTAACTTCGGCTCTATGAGCGTATCCGCCATCGATGTACTGAATGGTATTGGGAAGCTTAAGCCTTCGACTAAAATGGACTCGGATGGGCTTTCAGAAATATTGCTAAAAAAAACTGTGCATGCCTGGCTGATCCTCTCACAGTTATCTTCAGCAATTCACTGGCTACTGGTACTTTTGTAGATGACTGGAAATTGACATCAGTTACTCCTGTTTTTAAAAGTGGGAATAAAAATGATGTTCGAAAATATAGGCCGATCTCGAAACTCTCGTCTGTATCCAAACTCTTTGAGATAGTAGTTAATGAAAAATTATATTTTGCGGTAAAAAGCCTAATTTCGAATAACCAGCATGGGTTCGTCCCAAAACGTTCCACTGTTAGCAATTTAACTATTTTCAGTGAATACTGCATTTCAGCGTTTCATGACAGACTGCAAGTTGACACGATATATACGGACTTTTCGAAGGCTTTTGACAAGGTATGCCACAGGATGCTCTTGTTGAAGTTGGGTGCGATGGGATTCCACTCTACGTTTTTGATGTGGATTGAGTCTTACCTAACTAACAGACACTGTGTTGTTGAAGTGGATAATGTGACATCTAGACCTTTCATTGCATCGTCAGATGTCCCGCAAGGAAGTATTTTGGGGCCTCTCTTTATACCTTTCATGAACATGAAATGGTATTATAACTTTGGTCCGATGTTTGTAAGTATGACAAGAAGAAGAGATAGACCCATCAATAAGTATACCGAAATGATCAGGATGGCGAGATGAGTTGATTTAGCCATGTCCGTCTGTCCGTCTGTCTGTCTGTCTGTCTGTCTGTCTGTCTGTCTGTCTGTCTGTCTGTCTGTTTGAACGCAAACTAGTCCCTCAGTTTTTGAGATATTTGGCTGAAATTTTGTATGCGGCCACCATTTTCCAATATAGGAATCATTTGTCGGAACCAGCAAGATCGGACCGATATTACATATAGCTCCCATACAATCGATTGTTCCGATAAACGGATTTTGGGCTATAACTCCTGTAATTAAACACGTAGGAACGTGAAATTTTGGAAGTATTGCTATTTTTATATGTGAAATATCGATGTTGAAAATCTTTGAGATGGGATAAATATTTCACATAGCTCCCATACAATCGATTGTTCCGATAAACGGATTTTGGGCTATAACTCCTGTAATTAAATACGTAGGAACGTGAAATTTTGGACGTATTGCTATTTTTATATGTAAAATATCGATGTTGAAAATCATTGAAATGGGATAAATATTTCACATAGCCCCCATACAATCGATTGTTCCGATAATTTCGGTATGAGCTTAAGTTAAATTCACACAGGCTGTACTGGGATCAGTTTTATAGGAACGTGAAATTTCGTAACTATTGCTATTTTAGAATGTGGAATGTCGGTGTTAAAAATCAATGAGATTGGACCAATATAACACATCGCCCCCATATAATCGATAGTTCCGATAATTTCGGTATGAGCTTAAGTTAAATTCACACAGGCTGTACTGGGATCAAACAGTGAAAATCGAGACGCTTATTCATGAAAGGTATTTAGCCTTCGGCACAGCTGAAGACAGCTTTCCTTACTTGTTTTCATTTTATTTATAAATGACATTGGTTCGTGCTTTTCCTTTGCGGAATATTTGTTGTATGCCGATGATTTGAAAATATTCGCAGTTATCAAGAGCTCCCGGACTCTGAGCTGCTGCAAGCTGACCTTCTTAATGTTGAAAACTGGTGCTACTTAAATCGTCTCACGCTTAACATTAAAAAGTGTTTTCAGGTTACCTTTTCAAAATCAGGTAATACTCTATATTCAACGTATGTTATTTCTGGTTGTGTCCTGCAATCTGTTAAGGAGATTAAAGACTTGGGTGTACTTTTTGACTCCAAATTCAGTTTCTCTAACCATTTCAATTACGGCATTTCTCGCTCTTACGCAATGTACGCGTTCATACGTAGAAACTGTTCCGCATTTACTAACCCTCACGCACTCAAGTCGCTATAGTGTGCTCTTGTCAGGTCGAGATTGGAATATTACGCTGTTATTTGGAGGCCCTATAAAATTGGTCTTTCTAAACGCATTGAGAGAGTTCAGAAGGTTTTCCTACGGTTTGCTCTCCGCTCACTAAATTTTTCGGATCCTTTGCCTTCATATGAATCTAGATGTCTTCTGATTGAACTAAGTACACTTGAAGGTAGAAGATCCATTCTATCCTGCTCGTTTGTTATGGCTATAATTTCTGGAGCTGTTGATAGTTCATCACTTCTGAGCAAAATTCAGTTCAATGTCCCTTGTAGGAATTTCCGACAGTTTGAGACCTTAAAAATTGGTTTTCCTAGGACTAACTATGCTGCAAATGCTCCTATCTCTAGAGCTTGTGCTGATCTGAATATGTTTTTCAATTCCACTGGTGTTGACTTCACCATCCCCTATCCGACTATAATTAGTCTTCTAAGATCTTTTTTTTCCTAATATTAACTTAGTCTGTAAGAATTTGTAAATTCAAAGACTAAATTATTAAATAAATAAGCGCCTTCGCTGCAAATAGTGAGATCTATGACCTCCCTA